>OZ024913.1:71995525-72048025 GCA_964017125.1 Flabesymbios commensalis | reverse complement strand
ATGAATGAATGAATGAATGAATGAATGAATGAATAAATGAATGAATGAATGAATGAATACATGAATGAATGAAAGAATGAATGAATGAATGAATGAATGGATGAATGAATGAATGAATGAATGAATGAATGAATGAATGAATGAATGAATGAATGAATGAATGAATGAATGAATGAAAAGGGTTTTAGGCCACCTTTTGTGCTGAGAGGTCAGATAATATTTTTGATCGTTTAAAGCCAGAATTGGCAACGCAATTTCCAGCTGCAAAGACGAGAACTATTTGTATTTGTGAAAATACTCCTATTCCAAATTGAACTGAATTCGATTAACTGAGCTTCTACCAAAAACTATTGTATGCAAACGTGTGCACCAATAAGTCGAGAATTGCGGCACATTGTAGTTGATGAAGATGACAAAGATAAATTCAGTCTTGGAAGGGATACGTTGAACAGTGCTGATTATTTTGTATATCTGGCGACAGAACCTCTGACAAATGTCGCGCCCCAGCCCACACAGACGTTGAAATAATGTTGGTGAAATGCTGGGAAAACGTCACAGAAAGCAGAAATTGTTCAAGAGCTTCTATAATCCCTCTTTGAAATTGTACTGGAAAGGCAACGTCATTTGCAGCAGAAATGTGTTCTGTAGCTACATAATTTGCATGTGAAATGTGTATAAACTATGTGAATAAAATGTGAGATGAACTTTCAAAAATGACATGTAAAATCAATAATTCACTGATAATTACGTAATGTTTCTGCATAAATCGACCTGTAAACATAGTCAATATGAGGAGCGATTTTACAAATTTGTTTTCCTGCCACCTCTCAGATCTACCTGTGTTTCTGGACTAAAATTTAATAATAATATTCTACAATAACAACTATTTTTTAGCTTATGTGACATTTCACAGAATCAACCTTTATTCGGTGAAACATTACCCAGCATAACAGATACGTCGAGGTTTCTAGACTGAAGTTTAACATATTATATGTGACATTTCACTCACTGCTAACAGCCCCTCTTTCATTCGGCACTAAACCAGTCATGACCATCCATTTAGGTATATATATTACCAAAAGCACACGGTACATGCCTTTAGCACTTAGGTTGCTAAATCGTTTTTCATTAATTTTCATTCATTTAAAGCTAACATACCTTCCAGATTCAAATGATGAAAAATACTTATATGTGTGACAAATATCAATTGAATTATATATTTTTTTTTTAGTTGAGTACCTATTATCTGATCAGTTTTAGGAATATATTTTTTTTAGACATATTTATTCACTAATGGATTGAACCAACATTGCATCAATGTTGAGCCAGTGTTGTAACGATCTCCCATCATCGGTACAGCGTTGGTCTGACACTTTGTCGTGAGAACGAGGATAATAATTGTGTAGCTATATAGAGAGAATGGTTGCGTTTTCTGCGTTTTTTTGTCCACATTTTAAATCTCTGCATCACAATACTGAACATGTTATGTGACATAACGATGGAAGGCGAGTAAGTAGAAAAAAAATTCTATACCAGATACCCGGGTGTAAATGGGGTCAAGGAGGAACAAACTAGAAGGGCCATAAATGGAACACCTTAATAAAATTTAGTGAATGGTAATGACACGATAGTTTAAACGTCCCAATGACGGCGAACAAAGTGCGATGCCTTTTTCGGATTTAAAACATATTATTCCTTGGAAATGAAAAAGAGAATAAAATATAACAATGGTGGCTAATGTAGATATTAAGAGAGATTTAATCCAGATCATTAGATGTGATCCATTGGGAGAAGTTATATCAGATGGTGGTGCTCGGGATTTGCCAGTGAGTCATTATAAGTGTTGTATCAATTTCCTTAGATGTACAGTACTGCCAGTCCAAAGTTGAACACCTTGGGGCACTTCCCGTGGTAAGCAGGATGTGGCAATTAGCCCATCGCGGGGCACGAGCCGGGGAACTGCTAAAAGGGCCACAGTAAAAACACTCCAGCTGCGGTTTAACCCGCTCGTGGGGTAAGCCTCTTAGCTCGGGTCTTGCCCCGCATGTTAACCCGGGGCAATACTGATCCACAAGCTTTTGCCACGGGGAACATTAACCCGTGGCAAATTTTATACAATGAATGAATGAATGAATGAATGAATGAATGAATGAATGAATGAATGAATCAATAAATCAATGAATCAATAAATCAATGTAATGTAATGTAATGTAATGTAATGTAATGTAATGTAATGTAATGTAATGAATGAATGACTGAATGAATGAATGAATGAATGAATGAATGAATGAATGAATGAATGAATAATTTAGCTGGATAATAAAGTATGACTAAAAAAATAAATAATTGGTGCAATTCTTTTAGGTTGGTTTTAAATTGACTGGACTATAATAAGAACATTTTAAAATTATATACCGATCACACTGGCAATATGCATTACAAAAAATTAGGGCTCCTACCATGGACAAGTTTACCCATTATTATATCTGGAGGCATCAAAAATTTCATGGTACCAATGAATACATAATAATCATTGTCCATTGATTAATATCCTAAAGAAAATAAGCAAAACAGTTATGTCGCTTTAACACGGTTTAATGACCACATCTCGAGTCAAATCTGTCACTTAAAAGTATCCCGTGGCATTGCCCTATAGCCCGGGTCAAGCAATTCCGGGTCATTGTTTTTTTAACCCAAATAAAATGCCACGGGTGATATTTATTTTTAACCCGGGCTTAGCCCGGGTTGTAACACGGGGTAACCAGGTGTAATCTGCGGGGTACACCCCGGGTCGATGGGGTGTTCCACTTTGGAATAGCAGTAATGTAGCTATACATTATACAAATCAAACGTTTGCATCAGTTTCTAAATACATGACAATATTTTGATTTGATTATATTTCATGTCTTGTCACTAATTTTGAATATAAAATATATGTTTTCCTCTTTCATCTGTTAGATGCACCTGTGTTTCTGGACTAAGGCTTTGTTATAATGTTTTAGTATAATATATGTGACATTTCACACAGTATTCAGCTAGTCAGCCTTCATTCAGTCATATATATTAGGGCCTACTACTACTTTTGTTTCTGGACAGAAGTTTAACAATACCACTTCTTGTCGGGATATGTGACATTTTACTCAATGCTACCAGCCCAACACCAACCCCACCCCCTCCCAATATATATTTATATACGAATGCAGCAGCAGGAGTGTTGAGTTTAGTTTAATGTTGGGCTAGCATCCCTGTAAAATTGCCATAGAAAATGAATTAAATGCGAATTCATTCACTAACTGATTGGCCCAAAGCTGTCTCAATGCTGGGCCAGTATAGTACACGGTCTCCAAACATTGGTACAATGTTGGTCTGGCATTGTGTTGTGAGAAAGGGGATGATCATTATATAGCTAAATGATGTAGCTAAATAGGAGAGAATGGTTTTGTTTTCTTGGTCCACATTTCTTACCCCTATATCACGATAATGAATAATGTGATACCAAGGTGACAGGCGAGAATGTAAACTAGATAATTGTATGTCAGGAGGTAGATATAATAGCCTGGTGTAAATGTAGTCAAGGTTACTGGCAGATTAGAAGGCACTAATCAGGTATCATGCATATAAAGATAGTTTGAGCAAGAATCCTTGGTCTGAGGCATTTACTGAATGAAAAATATAATTGTTTGGAAGCTTAGACAATGAATCATTATTGTTAAGGAGGAGCCATACATGGAATAACACAGCGAGATTTTGTCAAGTTTAATGGTAGTTTGAAAGCCCTGAGGTGGAAAATGAAATACGATAGATTTTACGGATCTAACAAATATTACTGCATGTAGATTTAGAGAGCAAACGAACAACGTGAATAAAATGTAATAGTCGCTGATGCAGACATTAACATATATTTAGTCCAGAGCATTTACATTAGATATGACCCAGTGGGAGAGATCATGTGCTTGGAAATTTGCAGGGTGTCATGAGAACTATAAGGGGGATACATTTTCCATAAACAGAGCAAGTAAACTAAGATGGCGGCTAATGTAGATACCAAGGGGACATTAAACAAATGTCAAGGTTACCGATATATTTATGAGTACACCCTTGTGTACGATCGCCACTAATGAACTAAAATAAGGACAGCTGATATTTAGAGAACTGCTCATTAGAATTACTGATTTAGATAAAGCTTTTTCACCCCCCCCCCCCACAACTACTCCCAGATACACACATCCGATGGTAAGGCAGAAAAACGTAAGAAAAGCGTAAACTGGAAAACCAACACTGACCGGAAGTCTGAAAAAGCATTACAAGTGTAATTACTAAATGAATGAATGAATGAAAGAAGGAATGAAGGAATTAATAAATGAATGAATGTATGAATGAATGAATGAATGAATGAATGAATGAATGAATGAACGAATGAATGAATGAATGAATGAATGAATGAAAGAATGAATGAATGAATAGCTAAATGAATGAATGAATGAATGAATGAATGAATGAATGAATGAATGAATGAATGAATGAATCAATTAATCAATTAATCAATCAATCAATCAATCAATAAAAGAATGAATGAATGAATGAATCAATCAATCAATCAATCAATCAATCAATCAATCAATCAATCAATCAATCAATCAATCAATCAATCAATCAATCAATCAATCAATCAATCAAACATAATTTGGAAATAACAACGGTCGTTGTAGGTAGTAAAATATCAAACTTGACAAGAGAACTAGAAAGAGAGTCAGTACAATAATGACAATAATTAATGCACCTCGTTGTATAATTGATGGCGAGAACGTAAACTATGGTCGGGGCTGTGATAGCTGGTAATGAATGTAGACTTATTCCTGGTCACAAAACATGAAGCAAGGAGAGTGTAGTGCCTTTGCGGGATCTGAGGGCTTCCTGTGTAGTGCATCCTGGGAAACCAGATATGCTAATTGGTGTCATTAACCATTTAGCTCCTGAAGGCGATCCCATTTTGATTATATTTACATCAAAGCAGGATGTCGGTGGACTGGCTGACTGACTGGACTGGAAAAAGGACCGAAGATATGAATAAACGAATCAATGAATGAAGAAAGATTAAATCATCAAAAAAAAATATTGAATGAATGAATAAATGTGTTTGTTAGTTAATTTATTCGTTATTAATAGTAAATATGGCCAGGAAATCGGATATTTGTTTATAAGAGCCTGATTTTGTGTGAAAAGTATAAAGGTGTTTTTTATGATCAATGTCCCAGTGGCATGTAATGTATTTTACGTAATGGGTTTATGTAGATTTTATGAGCTGCACTCAAGTTCTGCAATGAAAATCGTGCCAAGCAGTGTTTTGTCGGAGAATAATTATGTCGGGAATTTCCATTATCTTTAATTCATTCTCATTTATCACCATTTGATGTGGTCGCGTTTAAATATTTCTAAAGCTTGAAATAAATGACACATTTAGAACATAACTATACGATGAGTATATTGCATGATCCATCACAAAGATGACGTAATGATCTTTATAAGATACTATAAAGATATTTTATGTAGTATTCCAGCATTAATGAAATATGAGATACATTTTTTGATTTTCATCCGATGGAGGTCGTTGTCAAACACAGTCAAGTAGTATGAAATAAAAATATCTAAATGTTAGGTATTTTTTCAATGAATGGCAAGTTATACTGAACTTAACAAAGTCGAAATTCACGTATTTTATGCCATAAGAACCTAATGTCGAGTGGGAACTACCATTGTCACGTGATCGAGAGACAGTATGCTGATTCGCTACAGGTTCAATTCAGCTCATGGTAAGGTAAATCTTACATCACAAGATGCATCAGAGCATTCTCTTAGTTCCACCATCACTGGCAAGGTTAAGCTCCTCACTGCTAAGCACGATCAGACTTGTATTTAATTTATTTTGTTATGAAGTTAAATCACAGTTAGTTGGGACGGAATGAGTGTTTAAGCTCATATTAAACCAACATTTTGGCCCAAATTAAACAATGAGTACCACTTGAAGTTGTGGGCGGCGTTAGCGATTGGCTACACAACTTCAACTTTGGTTCGCAATAATGCGAATCATCGATAGCTGCCCAAGTTCGCAAAAAAACGATTTTCATACATTATAAAATAGGTTATTTGACCTGGAAATGACCTTCAAAGGACATTGGTCTCCTCTTAGAAAAATGCCACATTACAGTCCTGAGAGCTACATGAATTTTGCTGCTTACTAAGTTTTATTAATCTGTGTCTAATGGTTGCTTATGAGTGTCTACTTACAACAATAAATCACGATTTAAAATAAATAAACTTGGTTTCATGTCGTATGTTTCATGGGTAACTTGGGCAAAAGAAGAGGTAACGGTTAACACCACCATAAAGTGACGTCCTGGATGATGTATGAGGATGTCCCTCGTGAATCAACTGCTTCATCCCGGAATTGATGGATCTCATCCCGTGGTGCATCATTATTAAGACGTACAATGAGAAGAGGGAGAGGCTGTGAATGGAGAAGTATTGGTTGGGACGTCTGAGAAGGCAGAGTGAACAGGATGCGGCTCAACATGAAGTGTGGGGATAACACTCTCTCTCCCTCTCGTTCTTGTTTTATATCTGTCTCTTGGTTGTTAGTGCTTATAACGTTACTCTTTATAATGTTTTTCTTTGCTTTATTGTCTCGTGTTTTCTTGACTGTCTGTCTTTGAAGCCTGGTGGCGGTCAGGGATAGTGGTCAAGGCGGCATTTGTATTTTGACAGTCGGTAATCGAGTAATTTCTCATGCATGTGTATCTCTAACAACAGTTTCAACCGAGCGATTGTCAGTGTGAGAGATATAAAATCTAGGATGCGATACCACATGTTTTCAGTCAGTCATTTCCAAATTAAAAACAATCACGTGGGCTTACCCACCGAAAAATATGTAAGAACCGCATCACTAAATATTAGAGCTCTCACGATGAAAATTGTTCTGTAGAAACTGCTCGCCGTAAACACGTGTATCTTGGCTTTCTGGCAATGTAATATGTAAGCACCGCACCACTAAGTATTAGAGCTCTCACAATAGAAATCGTTCCGTTGAAACTGCACGCCGTGAACACGTCTATCTGGGCTTTCTAGCAATGTTTTTTTATATTAAAAAAAATGTATTTTTGTGTTTCAACCACGGGACTGTTTCCTGAACCAGGCTAAACATAAGCGATGGAAAAACGACGCTACATCAAATCTGACTAGCATAATGGATGACATTAGCGACGTGCTGAGAAATGGGGTATGAATCTGCCACGTATAATGCATGATCTGAGTGACATGTTGTCAGCGTGGATTCGACTTTAGACGTCAGGACACATTAAACTTTAGCCGCCAAGGTATTTAATTTTCATAATTTTCACTCCCTTGAAGCTGTGTCTCGCTGATGCAATTCACAACTTCAACGATTTAACAACGGTTTTGTAATCTTGCTAGTTGATTGTCCCATTTTATCTTGAACATGTCTGGTTTTTTTTTTGTTCAATTTGAAAAAAATATGTATGAACCGGAACGGCGGTAAAATGGTTAAATTGCATCGCGTGACAAAATGCAGAATAATGTACACCGTCCCTTGAAAGTTAAAAAGTCGCATCTCACACTTTTTAATGTAACAAATGCGACTCTTTAAAGCCTAGGGGAGGATCGTGGTATATTGCCTTGACAGGGAATTGTGAGAATTTTTTTTGCCTTAAAATAATTATTATAGCAGCGACTTTCTGCGTTTTTTAGATTTGATTCTGTGTCGGAAAACATGTAAGCGACAGTAGCTGTACACCGTGA
Source organism: Flabesymbios commensalis (assembly GCA_964017125.1). Taxonomy (NCBI): domain Eukaryota; kingdom Metazoa; phylum Annelida; class Polychaeta; order Terebellida; family Flabelligeridae; genus Flabesymbios; species Flabesymbios commensalis. The sequence goes on along the minus strand of OZ024913.1, from coordinate 72,040,213 downwards.
AACTGTCAAATGCAAACACCAATTGTTCAAGGAAAAAGCATACGCAATGTAGCAACAGTGGGCACATTTCAGTGTTATTAGAAATCCTCTCAATAAATATTATAATGCTATTATTGACAAGCTCAGCCCTGTCAATAAACTAGCAATATTGAGTGATAACACAGTAAAATTATAGGTAAATAAGTAAATAATCCACATATTCTTAGGTCATTTAACGGGTAAAATGACAGGCACACAATCTCAATGCACTTAGGCCTACATTGCGACTTGCAAAAAAAGAAAGGTCATGTAAATGGAATCTTTCTTTGACTGCTACCATACACCAAAAACATGCTATGCATTTTTTCGCAGTGCTACACTGTTATATATGTATTGGAACTGACAATGAAATGAAATGAATGAGATCTTAGGCCACTTTTGTGCCCATATAGGCTGAACTGGGCCAGGAGAACTCCCTGAGGATGCTGAGAATAATGAGATGAAATTGCTCTCCAGACAAGTGATTCGGAATTTGAACCGTGACGGTATGACGCCGAGCTCGCTACCTCTCGGTGACGGGGGCTCCCCATAATATTGAATATTTACGAGTGGGCAAGAAATAAACTTTGAGTCTTCTGGAAATTTGAAAGCCAGAGTGGGGTTCGAACCCGAGATCTCCGATTTTTCAAGCAGGCAGCTTTAACCACTTTATCATCCCCCCCCGCCCTGGAAGTCACAGACTTTTTTAATTCCGTCACATCATCTGTGACAAATTAGCGTTAGAAAGCTATATCAGCTGTGAGATTCATTGACATGCTTTGCAGGTCACGTGGAAAAGAGGAGTGAATAAAACGTGTAATTCACCGTACGGCTGTGCAGTCTGCCGTCCGGCTAATGAGTGTGATATCTATCGCTCGGCTGCGTAGTCTAACGTCCGGCTATTCAGTGTGCAATATACCGCTCAGCTGTAAACCATGCTATGGCTGCATTTGTCTCAACATAAAGGCAATAGAAAGTCCTGGTTCTGGTCAGTTTGACTAAAAGGAGCCTCAGAACCCCAGCATTGTTAGTTTGGTCGTCACATGCTTTATCAGTGTATGACCTATAAACATAGTGCTTTGTAAGGTGTTTCTCTTGGCATTGATAGTCTATAAAACACTAAGACCTAATCAGAAAAAAAGGAACCCATATGGCAATGCTGGTACAATGCAACGCTGCAATGCTGAGCCAGCACTACACCAGCACATTTTTCAATACTGAACCAGCAAACACCACTTCAGCACATGTTTTAATGCTGATACAGCACTATTCTATCACATGTTTCAATGCTGATCCAGCACTAAGTCGACACATGTTTCAATGTCGAGCCAGCACTACTTCGGCACATGTTTCAAAGTTGAGCCAGCAATATTCCAACATATGTTTCAATGCTGAGTCAGCACAACTGAATCCCATGTTTCGATGCTGAGCCAGAGCTATTCCAGCACATGTTTTAATGGTGAGCCAACACTACTCCTTCACATGCTTCAATGCTGAGTGAGCACTATTCCAGCACATTTTTAATGCTGAACCAACAGTAGGCCTACTCCAGCACATGTTTCGCATCTGCTGTTTTGCTGGGTATATAGTTCTATTCATGGGAATAGAGCGAACTAATTATGACCTGCAATTATTATGATTCATGATTCATTTAATTTTGGGACAGAATCTTTTACGTTGGATCAGCTCTAAGTCAACATTGGGAGAGTGTCTCTTTGTGGGTGCAAACGATACATCTGAGACTATAATGTTCAATAACACACAGTGACATAACTACGACTTGGAGACTTGTTTATGTAAATGTTTGTGGACAGTCGGCGTGAAATGTCAGTTTGATGACAAATAAACAGAGACAATTCTCTCTAAACACCCCTTGCAGACCGGTCATGCAGAAACTCTTTCTAACATGGTGTCATGTGTGATACTCTTTCCCACATGATGTCCTGCTTTCTGATGAGCCGTCAACAAGCCCATACGCCGAACAGTAATTAGCAGTTTTCGAATATTTACCTATGGTAAAAATGTTTCATTTTTTGAATAGACATTTTAAGAATATTGGGTGTGCCCCTGAGGTTAAATAAATGGCTGCTCACAAACTATAGGCACGAAACTGAGACGTTTGTTGATTTTATTTCAACATGGATAAACCTGCCGCATCAAAACATTGTCTTAAAATACATTTTTGTCCAGTACGTAAAATGAAATGTGTGGTTCTATGTTAACACCGAGAGTCGGCTTTATGTTGGGCTCATGGTGTAGGCATTGGCTCAAAATTATGTCGATTCAGTATCGTTGTAGTATCTAATATTTTCTTTGCTAGATATGGCGCCTGAGGTCAAGTCTGGACTGGTAATTTGTTCTCTGTGTAGGAGACGTGCCAGGGAGGGGTAGGGTGGCATCAAAGCATCACCATGGTTATCCATTAGGACTGCCTCAATTACGGCCCAGTATCGCCCACGCTGACCTAGCATTCTGAAGGTATTCAGGCTGGCGACCCGTGTACTGGGGCTGAGGCTAAGGAACACAACTCTGTACATCTTTCTGCTGGACGAGGAGATATTGTTTGTTGATCATTACATGTCATTCCTTGGTTCTCAGGTGATCTAGTCTGATAATAAATGAAATGAGATGAATCGGGCTTTAGGCCACCTTTGTGCACATATAGGCTAACCTGGGCCAGGAGAACCTCCTGAGGATGGTGAGATGATTGAGATGACACTGTCCTCCAGACACAGGATTCGAAATTCGAGCCCTGGCGGTCTGAGGCCGAGCACGCTACCTCTCGGTCACGGAGGCTCCCCACAATACTGACTTTCACACGTGGATGGGGAAGAAACATTTTTGTTTCTTTCAAACCGCCGAGACTGGGAACCGAACCCCGAACTCTGGCGTGAAGGGCAGCGGTGCTAACCACTACCCTAGGGCCCCCGCCCAGTCTGATAATAATCAGATGTTATTATGACTAATAGTCGGCTTGATGTTGGGCCGACGGAATAAGCGCTTAACATGTCAGCCCTGGATCTCAGATAAGCATCTAGTCAGATGATAATCAGATGCTATTATGACTAATAGTCGACTTGGTGTTGGGCCGAAGGCATACGCGTTGGTTCAACATCAATCCAAATCTTTATTAGCGATATTATCTGATGTGAAGAGTTTTTCTCCGGAGATTATGCTTCACATATACTAGTTCTCAAGAAGCGCTGCGTGCTCACGGGGGCACACTATGCGGGTCTGTCGTCAGATTTGTTTTGCTTCCATTAGTACATGATTAGGAACTACGTCCTTTTTCTGAGGTAAGCATATTACAGACCACATACAATAAAGAAATGCTACATAGACGGCATACAAAATGCATCTAAATAATTCATTTGAGTCAACACTCTTGTCCTTATTATTATTATAATGACATGTCAAATACATTTTTAACAGAAAAAACGACACAGGATTAAAAAGAAGTGGTTTTCTAGCTAGCGTTGCCTGTGTAGGACTAAAACCGAACGAAAGCAGAAGAAGAAGAAGAAGAGGAGGAGGAGGAGGAGGAGGAGGAGGAGGAGGAGGAGGAGGAGGAGGAGGAGGAGGAGAAAGAGGAGGAGGAAGAGGAGGAAGAGGAGGAAGAGGAGGAGGAGGAGAATGAGGAGGATGATGATGAGGAGGAAGAGGAGTATAAGGAGGAGGAGGAAATTATTATTATTATAAATGGACGTCTTTATGCAAAACTGGACCAACCCCGAAAAGTTCGTTTTGAGATTAATGCAGTTAAAGTTTATGGTCTTCTGTAAATTCAAGGGAACGAATGAGGAAAATATTGATTTAAACTTACACATGACATCCACATTCTCTATCCATGGAAAATACTCACATTTTCAGAAACCTTCGGTTTCGAGCCTCGCTGCCTCAAATAAACTATGGTCCAGTTGTGCATAAATAAGAATGAACATTTTGATTTATGCACAACTGGACCAACCCACATGTATTTTAAATTAAACAAATACAAATATATGTGGCAAATTTACAATATCATCCATATTACACTTTCTACATATTCTATAGATCTATTCTGAAGTTTCTATAATAAAAATACGTGCAATTTTTAATAATCACGGAGACTGCGAGGATGATGGGGGAAAACAAAGGTGTGGGTTGGTCCAATTGTTCATAAATCAATTATAGGTTTTTTATTTATGCACATATGGACCAAGCCACATTTATTGTCAATTTAGCAGATGTTTAGAAATATACAATAATAAGCTTATTACATATTCTCTAAATCGTCTGGACATCTAGCTGTATAACGTCTTTAGTAAACTACGTGTAATTTTTATAGCTTAGGTGAAATCACGAGCACTGTGAGGCTGATGGTAGAAATAGATGTGTGAGTTGGTCCAGTTGTGCATAAATCAATCCTACGATTTTACATGAGCTGTTTTTTCCACATCACCAGGTGGCGTGCTGGGTGTAATTTGGACTTCCGGTTATTTTAAAATAAAAGCTATGCATAATGTCTCTCACTTGGCACACTTAACTCATTTTCCATTGTTTGGGGTTGGCTCAGTTGTGCATAAAGGCGTCCAAATAAGTTATGGTCATAAGACATGCCAAATACACAGTTAACAGAAAAAGACACATGATTAAAAAGAAGTGATTTTCTAACTAGCGTTGCCTGTGTAGGACTAAAACCGAACGAAAGCAGAAGAAGAAGGAGAAGAATAAGAATAAAAAAAGAAGAAGAAGAAGAAGTAGAAGAAGAAAAACAAGACGACGAAGAAGAAGAAAAAAAATAAGAGGAGGAGGAAGAAGAGGAAGAGGAGGAAGAGGAAAATGAAATGAATGGGGGTTTAGACCAGCTTTGTGCACATGTAGGTTAAACAGGTATGGTTAGATGAATAAGATGACACTGCCCTCCAGACACAGAGGGCGAAATTCGAACACTGGCGGTCTGAGGCCGAGCACGCTACCTCTCAGTCACGGAGACTCCACACAATATTGAATCTTTAAGAGTGAGCGCCCGCGATCTCCGACTTTCCTTGCAGGCAACTTTAACTACTGCACAAAGGCCCCTGCCCCAGAAGAGGCAGAAGAGAAAGAGGTACAGGTAATATATTAATTAAGGTTGCGGAGAAAGCCTAATATAGAAGTACAGGTTTACACGTCTTTACCCTTAAATATATTTTTTGTTTCGAAATTGAGAAAATATGCAAACATTAAAACAGATATATAGCTAATAGACATATATGTGCTTAAATTGTAAGCGTACATGGCAGCGAACATAGCAATCAGAGTAATAGCTGCAACAGTCCATAATATAAACGACCTCCACCTAAATACAGCATAACATATGTGTGTAATCCAGCAGAAACGTGTTTCACGAGAGAATAGCAATGTAACAAGACTGATCAGACAACGTAAGATACATAATACATGAAGCTCATCTGAGAGGGAAGACTAAACAGGATGCGGAGAAGCCTTCTCACTATAGAAGAGATCATTTATCAACTGGAATGATTTTTAATTTTTTTATAAATATTTTTACACTGTAATTATCCTATTGTGCTATTGCTATTTGTTATAAGTCGCTTCAGACGACAAAGATGAAGGAAATTGGTTAGCTTTGCAGATAACAGCTTTGCAGATAACCGTTTTAAAATTTGGATATTTTCCATTGCATTTTACATATTTATCACTGAGTTATGGCTTTTAAATGTTCACTCACTTGAAGTCACGTCTCGCTAAATTTACCCACAACTTCAAGTGGTTGACCATTAACTCATTTTCGGTTAATTTGTGATTAATCAACTAATAAGACGGATGAAAAACATATATAGTGTTTAGTGTTCAAAAGGTTAATTTGGTAAATTACGTCCCGAAACAAAAAATACGATTCGACTACAAAGCGGCACGTCATCCATCAGAGCCAATCACCAGGCTGTATCCCCGGTGACCTGATTTGTCACTCAGTCCAGCAGGTCATTTTAGAATTTGGACGACAAATAGGGTAAGCTGGCCTGTCTATTATCAGGATAATGACATGTCACGCCCAGTGATGACTAAGGCCTGATTCCGTTGATTGGACATAAAGTCACATAATCTATCAAATAAAGATGCGTTAGTGTTTTGACAGTTTATCTACAGTCTTCAGTTAGTGTTGAGAAACACATAATAAAAGCCCTCAGGAATGCCAGCTCAAAAAATACGAAACTAAAGATGTCCGTCAGGATATAGTTTTGGATAATTAATTTGAACTGGTTAATTACATATATGTTTTCGTTTGCACCTTGGCATATGTGGCAGAGAGTATGCCAAGTAACTTTTCTTGCAAGCCTTTATTTGTATAATTGTTCCTAGTGCGACCATATTAACATACTGACTTTTGACTTGAATACCACTTTGCATTTGCAGAATAGAGACACATTCAAAATGGTCCCAAATTCAGTACAGCATATAAGACTTAAAACAAAAGGTGTGATCAAGCAACAGAGTATTTCCATATTTGTATGAGACATTAAATGATCACATGTACAAAACCAATTTTACTTGATACATACAAGTATAACACTGCAGATATGTTGCACAATTATGCTTGTTTTTTGTGGAACACATACATGCGTTTTTCAGTCGACTAACGTACATTGTATGTAATTGTACGACATAGTTAATATGGGTTGATCGATGCAATAGATTAAGCCGAAATAAAAAGACTCTAGAACGTATCTAATATATCTCTATAAACATGGTAAACTTACTTTAACTAACTAAATAAGTTTTATTAGGACGCTAGATACAAATAATACTGACAAGGATTATTCACAATTATCAACGAAAAAAAGTATATTACGGTCCATTCACCTTTCAAGGAATCTTCAATAATTAGTCTTTTCTGTGAAACTGCATTTACTTACATGAAGTGGGCATACGTTTTTGTATGTCATTTGCTGAACGTATTTATTATTCACAAGTGTTTGTTTTACTGTATGTCGATATTACATTGTAGAAGAGACTATAACTGTAGAGACTACGTTGTAGAAGAGACTATCCGTCAATTTATCATGTAGAATATTTTTCACCTCAAAGACCTAAAACGGAAATATTCATTAATTTGTCCAGACGTTTTAGGTTCAGTAATACTTGATTGCGTCATTCCCAATTTCTAATCCACTTGGAAACAAGTGATGTAAACAATAATCAATAAGAACGCATTAATTCATATGAGGGTCTTTAATAAATTGGTCTGAATTGTTTGTGTGCTAGTTGTTCATTGCTGCATTATTTCTGATCTTTGATTCTTTTGGAGCACGGCTGATATTGGATATACGCTGTCTGTATCAAGAGCTCTATTGCTGTTAAACACAAAACGCTGGTTCAGTGTGACCCATCGTCGCAGACGCTGGCCCAAAATGAAACCAGGGTTAGAGTGAAATTTGTTTCTGAATAGCTGTGAGATACTTCACCATGAGACAGATGAGATCGCGGCTAGAGGTTGACAAGGTAACCTTTTAATGAGGAATTTATGTCCATCATGTAATCTGCCTGTGTGAAATGAAATGAATCGGGCTTTAGGCCACCTTTTTGCACATATAGTCACGGCGTTGACAGAGGTTAGTAGCGCAAAGTAGCTGAGAGTATTGTCTCCGTCTGTCTGTAGTGAAGTGTTGAGAAGAAGGGGGTGATGGCGGAGATTGTAGCCCAGAGGGCGGACGGGAAAGTGGTGAAAAAGGCGTCAGCGGCGCCGACGGCAGCGGTGCTGACGGTGGAGCAGCTGTGATAAATCTAGGGATAATCCTCACTTCGTCTCACTTGATACGTCATAAAAAAGTCTACCTGGGCTTTTTATACATAAAAAATGTGGCTGTATTTCACCAGCGTGGCACCTTTCTGAACCAGGATGCAGATAAAGAAAAACGACACAGATAAAAAACATGTTTTTGTCTGGTTTATGATTCCTTTAAAGCCGAAGCTCTTTGCAGAGTTCAATATTTTTATCATGATGCGGTCGGATGGCCGACATTAACCTTGTCCCATTTAAATACGCCCTTTATAATGACATAGACCATTACAATAGAGACGCTTTAAGATTTTACTAAACACAATGTCGTATTTAATAAAATTTTCATTAACTTTTAATCGGAAATTGTTCGTTCAGTTGATACTGCATAATTTAGTGCTAAACTTGTCACCTAGCCATGATTTATTTTCTAATTTATATCAACTAGACAGAGGATTCAACATTGTCATGATTTGATCTGAATTAATATAATAAGACTGATGTCAAGATGACGGCACTCATGGTTAACACGCCAGACTGGGATGTCATTAACACCGCAGACTTAGTGTAAAAAATTAAAAGCAAAATATTTTGGAGTAAATATTTTGGTGCAAATCCTAACCGGTATTAGTTTTCCAACTGATAGTGACCGGACGGACAATTTCACATTGTCGTAAGCCGGTGTAAATTAACTCATACTGAATTACGTGATGTCGGTTTAAATAAAGGAGTGCTACTACTGTAACAGTTGTATCATATGAAACTCGTGGAGTGACATTGCGTGAGAAAATACAGAATACCTTATACCTATTCCGTCTTTTGAAGGTTAAAGGGTCGTGTCGGACACTGTGTAATGTGTCACATTTGACTAGGGAGGCTTTATCAGATATACTCCTGACATAAATTTAGAGTGATTTTCCTACCTAGATTTTTTAGTAAGAAAAAAATTAGCAGAAAGATGTATGTTGCATTGCAATATCCAAATACAAACAATATTAACAGCTTAATGGCGAGTAACATGTTGGTAACACTGTTACACAATCTGACATATCCAAATGATAACAGTAGTAATTGCTTAATGACCAGGAACTTTGTAGGTTACAGTGCTATGCAAAATGACAGATCCAAAGACAAACAAAAGTACCAGCTTAATGATAAGGAGCATGTAGGTTACAGTGCTACACATCCAGGTACAAACAGCAGTAGCAGCTGATAGACGATTATTATGTAGGTGGTCCATACGTACATGTCTACCTGTTTTTTTTCCCAAATGACAAGACTTATATATATATATATATATATATATATATATATATATATATATATATATATATATATATATATAGTACGTACATCATGTTATTGCTGTTCTGGCCGACAGAAGACTGGACTCTAATAGCAGTTTATCAATTCACTGACCGACGGAAGACAGTTCCGACACTATAAGTTTCTTCTTTTTGTCATTTGTTTGACCGACAGAAGACCGATTCCGAAGTTCCGCTTCTCACATAAGTGGTATTCTAACATAGTGGCAATTTTCTGGCGGGGAGCAGACAATTCCGACACTAATATAAGTCACATTTATTTGGTCAGTTATCTTGGACCGACAATAAGTTTCTTCATGTTGTTAATTTTTTGACCGACAAAAGACACTTACGACTTGAATATAAGTTACCTCTATATGGTCAATTCCCTGGCCGACAGTACACTCACATAAGTTTTTTATTTATTTTGTAAATGAATTAGGTATTTTTGTGAATAAACCGGGTACCATTGGGTCTTTTTGTATTTTTTTCCTAAAGACCAGTAGTGAATTCACGTATTTTAAATAACTTATTATTTTATGCATATTATGTACATTATATACAGTATTATGTAAATTAATCAATAGTTGTTGTTACCATTTCGTGTGTTTTCGTTTGTTTCTACATATATTTGTGCATTATTGGTAATTTATTTGAATTATACTGCATAAGGCCTAAGACCCAATAACAAACAACTGTCATTTAGTGAACTGAATAATAGAAAATAATATTTAAGACAACATAATTATATGTAAATATGTGTAATACCAAATTTGACATATGGGACAATGATGTTCCATACATTACATCAAGAGATGTATACTAGCATATTTCTAATTTGTTTTATTAGCCGATCAAGTCATTGGTATTGAAAATGAAATCAGTGTTAAATAATTATCAATAATTGCAAATGTTTAATATCATATACCTCAGTGGCCTAAGGGTTAGGGTCATCTTAAATTGTTTGATGTGCTTGAATTCTAAAACAAATATTCACGGCCGTAACAGTGTTAAAAATGTTAGAAAAATGAGATATGTATAAAAGAGGCACTTAAAATTACTTGACGTTTGACAAAGGATCCACATTGGGAAATATCACAGTGATATGAATTTTTATCCCTGCGTCAGTTTTGAGTATCACAACAAAGCTGCCTAAAGGCAGTGACACCTTACTGCTACACAATACAATAATTCTGAAGATATTTTTGTGACTCTATAACGTCAGTCGGTACTGATATTAATGCTGCTTTCAATGTTTGAATTGATCTTTGAAATATGATATTGTGGTCTTAATGTGATCCTTGTGGTCATTGAAAGTCCTTCAATTTGTCATTGATATGATATACGAGCCCCGGTATGTTAGAACTTATATACCTAGTCTATAAATTTATCATACAGTTGACTCTTCTGCCTTGCAGGATACCCATGCATACCTGAGTGAAGTGAAGCAGACGGGTTTGAGTGCATGTCTAATCACACAAGTCAGGGCGAACATACAATGGATAATGTTTCCAGCATTCCCGGACTGACGATATTATTGAGCCGCTCAATTATTTGCATCTTTGGAGATCAATGTGTGTAAAAGACTGAAAGGATCAACCAAGTGTGTGGGCCATATTGACATTCATCCGGGACATCAGGAGCACCTGCTGACCGGAAGCCAATCATCCCACGCAGGCCCAATCACACACGGCATGCGAGTCACACACGCATCTTAATAAACTCATCTCCCCGGATTAAACAGGATCAAGTAGATGAGACCTAATCTCCGCTTCTCCTTATAAGGGCGTGGTCAGGTACCGTCCTTGGCCGTATATCTACATGTCTACCCTTTAAACGCCCATCACACATATAATCATTTACACTCTTACGACCATATTAGGCAGCAGATTTCAGTCGTCAAATATTTATTCATTTTAGTAAGAATGACGCATTGATGGTTCGCATAAATATCCAAGCGGGTAACAATTTTTTTTTTTTTACTCTGGATTAACTGTTAGTTCATCTTTTTCACATATTATGTTGAGTTTGTGTGAATAAAAAAAGTATTTTTTATAAATACTATTTGAAACATAAATTGTTTAAAAGTAATATTATTCAATGATAATGTTATTAAAATAATCCTATGTAGAGTGGGTACTTTTCTGTTCAGAGTCATGTAATGAGAAGTATGCTGAGATGCTCTCATCTCGATATACGTCTCATAGGGAAATTTATCAAAATTAGTGCGAGAACGCAGCAGAAAGAAGCCAAAAGTTGGAATATTCCCTACTCTTATTGCACATGTTACATTTAATAAAAACTAGGCTGTCATTTAGTAAAATAGACGAAAGCAATTTTGCAAATAACTAAAAAACAGAAAAAATAGAAAATGTGGTTTGGAAAATTACATTTTATTTATCAAATGGGCCTGGAAGTCTTCCAGCTCATTTGTAGAATACTCTTTTTCCTATCAAACTGTATCTATGACAAAGCTTTCGGGACTAAGTTATGAGCGCGTTTATGTAGATGTCAGAGCAGCACACTCTTCATGTGGGTCACGTGGTCAAGGTTGATGGCTTGAGACGTATTCTAGTCCAGCTGTAAACCATTTTATGGCCGCATTTGTCTCAATATAAAGCTAGTAAAAAAACTCTAGCTTCTGGTCAATTTGGTCACAAGGAACACTGACACCTCATGTACTGTTGCAACAAAACATGCTTCGGGCTTAACTTTCTCCAATTTGCATGAGGATGATCTTTACTTTTCTAATTAAGATAATCTTAAAGTTCAGATTTTTAGTGGACTGGTCCCCGGCCGCTGTCGTTAATAATGGTCTAACGTTAGCCCAGTCTTTTGCCAGCATCTGGCGCATACAGAAGTACAACGCGAGTCCTATAAACATGACACTGTCAGCGTAATAAACAATGGCAGGGCAGCTGTTGGGGAACACGACACGACACAACAGGAAAAAACAACTTGGATAAAATAAGAGAGTCGTGATATCTATGTTTGGACTTACATTCGAACTCTGTGGTCTCAATATGTCACTGACATCTCTCGGAGTGCTGGTTGAATATAAATGTTCATTTAGAATTGAATGAATGAATGAATGAATGAATGAATGAATGAATGAATGAATGAATGAATGAATGACTAACTGACTGACTGTCTGACTGACTGACTGACTGACTGACTGACTGACTGACCCCCTTTTGTGCTGAGCTGTCAGCTAATATTTTTCATTCTTTGAAGCCAGAATTGGCAACGTAATTTCCAGCTCCAAAGACGATAACTATTTGTATTTGTGGAAATATTCCTCTTTCAAATTGAACTGAATTTGATTAACTGAGCTTGTTGCAACAAACTATTGTATGCAAACTTGTGCATCAATAAGTCGAAAATTGCGACATATTGTAGTGGATGAAGATGACAAAGATAAATTCAGTCTTGGAAGAGATAAATCGAACAGTGCTGATTATTTTGTATATCTGGCGACAGAACCTGTGACAAATGTCGCGCCCCAGCCCACACAGACGTTGAAATAATGTTGGTGAAAAGCTGGGAAAACGTCACAGAAAGCAGAAATTGTTCAAGAGCTTCTATAATCTCTCTTTGAAATTGTACTGAAAAGGAAACCTCATATACAGCAGAAATTTGTTCTGTAGCTACATAATTTGCATGTGAAATGTGTATAAACTATGTGAATAAAATGTGAGATGAACTTTCAAAAATGACATGTAAAATCAATAATTCACTGATAATTACGTAATGTTTCTGCATAAATCGACCTGTAAACATAGTCAATAAGAGGAGCGATTTTACAAATTTGTTTTCCTGTCCCCTGATAGATCTACCTGTGCTTCTGGACTAAAATGTAATAATAATATTTTACAATAACAAATATTTTTTAGCTTATGTGACATTTCACAGAATCAACCTATATTCGGTGAAACATTACCCAGCATAACAGATACGTCGAGGTTTCTGGACTGAAGTTTAACATATTATATGTGACATTTCACTCACTGCTAACAGCCCCCCTTTCATTCGGCACTAAACCAGTCATGACCCTTCATTTAGGTATATATATTACTAAGAGAACACGGTACATGCCTTTAGCACTTAGGTTGCTAAATCGTTTTACATTAATTTTCATTCATTTAAAGCTAACATACCTTCCAGATTCAAATGATGTAAAATACTTATATGCGTGACAAATATCAATTGAATTATATTTGTTTGTTTTTAGTTGAGTACCTACTATCTGATCAGTTTTAGGGATATATTTATTGTTAGACAGATTTATTCACTAATGTATTGAACCAACATTGCATCGATGTTGTTCCAGTGTTGTAAGGATCACCCATCATCGATACAGCGTTGGTCTGACACTTTGTCGTGAGAATGAGGATACTAATTTTGTAGATATATAGGAGAGAATGGTTGCATTTTTTGGTCCACATTTCAAATCCCTGCATCACAATAACTGAACATCTCATGTGATATCACGATGGAAGGCGAGTAAGTAGAAAAAAACATTGTATGCCAGATATGCGGGTGTAAATGTGGTCAAGGAGGAACAAACTACAAGGGCCATAAAGGGAACAACTCATTGAAATTTAGTGAAGGTTAATGACACGATAGTTTTAACGTCCCAATGACGGCAAACAAAGTGTGATGGCTTTTACGGATTTTAAACATATTCGTCCTTGGAAATAAAAAAAGGGAGTATAATTAACAATGGTCGCTAATGTAGACATTAAGATGAATTTAGTCCAGATCATTAGATGTGATCCATTGGGAGAGGTTATATCAGATGATAGTGCTCGGGATTGGCCAGAGAGTCATTATAAGTGTTGTATCAATGTCCTTAGATGTAGCTATACATCATACAAATCAAACGTTTGCATCAGTTTCTAAACACCTGACAATATTGATTTGATAATATTTCATGTCCTGTGACTAATTTTGAATATACAATATATGTTTTCCTCTTTCACCTGTTAGATGCACCAGTGTTTCTGGACTAAACTTAGTTATAATGTTTGAGAATAATATATGTGACATTTCACAGAGTATTCTGCTAGTCAGAGGCGCACAGATCCTTAGCGTGACCATGTGTCATAATCGAGGCCAAAGCAGGTTCGTTAACAGGGAGCTGGGCTGCTGAGGGACTAGGGTGGAAAAGCCAGGTCAAATAGGTGGGATTTAAGTAATTTCCAGAATGTTAAGATTGTTTTGGCATTACGTATTGGCACAGGCAGGGCGTTCCATAAGGCCGGGCCAGATATAGAGAAAGCTCTTGACCCAGTCTTAGTCTTTATACGAGGAACAACAAATCTATTCGAATTAGTGGAGCGTAGATATTTTGAGCATTTCGGCCGAACAAGTAAATCAGCCAGATATGCAGGTTTTCCTTTAGAGTTTGGAAAGTTATTGCACATTTTTTTAAATGAATGCGAAACTTGACAGGAAGCCAATGTAATCGTTTTAGAATTGGAACGGGACGACTAAATTGTGGGGCCTTGGTTACTACTATTGCAAGCAGTTTGAACGCGTTGTAATCTAGCGATATCCTTTTCTGGCATATTGTGAAAAATTGAGTTACAATAATCTAACTTACTACTGACGAGTGCCATTGAAATTTGCTTGGCAAGATCTAAGGACAGACATTTTCGAATTCGACGCAGGTTAAGGATATGATAGAAGCATGCCCTACATGTTTGGGATATGTGTTTTCGGAAATTCAGGCTACTGTCGAATAGTACACCAAGATTTTTAGCTGATGTAGATGGATTTGTGTCTTGTGCATGGGAATTTATTCAATAATTTTTTGGTCCCAATAAGAATAAATTCGGTCTTGCTAGGATTAAAAAACTTCAGCTTAGTAATCCTGTCATCAAGGCCGACACACCCATTAAACAATGTTGCAACTTCTCAACAGATTCCTTCGCGTTTGAAACTGATTTAGATATGTAAATTTGAGTATCATCGGCGTAAAGGTGGTGGTTGATGTCAAAACTAAAGATAATAGCGCTGAGTGGTGTAGTGTATAAAGTAAAAAGCAATGGTCCTAGCACAGAGCCCTGTGGAACTCCATAGGAGAGTGTGACTTTATCTGAAAAAGTGTCTTCAATTTTAACGGACTGGCGCCTATTTTGAAAATAAGAAGAAAACCAAATTTGAGCCTGGCCAGCTATTCCATACTAATCAGAAAGTCTATTTGTTATTGTCAATGGTGTCGAAAGCGGCTGGCAAGTCAAGCAAGGTTAGAGCCGTAAGTACACCCTTGTCCATACTAATAATGATATCGTTATGTACTTTCAGTAGAGCCGATTCTGTAGAATTATGTTTCCTGTAGGCCGATTGTAATGGATTAGATAGATGGTTATTTTTTATATGAGCTTGCAGCCTATTGGATACTATCTTTTCTAAGATTTTGGAAATGAAACTTAAGTTGGATACAGGCCTGTCATTTCTCAGCTCGTTTTTAGATGTTTTTTTAGTAGTGGTCTTACATGAGCTTCTTTGAAATTTTGATGAAATGTACTAGTTTCCATTGAACTGTTAATTATGTCAGTGATGGGAGTTATTAATTTTTCAACACGCTTGTATAAATGGGATCCAGATTACATGATTTTGACGATGAACTCAAAATAAGCTTTTTAATTTCAACTTCTGACGCACGTTCGAAAACGTTCATTTTAGATCTAATTTCTTTTTTTTGCACTTGTGGAATATTCTGTACCTTATCTGGAAATTTGGAACGGATAGTTTCAATTTTATCCACAAAATACCTAGAGAAATGATCACAAAGTGATTTTACTGATGTGAATTCTGGCAGAGCAGGAAGTGGAATTCTATGCAGAATGTTATTTATTGAATTCCAAAGGCGACGGGGATTGTCCGAATTTTCTGCAATAACATCAGCTAAATATTTCGATTTAGCTTTTGTCATCATTCTATTACACGGGTGGCATTGATTTTTGTACCGACAACGATCTAGATGTGTGCGAGATCTCCGCCATGTTCGTTCGAGATTGTGGCGAAGGGTTTTAGCCTTCATTATTTCCAGAGTCATCCATGGAGTTGGTGGTTTTCTGGGCAGAGTCTTTGTACTTACAGGAGCGTGTATGTCTAAAATAGAGCTAAGAACAGAATCATACTGTTGACAAAGTGCCGAGAGATCTTTCTCTGGTTTCTTTATTAGATCCGAACTGAGAATATCTGAATATCTTAATGAAACGATTCACAATTAATTTTGTTTATTTTTCGAAACGATATTTTTTCTTTGTTCCATTCCGGCTTACAACAGTCAATTTCTAATATGACCGCAAGATGGTCCGAGATACCTGCTGCCGAAAAAACTGATGTGATAGAATTAGAAATGCGTTTGGTGATTAAAAGATCTAGCCAATTGACCATGAACATGAGTCGGAAAATTAACATGCTGCTTCAGATCGAAACATGTGAGGATTTCATTGAATTTGTTGGTGTTTCCACTTGAGTTATCTAGATGTAAGTTGAAATCTCCCAATATATACAAATTGTCATGCAGTGAAATAATGTTCTATAGTAGATCTTGAAATTCATCAAAAAATTGACATGTACCGTTTGGAAGCCTATACAGGCAGACAACGAAACCACTGAACGAATTGTTCCCGATACGTGCAGAGATCGCTTCGAACGTTTTCAATGATGGCAGAGGATGAATGTCAGTTTTTAATTGGTCAGACACTAGTATGCCTACACCTCTTCCTGCCCGCTGATCTGCGCGAGGCTCGTGAAAAAACGAATAGCCAGGAGGTGAGATATCAGCTATAGTTGACTTCGTTTCATCATGTTTTAACAATGTTTCTTTCACTGTCACACTGTCCTGATTTTTAGATGTTACATATTCGGAGAAGGGGGCAGTTTTAGGTTTGATAGATCGGACATTCATTGTTGACATTTTTTTCTTTCATTTGAGCCGGAGGGACCCGGATTTAAGCTGACATCTCCTGCCAGTAGAAGTAAGATAGCCAATTTAAAAGATGGTCGAGAAGGAGGTAGTGGAAGTAATTTCCGATTGAAACATAAATTTAAAAGAAGTAATTTTGCTTTGACCAAATTAGAAAACATGATGTTTGTTAATGATGAAGGTTGGTGACAATTTGTTTCAAATATGGTTGGGCCACAGGAGGCCAATTCATCGTCCTTATGTCTAAATGACACTGCTGTTATGAAAAGTGTGAATATGAAAAAAGGAGAGATGGGTCGATGTTTAAAAAATGTGCTGATTGACGGCGGCCGGAATGCAGCACGCCTACGATATCTAGGATCCCTGCGGAGAGGATGGTTATGCCTATTAAATGTCTATGGTTTGATCGTCAGCAGCTTGTAGGACGCCTACGATATCTAAGACTCCTATGGGTAATGTTGGGCCAATAGGATGCCTATAGTTTGATCGTCAGCTGCCTGTATGCCGCCTACGATAACTAGGCTTATAATTGTTTATGAATATTATACTGGTCACCTACGGTCCTACATATTATGACACTACGTTTATTTATTTACTTTAAACATGGTAAATTGTCTCCGCCTACTATATCTAAGTTTTCTATGGATTATGTTGGGCCAATGTTGGGCCAATGTTAGCGAAAATAACTAGGCTTATTAGTGTTTATAAATTATTATGACCACCTACGATTCTACATATTATGATACTGATGCTAATTTCTTCACACTATTTAGAAAACTATGCAATAATTTGTATAGAAATGGTGACTTATCCGTTTAATCCAAAATGAGTGTCGCCGCATTGAGTGTCCATTGAGTGTTCCTTGTTGATTTCCTGACAGTCTCTTGTGTTCTGTTTTCCATCCGTTGTTTAATTACACGTTTTTGAATTCTGCATTCTATATACGTGATGTTTAGCTAATTATTTTCTAATTTTGAAGTCTAATTATGGTAGAAATGTGTGATTTAATCCCTTGTCGGAAATAATTTTTGCATATGGCGTCTAGTCCTCAAACTATCGAGCACAACTCTCAACTCAATATGACACATTTTACTCAGTACTACCAGCCCAACACCAACCCCACCCCCTCCCAATATATATTTATATACAAGCACAAGCTTTGCGTTTAGTTTGATGTTGGGCTGGCGCCGCTGTAAAATTGCCATAGAAAATGAATTGAATTCGTATTTACTCACTAACTGATTGGCCCAAAGCTGTCTCAATGCTGGGCCAGTATCGTATTCGGTCTCCCAACATTGGTACAATGTTGGTCTGACGCTCTGTCGTGAGAAAGGGGAAGATCATTATATAGTTAAATTATGTAGCTAAATAAGAGAGAATAGTTGTGTTTTCTTGGTCCACATTTTAGATCCCTATATCACGATAACGAATGTGTTATGTGATATCAAGGTGACAGGCGAGAAAGTAAACTAGATAATTGTATGTCAGGAGGTAGATATAATAGCCTGGTGTAAATGTAGTCAAGGTTACTGGCAGATTAGAAGGCAATAATCAGGTATCATGCATATAAAGAAAGTATGAGCAAGATTCCGTGGTATGAGGCATTTACTGAATGAAAAATATAATTGTTTGGAAGCTTAGACAATGAATCATTATTGTTAAGGAGGAGCCATACATGGAGTAACACAGCGAGATTTTGTCAAGTTTAATGGTAGTATGAAAGCCCTGAAGTGGAAAATAAAATACGATGGCTTCTACGGATCTAACAAATATTACTGCATGAAGATTTAGCAAACAAACGAACAACACAAATAAAATGTAATAGTCGCTGACGCAGACATTAAGATATTTAGTCCAGAGCATTTACATTAGATATGACCCGGTGGAAGAGATTCTGTTCTTGGAGATTTTCAGTGTGTCATTAAAACTGTTAGGGGGATACATTTTCCATAAACAGAGCGAGTAAACTAAGATGGCGGCTGATGGAGACATCAAGAGGACTTAAACCAAATGTCAAGGTTACCAAAATATTTATGTGTACACCCTCGTGTACGATCGCCGCTACTGAACTAAAATAGAGACAGCTGATATTTAGAGAACTGATTTAGATAAAG
Organism: Flabesymbios commensalis; assembly: GCA_964017125.1. Classification (NCBI taxonomy): domain Eukaryota; kingdom Metazoa; phylum Annelida; class Polychaeta; order Terebellida; family Flabelligeridae; genus Flabesymbios; species Flabesymbios commensalis. The sequence goes on along the minus strand of OZ024913.1, from coordinate 72,021,073 downwards.
TTGTTTCACCTCCCCCCCCACCACAACTACTACCAGCTACACACATCCGATGGTAAGGCAGAAAACAGTAAGAAAAGCGTAAGCTGGAACACCAACACTTACCGGAAAAGGCATTAAAAGTGTAATTATTTTAACATACAGCTCAGAAAAAGTAATACCACGTGAAATTGAATGTATGAATGAATCAATCACTCAATCAATCACTCAATCAATCAATCACTCAATCAATCACTCAATCACTCAATCACTCAATCACTCACTCACTCACTCACTCACTCACTCACTCACTCACTCACTCACTCACTCACTCACTCACTCACTCACTCACTCACTCACTCACTCACTCACTCACTCACTCACTCACTCACTCTCTCACTCACTCACTCACTCACTCACTCACTCACTCACTCACTCAATCAATCAATCAATCAATCAATCAATCAATCAATCAATCAATCAATCAATCAATCAATCAATCAATTAATCAAGCAATAATTTGATATCAACAACGGTCGTTGTAGGTAGTAAAATACCAATCTTGACAAGAGATCCAGAAAGAGAGTCATTACACTAATTGCAATAATTAATACCCCTCGTTTTAGAATTGATGGCGAGAATGTAAGCTATGGTCAGGCAACGATAGCTGGTAACGAGTGTAGACGTATTCCTGGTTCCAAAACATGAATCAAGGAGTGTGTAGTGCCTCTGCGGAATCTGGGGGCTTCCTGTGTAGTGCATCTTGGGAAACGATATATGCTAATTAGGGTCATTAACCATTTAGCTGCTGAAGGGACCCATTTCGGTTATATTAACATCAAAGCAAGATGTCGATGGACTGGCTAACTGACTGGAAAAAGGACCGAACATATGAATAAACGAGTTAATGAATTAGGAAAGATTGAATCATCAAAAAAATATTGAATGAATGAATGAATATGTTTGTTAGTTCATTTATTCTTTCTTTTCTTGACGGGCAAAAATGACCCATTCAAGAAGCATTCTAAATTCACTTCAACGTTAACATAAATAGTAAATATGGCCAGGAAATCGGATGTTTGTTTATAAGAGCCTGATTTTGTGTGAAAAGTATAAAGGTATTTTTTATGATCAATGTCCCAGTGGCATGTAATGTGTTTTACGTGATGGGTTTATGTAGATTTCATGAGCTGCGCTCAAGTTCTACTACGAAATTCGTGCCAAGCCGTGCTTTGTCTGAGAATGATTTTGTCGGGAATTTCCATTATCCTTAATTCATTCTCATTTATCACCATTTGATGTGGTCGCGTTTAAATATTTTTAAGGCTTGCAATAAATGACATAACACATTTAGAACATAACAATACGCGTATATTGTATGATTCATCACAAAAATGACGTAATAGTCTTTTTAAGATACTATAAAGTTATGTATTATCTCTGATTCTACACTCGTTTTTTCTGGTAAAGATACTTTATATAGGATTCCAGCATTAATGAAAAATGAGATACATTATTTGATTTTCATTCGATGGAAGTCTTTCCCAAACAGAGTCGAGTCGAGGTATTTTTCAATGAATGGCAAGTTATACTGAACTTAACAGACAAAGTCGAAATTCACATATTTTATGCCATAAGAACCTAATGACGAATGGAAACTGACATTGTCACGTGATCACGTGACAGTATGCTGATTGGCTACAGGTCGAATTCAGCTGATGATAAGGTAAATCTTACATCACTAGATGCATCAGATCATTCCCTTAGTTCCACCATCACTGAAAAGGTTAGGCTCCTCACTGATAAACACGATCATAGTATTACTTGTATTTAACTTGCTTTGTTATGAGTTTAAATCACAGTTAGTTGGGACAGAATTAGTGTTTAAGCTCATATTAAACAAACATGTTGTCCCAAATTAAACAAAGATGAGTACCACGTGAAGATGTGGGGTCGGCTACACAACTTTAATTTATGTGGGTGAATTGCTTAAACTTTCCCAAGTTTACTTCGCAATAATGCGAATCATCGATAGCTGCTCAAGCTCGCAAAAAATTGATGTTCATACAATATAAAATAAGCTTATTTGACCTGTTAATGACCTTCAAATGACATGGGTCTCCTCTTACAACTATGCCACATTACAGTCCTGAGAGCTACATGAATTTTGCTGCTTACTAAGTTTTATTAATCTGTGTCTAATGGTTGCTTATGAGTGTCTACTTAGAACAATACATCACGATTTAAAATAAATAAACTTGGTTTCCTGTGGTATGTTTCGTGGGGAGCTCGGGAAAAGAAGAGGTAAGGGTTAAAACCACCATAAAGTGACGTCCCTGGATGATGTATCAGGATGTCCCTCGTGACTCAGATGAATCAACTGCTTCATCCCGGAATTGATGGATCTCATCCCGTGGTGCATCATTATTAAGAGAAGAGGGACAGGCTGTGAATGGTGAAGTAATGGTTGGGACGTCTGAGAAGGCAGAGTGAACAGGATGCGGCTCAACATAAAGTGTGGGGATAACACTCTCTCCCCCTCTCGTTCTTGTTTTATATCTGTCTCTTAATTGTTAGTGCTTACAACGTTTCTCTTCATAATGTTTTTCTTTATAAGTGTATCCCTTTCATCATAAGTCGATCTTTCAATTAAAACAATAATAATATATAAATGAGAAAGTTAACAGCACACCCTATGACATGTCGCTCTCGAGTGAGCCCATAATTAAGCTGCACTTTTTTATCCAAATGCCACTAATATCCTAAACATAAAAATGGAAACCCAATTAAAACTACGTTAAAATAGAGAAAGCAATATAATATATATAAAACAATAAAACATGTGAAATAAACTATTGCCCTTATTTATTACAATTACATCGAACATGATGATACTTTTACAGTATCAGCTGGATATTCACTCAGTTTAAGATTGTACCGTGTTACGCCACCCTTGCCACCACACTCTTAGCTCGACCCACATTGAGTCAGAAAAGCATGTAGACAGCCGTAATATCAGACTGGTGGGCAACGCTGATTTATTTAATTTAGGAAAAAATCTGGTGCCATTTTTTATTGCATCACGGCGAGGTCGGAATGCGTTTCTAATGTCATTAGCTGAATTGATGAAGTTTTAGAAGTGCTTCTATATCCTGGTTCAATCAATGAATACGTTTAGCTAATGCTCTGATTACAACTAGCAAATAGAAGTTCCATCATTTTGGGCTGATTCATGCGTTCTCATAGACACGTGATGCAAAAAATTGACAATATTTGTTAGAATATTACACGTCATGTGATGTTTTATCAAGTGGACACTCATGTCATTGGTGTAGTTCATGCCATTCCTGACAAAGAATATTATCCAGTTAGATATGTTTATTTCATCACAGGTTGTCACAATGATATAATAAAAGACAAATTGGCACAAATTGTATCACTTTGTTTATTTGCCATTTTGTGGCTGTTTAAAGCACAAATTGCTGACAAGATATGTTTCTCTGGCTATAAATCGTATTCTTTCTAAAATAATACAGATGATACAAATCCACCAGCCATACACTCTTTGGTGAATTTACGAACACAAATTGCTGCAAAGGATTATTATATGCCTAACAAATAATTATTGTACTGCCTTTTTGTTCATCAACAAGGAATCATCAGAAATATATATTTTATTTTTCGTGAGTTTGCATTCACTTAGGGGGGCGCCAGTCAATCTCCAGCGGGGGGAGGTGGGCTGACAATCGTATTACATGTTTATATAATATAACACTGAAATATATTATTGATTTCATGGAGAGTCTGCCCAAAATAATGTATTTAAAAAGAACTTCGGTCGCCCTCTCTGGAGTTTGACTGATGGCCCTCTGATATGAAAAGTGTTTGTATAATTGTACATTATTTTTATCATTTACTACTCCATTTGTAAACCATTCGTGTCCTGTATCGGAGACTTTCGTGATCCTAAAGATTATTGTCAATGTCAAAATACACGAGAGTCCATTTTGATTTGGCCAGAAGTACTTATTTATTAGTCTTTCAGCACAGCTTTATTTCTGAGTTGTATCAATCAATCAATCAATCAATCAATCAATCAATCATTTGATAATAACAACGGTCGTTGTAGGTAGTAAAATACCAATCTTGACAAGAGATCCAGAAAGAGAGTCAGTACAATAATTACAATAATTAATACCCCTCGTTGTAGAATTGATGGCGAGAATGTAGACTATGGTCAGGCAACGATAGCTGGTAACCAGTGTAGACTTATTCCTGATTCCAAAACATGAATCAAGGAGTTTGTAGTGCCTTTGCGGGATCTGGGGGCTTCCTGTGTAGTGCATCTTGGGAAACGATATATGCTAATTAGGGTCATTAACCATTTAGCTGCTGAAGGGACACATTTCGGTTATATTTACATCAAAGCAGGATGTCGATGGACTGGCTAACTGACTGGAAAAAGGTCCGAACATATGTATAAACGAGTTAATGAATTAGGAAAGATTGAATCATCAAAAAAATATTGAATGAATGAATGAATATGTTTGTTAGTTCATTTATTCTTTTCTTGACGGGCAAAAATGACCCATTCAAGAAGCACTCTAAATTCACTTCAACGTTAACATTAATAGTAAATATGGCCAGGAAATCGGATATTTGTTTATAAGAGCCTGATTTTGTGTGAAAAGTATAAAGGTGTTTTTTATGATCAATGTCCCAGTGGCATGTAATGTGTTTTACGTTATGGGTTTATGTGGATTTCATGAGCTGCGCTCAAGTTCTACTACGAAATTCGTGCCAAGCCGTGCTTTGTCTGGTAATGATTTTGTCGGGAATTTCCATTATCCTTAATTCATTCTCATTTATCATCATTTGATGTGGTCGCGTTGAAATATTTTTAAGGCTTGCAATAAATGACATAACACATTTAGAACATAACAATACGCGTGTATTGTATGATTCATCACAAAAATGACGTAATAGTCTTTTAAAGATACTATAAAGTTATGTATTATCTCTGATTCTACACTCGTTTTTTTCTGGGAAAGATACTTTATATAGGATTCCAGCATTAAGGAAATATGAGATACATTATTTGATTTTCATTCGATGGAAGTCTTTGCCAAACACAGTCGAGTAGTATGAAATAAAAATATCTAAATGTTAGGTATTTTTTCAATGAATGGCAAGTTATACTGAACTTAACAGACAAAGTCGAAATTCACATATTTTATGCCATAAGAGCCTAATGACGAATAGAAACCGACATTGTCACGTGATCACGTGACAGTATGCTGATTGGTTACAGTTAGAATTCAGCTCATGATAAGGTAAATCTTACATCGCTAGATGCATCAGATCATTCCCTTAGTTCCACCATCACTGAAAAGGTTAAGCTCCTCACTGCTAAACACGATCATAGTATTACTTGTATTGAACTTGTTTTGTTATGAATTTAAATCACAGTTAGTTGGGACAGAATTAGTGTTTAAGCTCATATTAAACAAATATGTTGTCCCAAATTAAACAAAGATAAGTACCACTTGAAGTTGTGGGGTCGCCTACACAACTTTAATTTATGTGGGTGAATTGCTTAAACTTGCCCAAGTTTAGTTCGCCTTAATGCGAATCATCGATAGCTGCTCAAGTTCGCAAAAAAAACGATTTTCATACATTATAAAATAGCTTATTTGACCTGGAAATGACCTTCGAATGACATTTGTCTCCTCTTGCAGCTATGCCACATTACAGCCCTGAGAGCTATGTAATTATTTACCAAGTTTTATTAATCTGCGTCTAATGGTTGCTTATGAGTGTCTACTTAAAATATTAAATCACGATTTAAAATAAATAAACTTGGTTTTCTGTGGTATGTTTCGTGGGTAACCTGGGCAAAGAATTGGTAAGGGGTAACACTACCATAAAGTGACGTCCCTGGATGATGTATGAGGATGTCTCTCGTGACTCAGATGAATCAACTGCTTCATCCCGGAATTGATGGGTCTCATCCCGTGGTGCATCATTATTAAGACGTCCAAAGAGAAGATTTGAGGGCTGTGAATGGTGAAGTATTGGTTGGGACGTATGAGAAGGCAGAGTGAACAGGATGCGGCTCAACATGAAGTGTAGGGATAACACTCTCGTTCTTGTTTTATATCTGTTTATATCTAAAGCCTTTCACTTTATCTGTAGTCATTAATCGATCTTTCAAATAAAACATTACTAATATATAAATGGGAATGTTAACAGTACACACGATGACATGTCGCTCTCAAGTGTGCCCATGATTAAGCTGCACATTTTCTCCAAATGCCACTAACAGATCCAAAACATAAAAATGGAAACCCAATTACAAACTACGTTAAAATATAGAGAACAAATCAATATATATAAAACAAAAAACATGTGAAATAATCTATTTCGCTTATTTATTACATATAGACCGAACATTACGATACATTTATAGTATCAGCTGGATATTCACTCAGTTTAAGATTGTACCGTGTTACGCCACCCTTGCCACCACACTTTTAGCTCGGCCCACATTGAGTCAGAAAATCATGTAGACAGCCGTAATATCAGACTGGTGGGCAACGCTTATTTATTTAATTTAGGAAAAAATCAGGTGCCATTTTTGATTGCATCACGTCGAGGTCGGAATGCGTTTCTAATGTCATTAGCTGAATTGATGAAGTTTTAGAAGTGCTTCTATATCCTAGTTCAATCAATTAATACGTTTAGCTAATGCTCTGATAACAACTAGCAAATGGAAGTTCCATCATTTTGGGCTGATTTATAAGAGTATTTCTGCGTTCTCATAGACACGTGATGCAAAAAATTGACAATATTTGTTAGAATATTTCACGTCATGTGATGTTTTATCAAGTGGACACTCATGTCATTGGTGTAGTTCATGCCATTCCTGACAAAGAATATTATCCAGCTAGATATGTTTATTTCATCGCAGGTTGTCACAATGATATAATAAAAGAAAAATTGGCACAAATTGTATCACTTTGTTTATTTGCCATTTTGTGGCTGTTTGAAGCACAAATTGCTGACAAGATATGTTTCTCTGGCTATAAATCGTATTCTTTCTAAAATAATACAGATGATACAAATCCACCAGCCATACACTCTTTGGTGAATTTACGAACACAAATTGCTGCAAAGGATTATTATATGCCTAACAAGGAATCATCAGAAATATATATTTTATTTTTCGTGAGTTTGCATTCACTTAGGGGGGCGCCAGTCAATCTCCAGCGAGGAGAGGTGGGCTGACAATCGTATTACATGTTTATATAATATAACACTGAAATATATTATTGATTTCATGCAGAGTCTGCCCAAAATAATGTATTTAAAAAGAACTTCGGTCGCCCTCTCTGGAGTTTGACTGATGGCCCTCTGATATGAAAAGTTTTTGTATAATTGTACATTATTTTTATCATTTACTACTCCATTTGTAAACCATTCGTGTCCTGTATCGGAGACTTTCGTGATCCTAAAGATTATTGTCAATGTCAAAATACACGAGAGTCCATTTTGATTTGGCCAGAAGTGCTTAGTTATTAGTCCTTCAGCACAGCTTTATTTCCGAGTTGTATCCACTTGTAGCCACGATTGACATATATACGCTGTCAGTGTAAAATAATACATTGCTGCCAAACACAAAACGTTGACCTAATGTTGGCTTAATTCTGGGCCACCGTTTCCGACGCTGGCCCAACAATAACCCAGCATTGAGTCAACGTTTCGTGTTTTCTGGAAAGCTGTGAAACATCACCATGGAGACAGGTGAGATCGAGGCTAATCCGGGAAACCTTTTAACCCTTTTAGCGCGGAGACCGTTTTTATACGTCAGAATTTGACGGCTGTAGACGTCAGATTCTGACGTATAAAGACGATCCCCGCACTGAAAGAAGTATATCATTAGTAGACCCATAGCATAGGTATTTAAATTAAACGGAAAAAGCTAGCTGGGACATAGCTATCACTACAATATTTGAGTGTTGCAAGGGTCAAGAAGTAATTTGTCTGCATCATGTAGTGTGACTGTGGATCAAGGGTGGCATCTAGTGGTGAAGGCGATAACCACGGTGCTTTGTATATAATCATGATAATAGTAGTGTGTTGAGAGGAAGAGGTGACGGCGGCGGCCAACGGAGAGACGGCTGTTGTGACGGCGATGACGGGGATTTGTATTCACAGTGCTGACAGTAATCTCTCTGTGTTCATGTCTGTGGTGGCGGTCAAGGCCGTGATAGTCTCCCAGCAAACACGGTACATTAAACCCTATGTTTGTACATTGTTAGGCCAGCGTCGCAGACGGTGGGTCAACATTGTACCAACATTGGGTTACTGTCTGTCTTTGAAGCCTGGTGGCGGTCAGGCATAGTGGTCAAGGCGGCATTTGTATTTTGACAGTCGGTAATCAAGTAATTTCCCATGCATGTGTATCTCTAAAAACAGTTTCAACCGAGTGATAGTCAGCGTGAGAGATATAAAATCTGGGATGCTATACCACATGTTTTCAGTCGGTCATTAAGAAATTAAAAACAATCACGTGGGTTTACCTACCGAAAAGTATGTAAGCACCGCATCACTAAATATTAGAGCTCCCACTATAGAATCGTTCTGTAGAAGCTGCACGCCGTGAACACGTCTATCTTGGTTTTCTGGCCATGTTTTTTTATATTATATAAAAATTGCATTTGTGTTTTAACCGCAGGACTGTTTCCTGAACCATGCTAAACATAAGCGATGGAAAAACGACGCTACATCAAATCTGACTTGCATAATGGATGATTTTAGCGACGTGCTGAGAAATGGGGTATGAATCTGCCACTTATAATGCATGGTGTAATCACATGTTGTCAGCGTGTATTCGTCTTTAGACGTCAGGACACATTAAACTTTAGCCGCCAAGGTATTTAATTTTCATAATTTTCACAACGGTTTTGCAATCTTGCTAATTGATTGTCCCATTTTATCTTGAACATGTCTGGAAGCTGTTTTTAATTTCAAAAAGAAAAAATATATGATCCGGAATGGCGTCAAAATGGTTAAATTGCATCGCGTGACAAAATACAGAATAATGTACGCAGTCTCTTGAAAGTTAAAGAGTCACATCTCACACTTTTTAATGTAACAAATGCGACTCTTTAAAGAACCAGACTAAACAAAAACGATGGAAAAACGACGCTACATCAAATCTGACTTGCATAATGGATGATATTAGCGACGTGCTGAGAGATGGAGTATGAATCTGCCACGTATAATGCATGGTGTGAGTCACATGTTGTCAGCGTGTATTCGTCTTTAGACGTCAGGACACATTAAACTTCAGCCGCCAATGTATTTAATTTTCATAATTTTCACTCACTTAAAGTTGCCTCTCGCTGACGCGAATCACAACTTCAAGTCAGTGAAAATTATTTTTTCAACGATTTAACAACGGTTTTTCATTCTTGCTAATTGATTGTCCCATTTTATCTTGAACATGTCTGGAAGCTGTTTTTTAATTTGAAAAAAAATGATTTGGAACGGCGGTAAAATGGTTAAACTGCATCGCAAGACAAAATACAGAATAATGTACACCGTCCCTTAAAGTTAAAGAGTCACTTCTCACACGTTTAATGTAACAAATGCGACTCTTTAAATCCTAGGGGAGGATCGTGGTATACTGCCTTGACAGGATTTTTTTTTGCTTCAAAATAATTATTATAGCAGCGTCTTTCTGCGTTTTTTAGATTTGATTCTGTGTCAGAAAACATGTAAGCGACTGACGCATGTACACCGTGAAACTGTTAAATGCAAACACCAATTGGTCAAGGAAAAAGCATACGCATCATAGCAACAGTGGGCACATTTTAGTGTTATTATAAATCCTCTCAAAATATTATAATGCTATTATTGACAGGCTCAGCCCTGTCAATAAACTAGCACTATTGAGTGATATTACTGTAAAATCATCGGTAAATAAATAAATAATCCACATATTTTTAGGTAATTTAACAGGTGAAATGACAGGCACACAATTTCAATGCACTTACATTGCGACTTGCAAAAAAGAAAGGTCATGTAAATTGAACCTTTCTTTGACTGCTACCATACACCAAAAACACGCTATGCAATTTTTCGTAGTGCTACACGTTGGAAATGACAATGAAATGAAATGAATGAGGTATAGGCAACTTTTGTGCTCATATAGGCTAAACTGGGCCAGGAGAAAACCCTGAGGATGGTGAGAAGAATGAGATGACACTGCTCTCCAGACACAGGATTCGGAATTCGAGCCTTGGCGGTATGACTCCGAGCTCGCTACTTCTCGGTCACTAAGGCTCCCCACAATATTGCATTTTTACGAGTTGGCAAGAAAGAAACATTTATTTTCTTTGAAATTTGTAAGCCAGAGGGAGGTTCGAACCCGCGATCTCCGATTTTTCAAGCAGAGCTTCAACCACTTCATCGGGCCCCCCGCCCTGGAAGTGACAGACTTCTTTTAATTCCGTCACATGATCTGTGATAAATTAGCGTTAAAGAGTTATATCAGCTTTCAGAAACCAATCTATTTCATTGTATCAGCTGTAAGAAACCAATCTATTTCATTTCAGACAGAGTGATTGATCGTGCCTGACATCATTTCCGGTTCACATATACACAGAAACTTGAGGGTGTTACTAACAGAGGCATCCGGTTCTATTAATTCAAAGTGTATAATTAACAAAACCCGAACAGCTTCCCTGCGTTGATTTAATGTTGTCGCAGCTGGGATTCGTCTTACACTCTTAATATTCAGTCGTCAAAGACACAATGCTTTTTCCACGTTCACACGTAAAGATTACATAGTCTGTGGAGCCTACTTAGCGTACTCACAAGGGCTCAAATAACCTTCTGGGGTATAATACAGTCGAATACATAACCAAATCAACATACTCATGATAATAAAAAAATATAATCAAATCAACATAGTCAAATCGACACAATCAAATCGATGAGGAAGTTAATCAAATGTGTAATTATAATAGTAGATTTCAGATTGTTAAAGGTCAAATGAGAGGCACATATGACACTATGGCCACTAGAGGTCAAAATAGTGGCACATGTGACACTCTGGCCGCTAGAGGTCAAATAAGTGGCACATATGACACTCTGGCCGCTAGAGGTCAAATAAGTGGCACATATGACACTCTTGTCGCTAGAGGTCAAATGAGTGACACATATGACACTCCGGCCGCTAGAGGTCAAATGAGTGGCACATATGACACTCTTGTCGCTAGAGGTCAAATGAGTGGCACATATGACACTCTGACCGCTAGAGGTCAAATAAGTGGCACATATGACACTCTTGTCGCTAGAGGTCAAATGAGTGAAACATATGACACTCCGGCCGCTAGAGGTCAAATGAGTGGCACATATGACACTCTTGTCGCTAGAGGTCAAATGAGTGGCACATATGACACTCCGGCCTCTAGAGGTCAAATGAGTAGCACACATGACACTCTGGCTGCTAGAAGTCAAATGAGTGGTACATATGACACTCTGGCTGCTAGAAGTCAAATGAGTGGCACACATCACACTCTGGTCTCTAGAGGTCAAATGAGTGGCACACATCACACTCTGGTCGCTAGAGGTCAAATGAGTTGAATAGATCAAAATCTGGTCTCTAGAGGTCAAATGAGAGGCACATATGACACTCTGGTCTCTAGAGTTCAAATGAGTGGTACATTTCACACTCTGGCTGCTAGAGGTCAAATGAGTGGCACATACGTCCAAGACGTTGGGTCAGCGTTGTAAATATATTATAAAACTGTGTTGTGTTTGCTGGGCAGGTAACGTGCTAGGGCTAAGATCCCAGAAGTATCTTGTGTCGATCGTAAATATAATTGTCTTTATTTTTTTCTCGCAACGTTTTTAAGGGTGAAAATAACCAAAATATTTGTTAATTAGCAATAATTAAAATATTTAGAACTCTGAAGTAAGGCACAGCTACAAAATGTTGGAACACTTACTTGCGTAACACCCGCAAGCTGTATCCTGTATCAAGAATCGACCGAGAAAACAGCGAAAAACACCCAACGCTGGTGGAAGTTGACTGCAACTATAACTGTATCCTGGCTTGATAATAATTTGGTGATCTACACGTATGCCTTCTCGATCCCTGGTACTCTATCTGCTCCTATCCTGGTTTGACCCCAGGTGACCTTTCCTGGTCGGATCCAGGTAGATTTAGTCCAGTCTCCCCGGATGGCATCATGGAGTCTTCGTCCTTCCCGCCTCTGATGCAGGGCTTCTGATTGAGAATTCCCGTTCTCTTAATTTCCGCTACACTCATAAAAAAATGATAGTCTGGACTATCATTTTCATGTCTGTATTTTTGTTCTATTTGACAGGGCTGGTACTTCAATCCACACTCTTCCAGCTTCCATCTTGCCAAATAAGAATTGTCACTGGGCAATAAAAGGTTGACAACATAAAAAAATTGGACCTATTCATTTTAAGAAAATAGTTAATGAGGGCGAACAAAAAAACAAGCAAAAAAACATAGGTGGGAAAATGTTGTTTTTATCTTTTGAAATAAACTTGTTGTTTTCGGAATGTTTTTTTATCTCACGAAATTAGCTGTTTGTTCGGAAATCGGCAACAATCCAATGTGCTCGCTAGGCAAAAAAACATGACTGCGTTATTTTGCCGTATTGCGCTGACTAAAGCTAATGCGTGCACACATCTAAAGCAGGGGGAAACACAGCGGCATACAACCAATTATAAGTATGAAACGCCCCACTCACTGGTTTTATGGCGATTGACATGTTTTCCCCTTCCCGACATGTTTTGCAGGTCGAGTGGAAAAGAGGACTTAATAGCGCGTGTAATTTACCGTACGGCTGTGCAGTCTACCTTCCGGCTAAAGAGTGTGTAATCTATCGCTGGCTGTGTATTCTACCGTCCGGCTATAGAGTGTGTAATCTATCGCTGGCTGTGCAGTCTACCTTCCGGCTATAGAGTGTGTAATCTATCGCTGGCTGTGCAGTCTACCGTCCGGCTATAGAGTGTGTAATCTATCGCTGGCTGTGTAGTCTACCGTCCGGCTATAGAGTGTGTAATCTATCGCTGGCTGTGTAGTCTACCGTCCGGCTATAGAGTGTGTAATCTATCGCTGGCTGTGCAGTCTACCTTCCGGCTATAGAGTGTGTAATCTATCGCTGGCTGTGCAGTCTACCGTCCGGCTATAGAGTGTGTAATCTATCGCTGGCTGTGTAGTCTACCGTCCGGCTATAGAGTGTGTAATCTATCGCTGGCTGTGCAGTCTACCTTCCGGCTATAGAGTGTGTAATCTATCGCTGGCTGTGCAGTCTACCTTCCGGCTATAGAGTGTGTAATCTATCGCTGGCGTGTAGTCTACCTTCCGGCTATAGAGTGTGTAATCTATCGCTGGCTGTGCAGTCTACCTTCCGGCTATAGAGTTTGTAATCTATCGCTGGCTGTGCAGTCTACCGTCCGGCTATAGAGTGTGTAATCTATCGCTGGCTGTGCAGTCTACCGTCCGGCTATAGAGTTTGTAATCTATCGCTGGCTGTGCAGTCTACCGTCCGGCTATACAGTGTGTAATCTATCGCTGGCGTGTAGTCTACCTTCCGGCTATAGGGTGTGTAATCTATCGCTGGCTGTGCAGTCTACCGTCCGGCTATAGAGTGTGTAATCTATCGCTGGCTGTGCAGTCTACCTTCCGGCTATAGAGTGTGTAATCTATCGCTGGCTGTGCAGTCTACCGTCCGGCTATAGAGTGTGTAATCTATCGCTGGCTGTGCAGTCTACCGTCCGGCTATAGAGTGTGTAATTTATCGCTGGCGTGTAGTCTACCTTCCGGCTATAGAGTGTGTAATCTATCGCTGGCGTGTAGTCTACCTTCCGGCTATAGAGTGTGTAATCTATCGCTGGCTGTGCAGTCTACCGTCCGGCTATAGAGTGTGTAATCTATCGCTGGCGTGTAGTCTACCTTCCGGCTATAGAGTGTGTAATCTATCGCTGGCTGTGCAGTCTACCGTCCGGCTATAGAGTGTGTAATCTATCGCTGGCGTGTAGTCTACCTTCCGGCTATAGAGTGTGTAATCTATCGCTGGCTGTGTAGTCTACCGTCCGGCTATAGAGTGTGTAATCTATCGCTGGCGTGTAGTCTACCTTCCGGCTATAGAGTGTGTTATCTATCACTGGCTGTGCAGTCTACCGTCCGGCTATAGAGTGTGTAATCTATCGCTGGCTGTGTAGTCTACCTTCCGGCTATAGAGTGTGTAATCCATCGCTGGCGTGTAGTCTACCTTCCGGCTATAGAGTGTGTAATCTATCGCTGGCTGTGCAGTCTACCGTCCGGCTATAGAGTGTGTAATCTATCGCTGGCGTGTAGTCTACCTTCCGGCTATAGAGTGTGTAATCTATCGCTGGCTGTGCAGTCTACCGTCGGGCTATAGAGTGTGTTTTCTATCGCTGGCTGTGTATTCTACCGTCCCGCTATAGAGTGTGTAATCTATCGCTGGCTGTGCAGTCTACCGTCCGGCTATAGAGTGTGTAATCTATCGCTGGCTGTGTATTCTACCGTCCGGCTATAGAGTGTGTAATCTATCGCTGGCTGTGCAGTCTACCGTCCGGCTATAGAGTGTGTAATCTATCGCTGGCGTGCAGTCTACCTTCCGGCTATAGAGTGTGTAATCTATTGCTCGGCTGTGCAGTCTACCGTCCGGCTATAGAGTGTGTAATCTATCGCTGGCTGTGTAGTCTACCGTCCGGCTATAGAGTGTGTAATCTATCGCTGGCGTGTAGTCTACCTTCCGGCTATAGACTGTGTAATCTATCGCTGGCTGTGTAGTCTACCGTCGGGCTATAGAGTGTGTAATCTATCGCTGGCGTGTAGTCTACCTTCCGGCTATAGAGTGTGTAATCTATCGCTGGCGTGTAGTCTACCGTCCGGCTATAGAGTGTGTAATCTATCGCTGTCTGTGTAGTCTACCTTCCGGCTATAGAGTGTGTAATCTATCGCTGGCGTGTAGTCTACCTTCCGGCTATAGAGTGTGTAATCTATCGCTGGCTGTGCAGTCTACCTTCCGGCTATAGAGTGTGTAATCTATCGCTGGCTGTGCAGTCTACCGTCCGGCTATAGAGTGTGTAATCTATCGCTGGCTGTGCAGTCTACCGTCCGGCTATAGAGTTTGTAATCTATCGCTGGCTGTGTAGTCTACCTTCCGGCTATAGAGTGTGTAATCTATCGCTGGCTGTGCAGTCTACCGTCCGGCTATAGAGTGTGTAATCTATCGCTGGCTGTGCAGTCTACCGTCCGGCTATAGAGTGTGTAATCTATCGCTGGCGTGTAGTCTACCGTCCGGCTCTAGAGTGTGTAATCTATCGCTGGCTGTGTAGTCTACCGTCTGGCTATAGAGTGTGTAATCTATGGCTGGCTGTGTAGTCTACCGTCCGGCTATAAAGTGTGTAATCTATCGCTGGCTGTGTAGTCTACCGTCTGGTTATAGAGTGTGTAATCTATCGCTGGCGTGTAGTCTACCGTCCGGCTATAGAGTGTGTAATCTATCGCTGGCTGTGTAGTCTACCGCTCGGTTATAGAGTGTGTAATCTATCGCTGGTTGTGTAGTCTACCGGACGGCTATAGAGTGTGTAATCTATCGCTGGCGTGTAGTCTACCGTCCGGCTATAGAGTGTGTAATCTATCGCTGGCTGTGTAGTCTACCGTCCGACTATAGAGTGTGTAATCTATCTCTGGCTGTAGTCTACCGTCCGGCTATAGAGTGTGTAGTCTATCGCTGGCTGTGCAGTCTACCGTCTGGCTATAGAGTGTGTAATCTATCGCTGGCTGTAGTCTACCGTCCGGCTATAGAGTGTGTAATCTATCGCTGGCTGTGTAGTCTACCTTCCGGCTATAGAGTGTGTAATCTATCGCTGGCGTGTAGTCTACCGTCCGGCTATAGAGTGTGTAATCTATCGCTGGCTGTAGTCTACCGTTCAGCTATTCAGTGTGCAATCTACCGCTCGGCTGTAAACCATGTTATGGCTACATTTGTCTTAATATAAAGCCAATAAAAATCCAGTTTCCGGTCAGTTTGACGAAACGCAGCCTCAAGATCCCAGCATGGTGAGTTTGGTCGTAAAATGCTTTATCAGCGTATGACCTATAAGCATTGTGATGTATAGAGTGTTACTCTTGGCATTTATAGTCTATAAAACACTATGACCTAATCAGAAAACAAGGGACACATATGGCAATGCCGGTATAATAAAAAAAAATGAATAGGGTTTTAGGTCACGTAAACTGGGCCAGGAGAGCCTCCTGATGATGATGAAATGAATAAGGATTCACAATGTGAACTTTGGCGGTCTGAGGTCGAGCTCGCTACCTCTTGGTCACGGAGGCTCCTCACATTACTTACTCATTACGAGTGACCAGGAAGGAACCATTTTGTCTTTTTAGAAACTTGAATGCCAGAGTGGGGTTCAAACCCGCGATCTCCGACTTTCCAAACAGGCAGTTTCAACCACTGCATCAGGGCCCCCGCCCCTGGTATAATACAGAGCTATAATGCTGAGCAAGCCCTACTCTAGCACATGTTTCACTGCCGAGCCAACACTACTGCTACACATGTTTCAATGCAGAGATAGCACTAATCCAGCACACGTTTCAATGTACAGATAGCGATACATTGTTCAATCCTGAGCCAGCTCTACTCCAGCACATGTTTTAATCATGCGCTGACACTATTCAACACATTTTTCAAGGCACAGCCGGCACTACTCAGCACATGTTTCAATGCTGAGCTAGCCCTATGCCAGCACATGCTTTAATAGTGAGCAACAACTATGCCAGCACATGTTTCAATTCTGCGCTAGCCCTATGCCAGCACATGTTTCAATGCTGCGCTAGCCCTATACCAGCACATGTTTCAATGCTGCGCTAGCCCTATGCCAGCACATGTTTCAATGCTGCACTAGCCCTATGCCAGCACATGCTTCAATGCTGCGCTAGCCCTATTCCAGCACATGTTTCAATGCTGCGCTAGCCCTATGCTAGCACATGTTTCAATGCTGCACTAGCCCTATGCCAGCACATGCTTCAATGCTGCGCTAGCCCTATGCCAGCACATGTTTCAATGCTGTGCTAGCCCTATGCCAGCACATGGTTCAATGCTGCGCTAGCCCTATGCCAGCACATATTTCAATGCTGCGCTAGCCCTATGCCAGCACATGTTTCAATGCTGCGCTAGCCCTATGCCAGCACATGCTTCAATGCTGCGCTAGCCCTATGCCAGCACATGTTTTAATGCTGTGCTAGCCCTATGCCAGCACATGGTTCAATGCTGCGCTAGCCCTATGCCAGCACATGTTTCAATGCTGCGCTAGCCCTATGCCAGCACATGTTTCAATGCTGCGCTAGCCCTATGCCAGCACATGTTTCAATGCTGTGCTAGCCCTATGCCAGCACATGTTTAAATGCTGTGCTAGCCCTATGCCAGCACATGTTTCAATGCTGCGTTAGCTCTATGCCAGCACATGTTTCAATGCTGCGCTAGCCATATGCCAGCACATGTTTCAATGCTGCGCTAGCCCTATGCCAGCACATGTTTCAATGCTGCGCTAGCCCTATGCTGCACATGTTTCAATGCTGCGCTAGCCCTATGCCAGGATATGTTTCAATGCTGCGCTAGCCCTATGCCAGCACATGTTTCAATGCTGCGCTAGCCCTATGCCAGGATATGTTTCATTGCTGCGCTAGCACTATGCCAACACATGCTTCAATGCTGCGCTAGCCCTATGCCAGCACATGTTTCAATGCTGCGCTAGCCCTATGCCAGCACATGTTTCAATGCTGCGCTAGCCCTATGCCAGCACATGCTTCAATGCTGCGCTAGCCCTATGCCAGCACATGTTTCAATGCTGCGCTAGCCCTATGCCAGCACATGTTTCAATGCTGCGCTAGCCCTATGCCAGTACATGTTTCAATGCTGCGCTAGCCCTATGCCAGCACATGTTTCAATGCTGCGCTAGCCCTATTCCAGCACATGTTTCAATGCTGCGCTAGCCCTATGCCAGCACATGTTTCAATGCTGCGCTAGCCCTATGCCAGCACATGTTCAGCTAGCAAGCACTACATCACCATAATGTTTTAAAGCTGAGCCAGCAGTACTCAATCTGATGTTTTAATGCTGAATAAAAGCACTACTTTAGCACATGCTTCTATGTTGAGCCAGCACTACCCCAGCACATATTTCAATGCAGAGTCAGTACTACTCTAGCACATGTTTTCATGTTGAGCCAGCACTACTCCAGCACATGTTTCAATGCAGAGCCAGCACTACTCTAGCACATGTTTCAATGCTGAGCCAGCACTATTTGGTACATGTTTCAATACTGAGCCAGCACTACTCCAACACATGTTTCGCATCTCCTGTTTTGTTGGGCATATAGCTCTATTCATGGGAATGGAAATAACTACCTACATACGCCCTGCAATTATTTTGGTATTTTGCGTTGCATCAGTTTCAAGTCAACATTGGGAGAGCGTCTCTTTGTGGGTGCTTAGGATACATCTGCGACTATAATAGTCAATAACACACAGTGAACTACTCATAGCTACGACCTGGAGACTTGTTTATGTAAATGTTTGTGGACAGTCGGCGTGAAATGTCAGTTTCATGACAAATAAATAGAGACAATTCTCTCTGTCCACACTTTGTAGACCGGTCATGCTGATACTCTTTTTAACATGGTGTCATGCGTCATACCTTTCTCACATGATGTCCTGCTTTCTAATGAGCCGTCAACAAGCCCATACGCCGAAGAGTATTTAACAGTTTTCGAATATTTACCTAAAAGGGTTTAATTTTTTGCTTAGACATTTTAAGAATAATTGGTTTTCTCCTAAGGTGAAATATATGGCTTCTCACGATATATCGGCATGAAACTCGCACATTTGTTGATTTTATTTCAACATGGATAAACCTGCCGCATCAAAACATTGTCTTAAAATACATTATTGTCCAATACGTGAAATGAAATGTGTGTCTCTCTGTCATCATCGAGAGTCGGCTTTATGTTGGGTTCATGGTGTAGGCATTGGCTCAACATTATGACGACTCAGCATCAACTGTAGTATCTAATATTTTCTTTGCTAGATATGTCGCCTGAGGTCAAGTCTGGACTGGTAATTGTTCTCTGTGTAGGAGACGTGCCAGAGAGGGGTAGGGTGGCAGAAAAGCATCACCATGGTTATCCATTAGCACTGCCTCAATTACGGCCCAGTATCTCCCACTCTGCCCTAGCATTCTGAAGGTATTCAGGCCGGCGACCCGTGTTCTGGGGCTGAGGCTAAGGAACACAACTTTGTACATCTTTCTGCTGGACGAGGACTATTATTTGTTGATCATCACATGCCATCCCTGGTTCTCAGATGATCTAGTCTGATAAGAATCAGATGCTATTATGACTAATAGTCGGCTTGATGTTGGGCCGACGGCATAAGCGCTTCACATGTCAGCCCTGGATCTCAGATAAGCATCTAGTCAGATGATAATCAGATGCTATTATGACTAATAGTCGGCTTGGTGTTGGGCCGAAGGCATACGCGCTGGTTCGACATCAATCCAAATCTTTATTAGCGATATTATCTGATGTGAAGAGCTTTTCTCCAGAGATTATGCTTCACATATACTAGTTTTCAGGAAGCGCTGCGTGCTCACGGGGGCACAATATGCGGGTCTGTCATCAGCTTTGTTTTGCTTCCATTAGTACATGATTAGGAGCTACATCCTTTTTCTGAGGTAAGCATATTACAGACCACATAAAATAAAGTGATACTAAAGAAATGTTACATAGACGGCATACAACATGCGTCTTAATAATTCATTTGAGTCAACAGTCTTGTCCTTATTATTATTATAAATAAATTATAGTCATACGACATGCCAAATACACAGGTAACAGAAAAAAACGACACAGGATTAAAAAGAAGTGGTTTTCTAACTAGCGTTCCCTGTGTAGGACTAAAACCAAACAAAAGCAGCAGAAGAAGAAGAAGAAGAAGAGGAAGAAAAATATTAGGAGGAGGAGGAGGAGGAAGAAGAGGAGGAGAAGGAGGAGGAGGAGGAGGAGGTGGAGGAGGAGGAGGAGGAGGATGTTGATGATGAGGAGGATGATGAGGAGGAGGAGGAGGAGGAGAAGGAGGAGGATGTTGATGATGATGAGGAGGAGGAGGAGGAGGAAATTATTATTATTATAAATAGACGTCTTTATGCACAACTTGACCAACCCCGAAAAGTTCGTTTTGAGATAAATGCAGTTGAAGTTTATGGTCTTCTGTAGATTCAAGAAAGCGAATGCGGAAAATATTGAGTTAAACTAACACATGACATCCACATTATCTATCCATGGAAAATACTCACATTTTCAGATACCTCCGGTTTCGAGCCTCGCTGCCTCAAATAAACTGTGGTCCAGTTGTGCATAAATAAGAATGAACATTTTGATTTATGCACAACTGGAACAACCCACATGTATTGTAAATTAAACAAATACAAATATATGTGGCAAATTTACAATATCATCCATATTACACTTTCTACATATTCTATAGATCTATTCTGAAGTTTCTATAATAAAAATACGTGCAATTTTTAATAATCACGGAGACTGCGAGGATGATGGGGGAAAACAAAGATGTGGGTTGGTCCAGTTGTTCATAAATCAATTATAGGGTTTTTATTTATGCACATATGGACCAAGCCACATTTATTTTCAATTTAACAGATGTTTAGAAATATACAATAATAAGCCCATTACATATTCTCTAAATCGTCTGTACATCTAGCTGTATAATGTCTTCAGTAAACTACGTGTAACTTTTATAGCTTAGGTGAAATCACGAGAACTGTGAGGCTGATGGTAAAAATAGATGTGTGGGTTGGTCCAGTTGTGCCTAAATCAATCCTACGATTTTACATGAGCTGTTTTTTTCACACCACCAGGTGTAATTTGGACTTCCGGTTATTTTTAAAATAAAAGCTGTGCATAATGTCTCTCACTTGGCACACTTGACTCATTTTCCATTGTTTGGGAGTTGGCTCAGTTGTGCTTAAAGGCGTCCCAATAATTTATGTCATACGACATGCCAAATACACAGCTAACAGAAAAAACGAAACATGATTAAAAAGAAATGACTAAAACCGAACGAAAGCAGAAGAAAAAAGAGAAGAATAAGAATAAAACGAAGATGAAGAAGAAGAAGAAGTAGAAGAAGAAAAATAAGACGACGAAGAAGAAAAATAAGAGGAGGAGGAGGAGGAGGAGGAAGAAGAGGAGGAGGAAGAGGAGGAGGAAGAGAAGGAGGAAGAGGAGGAGGAATCGCAGGACCAGTAAGGAGGAGGAGGAGGATGAGAAGGAAGAGGAGAAGGAGGAGGAGGAGTAGGAAGAGGAGGAGGAGGATGCTGAAGAGGAGGAGGAGGAGGAGGAGAAAGACGAGGAGAGGTGGAGGAAGAAAAGAAAGAAGAGGAAGAGGAGAAAAAGGAAGAGGAAGAGGAGGAGGAAGAAGAGGAAGAGGAGGAAGAGGAAAATGAAATGAATGGGGGTTTAGGCCAGCTTTGTGCATATGTAGGTTAAACAGGTATGGTTAGATGAATAAGATGACACTGCCCTCCAGACACAGAATGCGAAATTCGAACACTGGCGGTCTGAGGCCGAGCACACTGCCTCTCAGTCGCGGAGGCTCCACACAATATTGAATCTTTGAGAGTTAGCGCCCGCGATCTCCGACTTTCCGAGCAGGCAACTTTAACTACTGCACCAAGGTCCCTGCCCCAGAAGAGGCAGAAGAGAAAGAGGTGCAGGTAATATATAAAATAAGGTTGCGGAGACAGCCTAATATAGAAGTACAGGTTTACACGTGTTTACCCTTAAATATATTTTTTGTTTCGAAATTGAGAAAACATGCAAACATTAAAACAGATATATAGCTGATAGACATATATGTGCTTGAATTGTAAGCCTACATGTCAGCGAACATAACAATCAGAGCAATAGCTGCAACAGTCCATAATATAAACGACCTCCACCTAAATACAGCGTAACATATATGTGTAATCCAACAGAAACGTGTTTCATGAGAGAATAGCAATGTAACAAGACTGATCAGACAACGTAAGATAAATAATACATGAAGCTCATCTGAGAGGAAAGACTAAACAGGATGCGGAGAAGCCTTCTCACTATAGAAGAGATAATTTATCAACTGGAATGATTTAAAAAATTTTATAAATATTTTTACACTGGAATTATCCTTTTGTGTTATTGCTATTAGTATAAGTCGCTTTAGACGACAAAGATGAAGGAAATTGGCTAGCTTTGCAGATAACAGCTTTGCAGATAACCGTTTTAAACGTTGGATATTTTCCATTGCATTTTACTTATTTACCACTGAGTTATCGCTTTCAAATGTTCACTCACTTGAAGTCACGTCTCGCTAAATTTACCCACAACTTCAAGTGGTTGACAATTAACTCATGTCCGCTTAATTTGTGATTAATCAACTAATAAGACGGATGAAAAACAAATATCGTGTTTAGTGTTCAAAAGGTTAATTTGGTAAATTACTTCCCGAAACAAAAAATACGATTCGACTACAAAGCAGCACGTGATCCATCAGAGTCAATCACCAAGCTGTATCCCCGGTGACTTAATTTTTCACTCAGTCCAGCAGGTCATTTTAGAATTGGACGACAAATAGGGTAAGCTGGCCTGTCTATTATCAGGATAATGACATGTCACGCCCAGTGATGACTAGGGCCTGATTCCGTTGATTGGACATAAAGTCACATAATCGATCAAATAAAGATGCGTTAGTGTTTTGACAGTTTATCTACAGTCTTCAGTTAGTGTTGTGAAACACATATTAAAAGCTCTCAGGAATGCCAGCTCAAAAAATACAAAATTAAAGATGTCTGTCAGGATATAGTTTTGGATAATTAATTTGAACTGGTTAAATACATATATGTTTTCGTTTGCACCTTGTCATATGTGGCAGAGAGTATGCCAAGTAACTTAGTGTGTATGTATTAACAAATAAACTGTTTTATTTTTATTTAATGACACAATTTACCGATAAATGGTTTATTAACAAAAACAAAACGAGTAATATGTTGCGAAATTTCGTTATTTCTTGCAAGCCTTTAATTGTATAATTGTTCCTAGTGCGACCATATTACCATACTGACATTTGACTTGAATACCACTTTGCATTTGCAGAATATAGACAAATTTAAAATGGTCGCCAAATTCAGTACAGCATAATTATAAGACTTAAAACAAAAGGTGTGATCAAGAGTATTTTCATATTTGTTGCAGACATTAAATGATCACATGTACAAAACCAATTTTACTTGATACATACAAGTATAACACTGGAGATATTTTGGACAATTATGCTTGTTTTTGTGGAACACATACATGCGTTTTTCAGTCGACTAAGGTACATTGTATGTAATTGTACGACATAGTTAATATGGGTTGATCATTGCAATAGATTAAACCGAAATAAAAAAGACTCTAGAACGTATCTGATATATCTCTATAAACATGGTAAACTTACTTTAACTAGGAAAATAAGTTTTATTAGAACGCTAGATACAAATAATACTGACAAGGATTATTCACAATTATCAATGAAAAAAAGTATACTACGGTCCATTCACCTTTCAAGGAATCTTCAATAGTTAGTCTTTTCTGTGAAACTGCATTTACTTACAAGGAGTGGGCATACGTTTATGTATGTCATTTGCTGAACGTATTTATTATTTGTTTGTTCTACTGTATGTCGATATTACATTGAAGAAGAGACTATAACTGTAGAGACTACGTTGTAGAAGAGACTATCCGTCAATTTATCCTGTAGAATATTTTCCACCTGAAAGACCTAAAACAGAAATATTCATTCATTTGTCCAGACGTTTTAGGTTCAGTAATACTTGATTACGTCATTCCCAATTTCTAATCCACTTGGAAACAAGTGATGTAAACAATAATCAATCAGAACGCATTAATTCATATGAGGGTCTTTAATAAATTGGTCTGAATTGTTTGTGTGTTAGTTGTTCATTGCTGCATTATTTCTGATCTTTGATTCTTTTGGAACACGACTGATATTGGATATACGCTGTCTGTATCAAGAGCTCTATTGCTGTCAAACACAAAACGCTAGTTTAGTGTGACCCATCGTCTCAGACGCTGGCCCAACATGAAACCAGGATTAAAGTAAAATTTGTTTCAGAATAGCTGTGAAATAATTCACCATTAGAAAGATGAGATCGCGGCTAGAGGTTAACAAGGTAACCTTTTAATGAGGAATTTATGTCCATCATGTAATCTGCCTGTGTAAAGGCAGTCACGGCGTTGACAGAGGTTTGAAGCGCAAAGTAGCTGAGAGTATTGTCTCCGTCTGTCTGTAGTGAAGTGTTGAGAAGAAGGGGGTGATGGCGGAGATTGTTGCCCAGAGGGCGGACAGGAAAGTGGTGAAAAGGCGACAGCGGCGCCGACGGCAGCGGTGCTGCCCGTGGAGCAGCTGTGATAAATTTAGGGATAATCCTCACTTCGTATCACTTTATACGTCATAAAAACGTCTACCTGGGCTTTTATACATAAAAAATGTGGTTGTATTTCACCAGCGTGACACCTTTCTGATAAATAAAAACGACACAGATAAATAACATGTTTTTGTCTAGTTAAGTTTAGCTTATGATTCCTTTAAAGCCGAAGCTCTTTGCAGAGTTCAATATTTTCATCATGATACGGTCGGACGGCCGACATTAACCTTGTCCCATTTAAATACGACTTATATAATGGCATAGACCATTACAATAGGGACGTTTTAAGATTTTACTAAACACAATGTCGTATTTAATCAAATTTTCCTTAACTTTTAATTAAAAATTGTTCGTTTAGTTGATACTGCATAATTTAGTGCTAATCTTATCACCTAACCAGGTTTTATATCCTAATTTATATCAACTGGACGGAGGATTCAACATTGTGATGATTAGGTCTGAATTAATATAATAAGACTGATGTCAAGATGACGGCACTCATGCTTAACACGCCAGACTTGGATGTCATTAACACCGCAGACTTAGTGTAAAAAATAAATAGCAAAATATTTTGTAAATATATTGAGTAAATATTTTGGTGCAAATCCTAACCAGTATTAGTTTTCCAACTGATAGTGACCGGACGGACAATTTCACATTGTCGTAAGTCGGTGTAAATTAATTCATACTGAATTACGCGGATTAAATGAAGGAGTGCTACTACTGTAACAGTTGTTGTATCATATGAAACTCGTGGAGTGACATTGTGTGAGAAAATACAGAATACCTTATACCTATTCCGTCCTTTGGAGGTTAAAGGGTCGTGTTGGACACTGTGTAAGGTGTCACATTTGACTAGGGAGGCTTTATCGGATATACTCCTGACAAAAATTTAGAGTGATTTTTCTACCTAGATTTTTTAGTAAGAAAAAAATTAGAA
>OZ024913.1:71920876-71995325 GCA_964017125.1 Flabesymbios commensalis | reverse complement strand
AGCTAAATAGGAGAGAATGGTTGTGTTTTCTTGGTGCACATTTCTTATCTTTATATCACGATAATGACTGTGTTATGTGATATCAAGATGACAGGCGAAAAAGTAAACTAAATAACTGTATAATGGAAGGCAGATATAATAGCCCGGTGTAAATGTAGTCAAGGTTACCGGCAGATTAGAAGACAAAAATCAGGTATCATGCATATAAAGAAAGTATGAGCAAGATTCCGTGGTATGAGGCATTTACTGAATTAAATAGAGATTTTGTGAAGTGTACGATCGCCACTAATGAACTAAAATAAGGACAGCTGATATTTAGAGAACAGCTCATTAGAATTACTGATTTAGATAAACTTTTTCACTCCCCCCCCCCCCCCACAACTACTCCCAGATACACACATCCGATGGTAAGGCAGAAAAACGTAAGTAAAACGTACACTGGAAAACCAACACTGACCGGAAGTCTGGAAAAGCATTACAAGTGTAATTACTAAATGAATGAATGACTGAATGAATGAATGAATGAATGAATGAATGAATGAATGAATGAAAGAATGAATGAATGAATAAATAAATGAATAAATGAATGAATGAATGAATGAATGAATGAATGAATGAATGAATGAATGAATGAAAGAATGAATGAATGAATAAATGAATGAATGAATGAATGAATGAATTAATGAATCAATGAATCAATGAATCAATCAATCAATCAATCAATCAATCAATCAATCAATCAATCAATCAATCAATCAATCAATCAATCAATCAATCAATCAATCAATAAATCAATCAATCAATCAATCAATCAATCAATCAATCAATCAATCAATCAATCAATCATAATTTGGCAATAACAACGTTCGTTGTAGGTAGTAAAATATCAAACTTGACAAGAGAACTAGAAAGAGAGTCAGTACAATAATGACAATAATTAATGCACCTCGTTGTAAAATTGATGGCGAGAACGTAAACTATGGTCGGGCTGCGATAGCTGGTAATGAATGTAGACTTATTCCTGGTCACAAAACATGAAGCAAGGAGAGTGTAGTGCCTTTGCGGGATCTGAGGGCTTCCTATGTAGTGCATCCTGGGAAACGAGATATGCTAATTGGTGTCATTAACCATTTAGCTATTGAAGGCGATCCCATTTTGATTATATTTACATCAAAGCAGGATGTCGATGGACTGGCTGACTGACTGGAAAAAGGACCGAAGATATGGATAAACGAATCAATGCATGAAGAAAGATTAAATCATCAAAAATAAATATTGAATGAATGAATGAATATGTTTGTTAGTTAATTTATTCGTTCGTTTATTGAGGGACAAAAATGACCCATTTAAGAAGCACCCTTTAGTAACCTCAACGTTAACATTAATCGTAAATATGTTCAGGAAATCGGACATTTATTTATAAAAGCCTCATTTTGTGGGAACAGTACGAAGGTTTTTATATGATAAATGTTCCAGTGGCATGTAGTGTATTTTACGTAATAGGTTTATGTAGATTTTATGAGCTGCACTCAAGTTCTGCAATGAAAATCGTGCCAAGCAGTGTTTTGTCTGAGAATAATTATGTTGGGAATTTCCATTATCTTTAATTCATTCCCATTTATCACCATTTGATGTGGTCGCGTTTGAATATTTCTAAAGCTTGATATAAATGACACATTTAGAGCATAACTATACGATGAGTATGTTGCATGACCCATCACAAAGATGACGTAATGATCTTTATAAGATACTATAAAGATATTTTATGTAGGATTCCAGCGTTAATGAAATATGAGATACATTATTTGATTTTAATTCGATGGAGGTCTTTGTCAAACACAGTCAAGTAGTATGAAATAAAAATATCTAAATGTTAGGTATTTTTCAATGAATGGCAAGTTATACTGACAAACAGACAAAGTAAAAATTCACATTTGTTATGCCATAAGAACCTAATGTCAAGTGGAAACTACCATTGTCACGTGATCGAGAGACAGTATGCTGATTGGCTACAGGTTCAATTCAGCTCATGGTAAGGTAAATCTTACATCACAAGATGCATCAGGTCATTCCCTTAGTTCCACCATCACTGGCAAGGTTAAGCTCCTCACTGCTAAGCACGATCATACTTGTATTTAATTTATTTTGTTATGAAGTTAAATCACGGTTAGTTGGGACGGAATGAGTGTTTAAGCTCATATGAAACCAGCATTTTGGCCCAAATTAAACAATGAGTACCACTCGAAGTTGTGGGCGGCGTTAGCGATTGGCTACACAACTTCAACTTTGGTTCGCAATAATGCGAATCATCGATAGCTGCCCAAGTTCGCAAAAAAACGATTTTCATACATTATAAAAAAGCTTATTTGACCTGGAAATGACCTTCAAAGGACATTGGTCTCCTCCTGCAGCTATGCCACATTACAGCCCTGAGAGCTATGTAGCTATTTACCAAGTTGTATTAACCTGCGTCTAATGGTTGCTTATGAGTGTCTACTTAAAACATTACATCGCGATTTAAAACAAATAAACTTGGTTTCCTGTGGTATGTTTCGTGGGTAACCTGGGCAAGGAATTGGTAAGGGGTAACACTACCACAAAGTGACGTCCCTGGATGATGTATGAGGATGTCTCTCGTGACTCAGATGAATCAACTGCTTCATCTCGGAATTAATGGGTCTCATCCCGTGGTGCATCATTATTAAGACGTCCAAAGAGAAGACTTGAGGGTTGTGAATGGTGAAGTATTAGTTGGGACGTATGAGAAGGCAGAGTGAACAGGATGCAGCTCAACATGAAGTGTGGGGATAATACTCTCTCTCCCTCTCGTTCTTGTTTTATATCTGTCTATCTAAAGCCTTTCATTGTATCAACTGTAGTCATAAGTCGATCTTTCAAATAAAACATTACTAATATATAAATGGGGATGTTAACAGCACACACGATGACATGTCGCTCCCAAGTGAGCCCATGATTAAGCTGCACATTTTCTCCAAATGCCACTAACAGATCCAAAACATAAAAATGGAAACCCAATTGCAAACTACGTTAAAATATAGAAAGCAATATAATATATATATATAACAATAAAACATGTGAAATAAACTACTTTACTTATTTATTACAATTACACCGAGCATGCTGATACATTTACAGCATGAGCTGGATATTCCCTCAGTATATGATTGTACCGTGTTACGCCACTCTTGCCACCACACTCTTAGCTCGACCCACATTGAGTCAGAAAATCATGTAGGAAGCCGTAATATCAGACTGGTGGGCAACGCTGATTTATTTAATTTAGGAAAAAATCAGTTGCCATTTGTGATTGCATCACGGCGAGGTTGGAATGCGTTTCTAATGTCATTAGCTGAATTGATGAAGTTTTAGGAATTTTTCTATATCCTAGTTCAATCAATTAATACGTTTAACTAATGCTCTGATTACAACTAGCAAATAGAAGTTCCATCATTTTGGGCTGATTTTAAGGGGATTTCTGCGTCCACATAGACACTTGATGCAAAAAATTGACAGTATTTGTTAGAATATTTCACGTCATGTGATGTTCTATCAAGTGGACACGCATGTCATCTGTGTAATTCATGCCATTCCTGACAAAGTATGTTATCCAGCTTTATATTTTTATTTCATCTCATGTTGTCACAATAATATAATAAAAAAACAATTTACACAAATTGTATCACTTTGTTTATATGCCATGTCGTAGCCGTTTGAAGCACAAATTGCTGACAAGATATGTTTTGCAGCTATAAATCAATTATAGTTATTACAGTCACAAAAGAAAAAAAACATCGCTTCGAAGGGATACTTGTTCTGGCTATAAATCGTTATTATAGTGTGTTAGAAGTTCTCAAAACCAGAAGATATCGTTAAGAATAAATTTAACAGAGACTTTATATTTATTTGGTCAGATATTCGGTTTTATCAGTCCTTCATCACAGCATTTATTTACCATTTTCCTCAATTTGACCATACACAACTAAAAAATAAGACATGTAATAAAATGATACAAATGATACAAATCCACCAGACATACACTCTTTGGTGAATTTACGAACACAAATTGCTGCAAAGGATTATCTTATGCCTGACAAATAAATATAGTACTGCCTCTTTGTCCATCAACAAGGAATCATCAGAAATATATATTTTATTTTTCGTGAGTCTGCATTCACTTAGGGGGCCAACAGTCAATATCCAGCGAGGTGAGGAGGACTGACATTCGTATTACATGTTTATATAATATAACACTGAAATAAAGTATTGATTTCATGCAGACTCTGCCCAAAATAATGTACTCAAAAAGAACTTCAGATTGAATGGTGGCCCTCTAATATGAAAAGTTTTTGTTCAATTGTACATTATTTTTATCATTTACTACTCCATTTGTAAACCATTCGTGTCATGTATCGGAGACTTTCGTGATCCGACAGATTATTGACAATGTCAAAATACATGACAGTCCATTTTGATTTGGCCAAAAGTGCTTATTTATCAGTCCTTCAGCACAGATTTATTTCCGAGTTGTATCCACTTGTAGCCACGATTGACATATATACGCTGTCTGTGTAAAATAATACATTGCTGCCAAACACAAAACGTTGACCTAATGTTGGCTTAATTCTGGGCCACCGTTTCCGACGCTGGCCCAACAATAACCCAGCATTGAGTCAACGTTTCGTGTTTTCTGGAGAGCTGTGAGACAGGTGAGATCGAGGCTAATCCGGGAAACCTTTTAACCCTTTCAGCGTGAAGACCGTCTTTATACGTCAGAATTTGACGGCTGCAGACGTCAGATTCTGACGTATAAAGACGTTCCCCGCACTGAAAGAATTATATTATTAGTAGACCCATAGCATGGGTATTTAAATTAAACAGAAAAAGCTAACTAAGACATAGCTATCACTACAATATTTCAGTGTTGCAGGGCTCAAGAAGTAATTTGTCTGCATCATGTAGTCTGACTGTGGATCAGGGGTGGCATCTAGTGGTGAAGGCGATAACCACGGTGCTTTGTATATAATCATGATAATAGAGAAGATTTATGTAATAATACTTTATTAGCTGTTATAACATACGACAAAAAACATACTGAATTTTTTTTTCACAGTATTATATGTGCATCGGGGATGAAAGACTTATTTTATTACTGTCACATCATCTGTGATAAATTAGCGTTAGAAAGTTATATCAACTGTAAGAAACCAATGTTTTTCATTTCAGGCAGAGTGATTGATGGTGTCTAAAGTCACTTCCGGCTCACAGATGCACAGAAAAAAAGTCGCATCCATTGCAATTAATTCAAAGTATCTAACCCCCCCCCCCCAAAAAGACTTTCCTGCGTTGGCTAAATGTCTACAAAGCACTAACGCTGCCGCCTGTCACGCCACATGTTGAGTTTCGTCATACGCTAGTGATATTTAGGCGTCAAAGTTGTTACGTCCACGCGTAAAGATTAAATAGTTTGTGGAACTACTTAGCGTACTATAAGGCCTCAAAAACAATTCTGGAGTTTAAGTTCCGGATACCACCAAGATGTAATATGTGAAATAAACATACGGGCAAACATAGTGAAAAAAATGATAATCAAGATGATAAAATCAATATAATTAACTAGAAATAACTAAATCAACGTAGTGAAATCAACGTAATCAAATCAAATTAATCAAATCAACATAATCTAATCATTATAATAAAATTCGACATAATCAAATCAAGATAATCAATTTAATATAATCAAATCCACATAATCAAATCAATATAATAAAATTCGACATAATCAAATCAACATAATCAATTTAATATAATCAAATCAACATAGTCAAATCAAGTAATTAGATCAACATAATCAAATCAACGTAATCAAATCAACATGATCCAAGTCAACATAATAAAATCAAAATCATCAAATTAACTTAATCAAATAAACACAATCAAATCAACATAATGAAATCAACATAATCACATCAAAAGAATCAAAACCACATGATCAATATCAGCGTAATCAAATCAAGATGATAAAAATCAACATAATTGTAGCAAAATAATCTGATCAACGTAATCAAATCAGCATGCTCAAAATCAACATAATATGCAAAGCAACATAATCAAATCAACGTAATCAAATCAACGATATAAAAAACTTGAGCAAAATCAACATAATCAAATCCACATAATCAAATCAACATAATACAAATCGACATAATCCAATCAACATAATAAAATCAACGTAATCAATTCAGCATGATCAAAATCAACATAATCAAAGCAACATAGTAAAGTCAACATAATCAAATCAACATAATCAAAGCAACGTAATCAAATTAACATAATCAAATCACTATAATCAAATCAACGTAATCAAATTAACATAATCTAAATCGACATGATCAAATCAATATCATCAAATCAACGTAACTAAATCAACATAATCAAATTACCATAATCGAATCACATAACCAAATCAACATGATTAAATCAGCGTAATCAAATCAACCTAATCATAATCAACATAGTTGAATCAATGTAATCGTATGATTATATTTAAATCAACGTAAACATAGGGATGTGTAATGTGTAACTCTTGACATTTATAGTCTATAAAACACTAATACGTAATCAGAGAACAAGAAACCCATATGGTAATGCTGGTATAATGCAACGCTGTGATGCTGAGCCAGCACTACGCCAGCACATGTTTCAAACTGAGCCAGCAAGGACTACTTCATCACATGTTTCAATGCTGATACAGCACTATTCCAGCACATGTTTTAATGCTGTCCCTGCACTAAAGTCGACACATGTTTCAATGGCGAGCCAACACTACTTCGGAACATGTTCTATTGCTGAGCCGGCACTATTCCAGCACATGTTTCTATGCTGAGCCAGCACTACCCCTTCACATGTTTCAAGGCTGAGCCAGCACTATGCCAGCACATTTTTAAATGCTGAACCGACAGTACTCCAGCACATGTTTCGCATCTGCTGTTTTGCTGGGTATATAGCTCTATTCATGGGAATAGAACTAACTAATAATGACCTGCAATTATTATGATCCAATATTCATTTAATGTTAGGACAGAATCTTTTACGTAGTATCAGCTTTAAATCGACATAGGGAGAGTGTCTCTTTGTGGGTGCATACGATACATCGGAGACTATAATGTTCAATAATACACAGTGACCTACACATAACTACGACTTGGAGACTTGTTTATATAAATGTTTGTGGACAGTCGGCGTGAAATGTCAGTTTCATGACAAATAAATAGAGACAATTATCTGTGTCCACCCTCTATAGAACTGTTCTGCAGATAATTTTGCTAACATGATGTCATGCCTGATACTCTTTCTAACATGGTGTCCTGCTTTTTAATGAGCCGTCATCAAACCCATACAGCGAAAAGTAATTAACAGTTTTCGAATATTTACCTATGCTAAAGGTGTTAAATTTTTTGCTTATAAATTATAAGACTATTTGGTGTGCTCCTAAGGTGGAATAAATGGCTGCTCACGAGCTATCGGTATGAAACTGACACGTTTGTTGATTTTCTTTCAACATGGATAAACCTGCCGCATCAAAACATTGTCTTAAAATACATTATTGTGCAATACGTCAAATGAAATGTGTGGCTCTCTGTCAACACCGAGAGTCGGTTTTATGTTGGGTTCATGGCGTAGGCATTGGCCCAACATTATGCCGACTCAGTACCAACTGTAGTATCTGATATTTTCTTTGCTAGATATGTCGCCTGAGGTCAAGTCTGGACTGGTAATTTGTTCTCTGTGTAGGAGACGTGCCAGGGAGGGGGTAAGGTGGCATCAAAGCATCGCCAAGGTTATCCAAGCACTGCCTCATATACGGCCTAGTATCTCCCACGCTGATCTAGCATTCTCACAGTATTCAGGCTGGCGACCCGTGTTCTAGGGCTGAAGCCAGAGGAGGTTGGAAGCGAGGTCACGTGACCACATTTTCGGGTCATATTATCGACGGGCGAGTTGCAAAATCATTCGCAAACAACCTCAGCAGACGAGAAACATCTCCTGGCATATTTTGTCTGAAACTTCACTATATTGATCACTAGATTGTTTTATATATAAAATAATTACGGACTAGTCTCTAAGACAACATCGGCGGCCGAAACCACACAAGATAATTCCAACTAACATCTAATGAAAGTAGTTTTAATTGTTTTTCCTTTAATATACCTTATTTGATTCCCTTATTATCATCAACCGACCCGGTCATAAAGCCCCTAAATGTACCCCATTCTATGGGCATGCTCAGTCACGGAAAAATTCTACTGACATAGATGTGGCTCATGTCGCACAGACAAAGATTGAAGCAAAATATATCGCCGTGAATTGTAGTTGTATTTCACCTAAATTCATGTCCAATATGTCACATATATATCAGCTTGAGAATCACATAAATGTAATTAAATATATTTATTATACGCAAGATGATGTTAGTTTGGCCATAGCTCATCAGATTCAGTCCAGAATAGTTATGTCGGAGGGCCCATTCAGGGCCTGCTATCCCAAGCAAACAACAAACAAACAAAAAAAAAAAAAAAACATCGCTAAATATAGCAATTTCTTGCCAAAATGACTATTAACATTCCATCTTCCACCTCAGAGCATTCAGAAAATACTCGAATGTATAGAACAATCTCCAAGTGCGATGTGGTGTTCAATAGGAATTTGTGCAACCGTGTCCCAGTCAAACGCATCTTAATCATTGATCGCACTTCGAGAAATTAACCAAATTATAATCAGCACTTAAATGGATTAACATTATATTATATTATTGTCACCTCAAAGTATATTAACTTTAATTTAATGCTACGTAGCTTGTTAGAAAGAGGGATAAAACCATGCGGCAAAGCACTTGTGTTTTTTTACTTTTTGACTTTGTCACATGTCACATGTCATCCCTGGATGTCAGATAATCAGATGCTAATATGACTAATAGTCGGCTTGATGTTGCGCCGACGGCATACGGTCCAACATCAAATCGACTCTTGATTAGCGATATGATCTGATACGAAGAGCTTCTTGCCAGAGAGTTTGATACACATAATCCTAGTCCTAGAGAAGCGTTGAGAATTCACGTGGGGTAAATATTTGGGTGTGGCGTCGAAATAATATTAATTTGACACTCTTATCCTTTATTAACTAAATTAGTATCATTATAAATAAAAAATCTAGTTATACGAGAGTCCAAATACACAGTTGACATAAAAAAAACTACACGGGATTAAAAACAAGTGATTTTTCACAGAGCATCATAATCCGGATATCAAGCAGTTACGTGGACATTGCTATCTTTTCTACACTCACAGAAATTAAATACATTCACATGATACCCTCCCAATTGATTGGGTTCATTATTGGGATTGGCTTTTTTGTCCCTATCAAGATTCCAGCTGGGGTTTTTTCCGGTAGGATACACCAAGTGGACGGGCGGGGGCCCTAGGGTAGTGGTTAGCACCGCTGCCTATCACGCCAGAGTTCGGGGTTCGGTTCCCGGTATCGGAGGTTTGAAAGAAACAAAGAATGTTTCTTCCCCATCCACGTGTGAAAGTCAGTATTGTGGGGAGCCTCCGTGACCGAGAGGTAGCGTGCTCGGCCTCAGACCGCCAGGGCTCGAATTTCGAATCCTGTGTCTGGAGGACAGTGTCATCTCAATCATCCCACCATCCTCAGGAGGTTCTCCTGGCCCAGTTTAGCCTATATGTGCACAAAGGTGGCCTAAAGCCCGATTCATTTCATTTTATTTACACCAAGTGGACGGATATTGGTCACCTTCTTTGTCTGGAAGTCATGTGGATCTGTTTTATTTTCTTTTTATTTGCTACTGTTATGCATATCAGGACCAGTAAGGAGGATGAAGAGGAGGAGGAGGAAGAGGAAAGAGAGAAAATGAATGGGGTTTAAGGCCACCTTTGTGCACATTTAGGCTAAAAAGTGTCATGAGAACCTCTTTCTGAGGATGGTGAGGTGAATGTGGTGACGCTGTCCTCCAGACACAGAATTCGAGCACGCTACCCATCGGTCACGGAGTCCTCACACAATATTCAATCTTCACAAGTGAGCGGGGAAGAAATGTTTTCAATTGTTTCTTTGAAACTTGAATGCCAGATCGGAGTTCGAACCCGCGATCCCCGACTTTCCAACCAGGCAGCTTTAAGCACTGCACCACATGTTTTCAGTCAGTCATTTCCAAATTAAAAACAATCACGTGAGCTACCCACTGAAAAATGTGTAAGCACCGCATCACTAAATATTATAGTTCTCACGATGGAAATCGTTCTGTAGAAATTACACGCCATGAACACGTCCATCTTGGTTTTGTGGCCATGTTTTATTATAATATATAAAAATTGCGTTTGTGTTTCAGCCGCGGGACTGTTTCCTGAACCAGGCTAAACATAAGCGATGGAAAAACGACGCTACATCAAATCTGACTTGCATAATGGATGCTATTAGCGACGTGCTGAGAAATGGGGTATGAATCTGCCACGTATAATGCATGATGTGAGTCACATGTTGTCAGCGTGGATTCGACTTTAGACGTCAGGGCACAATAAACTTTAGCCGCCAAGGTATTTAATTTTCATAATTTTAACTCATTTGACGCGATTCACAACTTCAAGTGAGTGAAAATTATTTTTCAACGATTTTTCAAGGATTTCGGAATCTTGCTAATTGACTTTCTCATTTTGTCTTGAACATGTATGAAAGCTGTTTTTAATTTGACAAGAAAAAACATATATAATCTTGAACGGCCCTAAAATAGTTAAATTGCATCGCGTGACAAAGTACATAATAATGAGTACCGTCCCTTGAAAGTTAAAGAGTCGGATCTCACAATTTGTAATGTAACAAATGGGACACTTTAAAGCCTAGGAGAGTCTCGTGGTATATTGCCATGACAAGGAATTGTGAGTATTTGATTTGCCTGAAAATAATTATTATAGCAGCGACTCTATGCGTTTTTTAGATTAGATTCTGTGTCAGAAAACATGTAAACGACACTTCTGGACACAGTGAAACTGCTAAATGCAAACACCAATTGGTCAAAGAAAAGGCTGTCCATCTTTGCATACGCATCATAGCAAAAGTGGCCACATTTCAGTGTTATTAGAAATCCTCTCATTAAATATTATAATGCTATAATTGACAGGCTTAGCCCTGTCAATAAACTATCACTATTGAGTGATATTACTGTAAAATCATCGGTTATTAAATGAATAATCCACATATTTTTAGGTGATTTAACTGGTAAACTGACAGGCACACAATTTTAATGCACTTACATTGCGACCTGCAAAAAAGAAAGGTCATGTAAATGGAATCTTTCTATGACTGCTACCATACGACAAA
This sequence comes from Flabesymbios commensalis, assembly GCA_964017125.1. Lineage (NCBI taxonomy): Eukaryota > Metazoa > Annelida > Polychaeta > Terebellida > Flabelligeridae > Flabesymbios > Flabesymbios commensalis. Next base: position 71,983,916 of record OZ024913.1, on the reverse strand, counting down.
AACATGCTATGCATTTTCTTCGCAGTTCTACACTGTTCTATATGTATTGGAACTGACAATGAAATGAAATGAATAAGATCTTTTGTGCCCATATAGGCTAAACTGGGCCAGGAGAACTCCATGAGGATGCTGAGAATAATGAGATGACACTGCTCTCCAGACACAGGATTCGGAATTCGAACCTTGGCGGTATGACGCCGAGCTCGCTACCTCTCGGTGACGGGGGCTCCATACAATATTGTATATTTACGAGTGGACAAGAAAGAAACATTTATTTTCCTCGAAATTTAATAAAACCAGAGGGGGGTTCGAACACGTCATCGCCGATTTTTCAAGCAAGCAGCTTCAGCCACTCCATCAGGGCCCCCGCCCTGGAAGTGACAGACTTCTTTTAATTCCGTCACATCATCTGTGATAAATTACCGTTAAAGAGTAATATCAGCTGTGAGAAACCAATGTATTTCATTATATCAGCTGTAAGAAACCAATCTATTTCATTTCAGACAGAGTGATTGAACGTGCCTAACGCAACTTCTGGCTCACATACACACAGAGGGTGTTACTAAAAGTCACATCCGTTTTAATTGATTCAAAGTACCTATTTATCCCCTCCCCCTCAAAAAAACTGTTCTGCGCTGATTTAATGTTGGGGCAGCCACCCCTCCACCAAGTAGCAGCACTGCCGTCTGTCCCGGTGGAGCTTGGGATTCATCATACGCTCTTGATATTCAGGCGTCAAAGACACAAGTAGTCCGTGGACCCTTTAGTCAGGGGGCTTAGTCATATGATTGTTCAAATCGTTCAAAAAGCACCACATTTCGACCACTTATAAAGCCAAGGGCATACATGTAAATACTATTATTTTTTCGCGGGACCCAACCTGGGCTCCCGCTGTGGACGCCATATTAGACAAATTCAAGGTGGCCGCCATTCATATTAGAGTCCTGTCAAAACTTCTCAACTATTACCAACAAAGACACATTTAATACCCATTTTCTATGTAGATTTCATTTATGATTCTCTTGAATTGATTTGGGAATAATTTGACGTACAGTTATATTAATAGTATTTTTGTCAAAAATATGACATTTTCAATATAGCATAGTCGTTTAAATGACTTCTGTTTTTTATAAATCTCTTAACAAGCAACACATCTCTGTCAGGCATTGCTATGATCTATCCTTAATATCTCGTAGAAGAGCCAGACATTAAAGTTAGCGTGTCAGCCCTTTTAGACAATGCAAAAAATTGTCAAAATATATATTGTAATCGGACATCGTAGAAACGCAGTACAAGGGCATTTTGTATAGCTGTCACAGTATGGGAAGTCTATTTATGATGATATTTATCTATAAAGATTGAATTTTAAAATTTTCGATAAAGGTAAATGAAATGAAATGAATCGGGCTTTAGGCCACCTTTGTGCACATATAGGCTAAACTGGGCCAGGAGAACCTCCTGAGGATGGTGAGATGATTGAGATGACACTGTCCTCCAGACACAGGATTCGAAATTCGAGCCCTGGCGGTCTGAGGCCGAGCACGCTACCTCTCGGTCACGGAGGCTCCCCACAATACTAACTTTCACACGTGGATGGGGAAGAAACAATTTTGTTTCTTTCAAACCGCCGAGACCGGGAACCGAACCCCGGACTCTGGCGTGAAAGGCAGCGGTGCTAACCACTACCCTAAGGCCAGTTAGAAACAACACTATATGCCACTAACAATAATAACAAAGGTTGTGGAAAATTATTAGTTCCTGCATATCACATATCTGTTTTCCATAATAATTATTCTCGGCTCGGGTCAGGTATCTGATAGAAGCATGTTTCGGATATATGTGTTTTCGAAAAATTCGGACCGCCGTTGAATACTTCACAACGGCTGCTTCAGATGGATTTGTGTCTTGGCCCAGAATGAGACCAAAAATGTAATTAATTGACAGTGATGGATGAAGCACCTGTCAAACCTCGTTCTCAGATCGGTATCCTCCCATTATTTTTTGATAAGGCTGCTTCACTTTCTATGATAAAATATACAAATTACAAAAAAATGCACTGAATTTCTCAGCCCTGCTCAGGAGGCTATCCTTGGCAATGTTCAGCCGCTCTATGCCACATGTTCAACCTGTGTCTGCAGAAGAGCAATGTGTAAACTCAATACACATAAGTTACGCATTATCTTTGTATATGGTTTGGACAACCAAGCAAGTGCCTTTCTCTAGCCTTCTCTGTGGTTGATGAAAGAAACCCAAGGGAAACGGCTCATATGAAACTTAGGCCATTAGAGGTCAAATGAGTGGCACATATGACACTCTGGTCGCTAGTGGTCAAATGAGTGGCACATATCACACTCTGGCTGCTAGAGGTCAAATGAGTGGCACATATGACACTCTGGCCGCTAGTGGTCAAATGAGTGGCACATATGACACTCTGGCCGCAAGAGGTCAAATGAGTGGCACATATGACACTCTGGCCGCTAGTGGTCAAATGAGTGGCACATATGACACTCTGGCCGCAAGAGGGTAAATGAGTGGCACATATGACACTCTGGCCGCTAGTGGTCAAATGAGTGGCACATATGACACTCTGGCCGCTAGTGGTCAAATGAGTGGCACATATGACACTCTGGCCGCAAGAGGTTAAATGAGTGGCACATATGACACTCTGGCCGCTAGTGGTCAAATGAGTGGCACATATGACACTCTGGCCGCTAGTGGTCAAATGAGTGGCACATATGACACTCTGGCCGCAAGAGGTTAAATGAGTGGCACATATGACACTCTGGCCGCTGGAGGTCAAATGAGTGACACATATGACACTCCGGCCGCTAGAGGTAAAATGAGTGGCGAATATTACACTTTGGCTGCTATAGGTCAAATGAGTGGCACATATGACACTCTGGCCGCTAGAGGTCAAATGAGTGGCACATAACACACTCTGGCTGCTAGAAGTCAAATGAGTGGCACATATGACACTCTGGCCGCTAGAGGTTAAATGAGTGGCACATATGACACTCTGGCCGCTAGTGGTCAAATGAGTGGCACATATGACACTCTGGCCGCAAGAGGTTAAATGAGTGGCACATATGACACTCTGGCTTCTACAGGTCAAATGAGTGACACATATGACACTCTGGCCGCTAGAGGTCAAATGAGTGACACATATGACACTCTGGCCGGTGGAGATCAAATGAGTGTTTCATATGACACTCTGGAGGCTGGAGGTCAAATGAGTGGTACATATGACACTCTGGCCGCTAGAGATCTAATGAGTGGCATATATCCCACTCTGGCCTCTAGCTGTTAAATGAATGTTTTATATGACACTCTGATCTCTATAGGTCAAATGAGTGGCATATATAAAACTGTGGACGCTAGAGTGACCATGATAAACTCACCACCGTGGACTCGGCCTTGATGAATGTGGATCAAGTAAATAACGGGTGATCTCTACTCTTCCTCATAAAGGCGTGGTCACCCAGGAAACACAAAACATCTGTATAGCATTTTTACAATGTTGGACTATAATCGAAGAGGTTGGTCTGGCGTTGTAAATATGTTATACGACTGTTTTGTGTTTGCTGGGCAGATAGCGTGCTTGGTCTTAGATCCCAGGAGTATCCTTTTCATGTTGATCGTAAAAATAATTGTCTTTTTTTCTCTCGCAACGTTTTTGGGGGTGAAAAAAGCAAATATTTGTTAATTAACTATAATTGAAGTTAGGCACAGCTACAAAATGTTCAAATATTTACCTGCATCACACCCGCAAGCTGTATCCTGTGTCAAGAATTGACCGAGAAAACAACAGAAAACACCCAGCGCTGGTGGAAGTTGACAGCAACTTTAACTGTAAACTGGTTTGACGTTATTTTGGTGATCTCTCTACACGTTTTCCTTTTTGATCCCTAGTGCTCTGTCTGCCCCTTACCTGATCTGATCCAGGTAGATTTGGTCCAGTCGCCCCGGATGGCATCATGGAGTCCTTTCCTCCTCTGATGCAAGGCTTCTGATTGAGAATTCCCGTTCTCTTAATTTCCGGTAACCTGCTGCTCACGAGGGATTTGTATTTATAGCTCTTTGGGTACCTTGAAGTGTCACAGTCACAACCCTTTGATCATTGAATCTCTTATTTTCATTTATTTATAGCTATTTATACCGATCTTCAGCTTTTATAACTTATGGCTGATGACTATAAGTGATAAACAACAGCTTCTCGTTATGAATAATAAAATAATATATTTAGATTAAAATGTAAACAAGTATTTGTGTCACTAAGACCATAAAAGAGCTCTTCTAGCTCTACGTTAAAACTATAGGTGTGCTTTACCGACCCTTCTACATATTGTGACAATAATTATTTCGTGTCAGAAAGAAGATCGCACTAGCAGTTATACCACCAACTTGAAATGTTGAACCAATGATGTGTGCAACGTTGGTCTAGCATAAATCAGAATTGGTTGAGCGTCTCCTGTTTGCTGGCTGGGAAACTACACTCATAAAATGAATTGTGTCTGGATCTATCATTATTATCTCTGTGTTTGTTTTCATTTTACAGAGCCAGTACTTCAATCCACACTCTTGCCGCTTCCATCCTGCTAAATATGAATTACCACTGGGCTTTTTTCAGTGTTTTATCCCTGGTGGCAAGTATGGATGCTCCCAATATTTATTACGTGCTGATGTTAAATGTATAACCCCAATTAAAAGTCCGGTAACGCCTCAGTCACCGGTTATATGACCGTTTTAGATTCACATGCCTTCCTCTTCCCGACATGCCTCGTGGGTCACGCCGAAAAAAGAAATGAATAAAGCGTGCAATTCACCGTAAGGCTATGCAGTCTACCGTCCGGCAATTGAGTGTGATATCTATCGCTCGGCTGTGTAGTCTACCGTTCGGCTATTCAGTGTGCAATCCACCGCCCGGCTGTAAACCATGTTATGGCTGCATTTGTCTCAATATTAAGCCAATAAAAGCCCAGTTTCTGGTCAGTTTGACCAAAAGGAGCCTTAAAAACCCAAGCATTTCGAGTTTGATCGTAACATACTTTATCAGTGTATGACCTATAAACATAGTGGTTTGTAAGGTGTTTCTCTTGGCACTTATAGTTTGTAAAACACTATGACCTAATCAGAAAACAATAAACTCATATGGCAATGCTGGTGTAATGCAACGCTGCAATGCTGAGCCAGCACTACGCCAGCACATTTTCAATATTAAGCCAGCACTACTCCTTCACATGCTTCAAGGCTGAGTGAGCGCTATTCCAGCCCATGTTTTAATGCTGAGCCAGCACTATTCCAGCACATGTTTAAATGCTGAGCCAGCAATACTCCTTCACATCTTTCAAGGCTGCGCCAGCAATATTCCAGCACATTTTTTAATGCTGAACCAACAGTAGGCCTACTCCAGCACATGTTTCGCATCTGCTGTTTTGCTGGGTATATGGTTCTATTCATTGGAATAGAGCTAACTAATTATGACCTGCAATTATTATGATTCATAATTCATTCAATTTTGGGACAGAATCTTTTACGTTGGATCAGCTTTAAGTCAACATTGGGAGAGTGTCTCTTTGTGGGTGCATACAATACATCTGAGACTATAATGTTCAATAACACACAGTGACATAACTATGACTTGGAGACTTGTTTATGTAAATGTTTGTGGACAGTCGACGTGAAATGTCAGTTTGATGACAAATAAATAGAGACAAGTCTCTGTTTTCGTGCCAATCACATTAGAGGCGTGTCGACACCTCGTCTAATAGGGGTCGACATAGCAAGGCATGTGAAAGTAGCCATTTTGTAGACATGTGTCTCTTTATCACCTGTTTTATATACGTATAGGATAAAGCCCGATTTTTAGTTGTGGAAAAGGTCAATGCCGGAGGTTGAGACCTAATCCACAGCCCAGAATGTAGTGCTCCGAGGGTTTTAACTGACTTATAACACATCCGACCATAATGAAGATTCCTCATATTGAACAGTTCGGTCACACCTGACTGATTACAGCACCATAAGCCTACCATGATAATTGATATGTACTTAATCAACAATAACTCCCCTTTTAAAGCTATATAGCCTCTACATATGTGTGTGTTTGGACTGAAGTTTCAGAATTTGATTTTACGATAACGGCTATTTCGGCATATATGTAAACCTTCAATCAGTCCTTCAGCCTAACATTTTTCACAAAGTATTAGATCAGGCAGCGTTTATTTAGTAACATTTCTACCAGTAAAACCTTATACTAGCATTCAATGTTCGCTCAATGCTGGATCAGAGTCACAGAGAGTGGCCAATATTAAGGCGATATTGCCTCAACGTCTCGTTTTCCTTCAGTTAACCTGAAAGTATCGGGTTTAAATCACGAATGGGTTTGCCATCGTGGTAGTGTATATGTCTACACAGTGCTTTAAACGGTTCAAAGGAATGGTGCATGCAGTAATACATTTGGTACCATGCATTTTAAAGATTTTTTTTTGCTGGATATATCACCTCAGGTCAGGTCTGGACTGGTACTTATTAAGCTATTGTATTATTGGAACTGTCTGCTGACCACATCTTTGTACATCATCATTGTCCAGTGGTAGTAGTTATGCAAGTAGTTCTGCAAGAAGTTTTTCTTCCAGAGAGTTTTAATCGCACATATGGAATCAGCGCCGGATCTAGAGCAAGTACTGTCGCAATTCTGGGAGGTGTGGCTCTGTAGAGCAGTTAGTTTTGCTTTCTAGGGATGTCGTAAGTGGGATCCGGAAGGGGGGGGGAGTGGATCGCTAGATCCGTCCTTAAGTAGAGTCTACACGAAATGTGAGACCCTCCTCTTATCCATCTTTGAGAGCTAGGTCAGTGTTTTTGTGGTAGCCACAATAATTATCATGTTGCAGGCCGTATATAAAAGTGTATGCGTTTTAAAGAAACATTACTTGAACATGATTCAGCATTCATCTAACAAATATATGTGTCCCTTTAAACCATAGAGTTTGCATTGATGTCAATACATGTCTCACAATTAAAAACACGTCATTAAGTGTGGCATCGACTGATATCAGTATACGTGACCGAAACTGTTGGTTTCACACTTTAGAGTATGGTCTTGTCGATCTTGTCGAAGGTCATTGCAGGTGTCACACTTTTAAGGTGTGGCCTTGTCCACGGCTGCTGTCGGTTTGATACTTTTAGGGTGTGGCCTTGTCCATGGCTAATTTAATTTTCACCCTTACGGCATAGCCTTTTTCATTGCTATGTTAAAGGTGTGGCTTGTAGGTTTCACACCTTTGCGGTGTACCCTTGTAGGTTTCACACCTTCACGGTGTGGCCTTGTCCACAGCTACTGAAGGTATCACATCTTTACGATGAGGCTTGTAGGTTTCAAACCTTTGCGGGATGACCTTGTCCATGGCTATTGTAGATTTCGCACTTTTAGGTTGTGACCTTGTCCATGGCTAATATCACTGTTTTACACTTTCACAGTGTGGCCTTGTCCACGGCTATTGGAGGTTTCACACCTTTGCGGTGTGGCTTGTAGGTTTCACACCTTTACGGTGTTGCTTGTAGGTTTCACACTTTTACGATGTGGTCTTGTCCACGGCTTTTGTAGGTTCCACACCTTTGCGGTGAGGCTTGTAGGTTTCACATCTTTCGGCGTGGCCTTGTCAACGGCTATTGAAGATTTAACACCTTTACGGTGTGGCGTGTAGGTTTCATGCACTTTTACGATGTGGTCTTGTTCACGGCTATTGTAGGTTTCCCACCTTCACGGTGCGGCTTGTCGGTTTCACACTTTTACGATGTGGTCTTGTCCACGGCTATTGTAGGTTTCACACCTTTACGGTGTGGCTTGTAGGCTTCACATCTTTCGGTGTGGTCTTGTCCACGGCTTTTGTAGATCTTACAGTAAAATACGACTTAGAGCTGGACAAATATATATTTCATTAGTCTTTCTACACTCACCAGTATGTATTGCCACCACGTCCCGTTATCCCCATGGATTTGTATCACTAATCAATTTTAGCCGAGATTGCCTTCTTTTCGCCAACTTGTCTTATTTGTCCGACTCCTGCTTTTTTTTGCATGCCGACGTTTTCAAGGTGAGAGGCGCCAAGCGGACGGAACTTGGCTACGTTTTTTCTGGGGAAGCCTGTGGATTTATCGTATTTTGTAATCGAGTAATTTCCCATGCATGTGTATCTCTAAAAACAGTTTCAACCGAGCGATTGTCAGAGTGAGTGATATAAAATCTGGGATGCGATACCACATGTTTTCAGTCAGTCATTTCCAAATTAAAAACAATCACGTGGGCTACCAGCTGAAATATATGTGGGCACCGCATCACTAAATACTAGAGCTATTACAATGAAAATCGTTCTGTAGAAACTGCTCGCCGTGAACACGTCTATCTTGGTTTTCTGGCCATGTTTTTTTATATTATATAAAAATTGTGTTTGTGTTTCAACCGCGGGACTGTTTCCTTAACCAGGCTAAACATAAGCGAAGGAAAAACGACGCTACAGCAAATCTGACTTGCATAATGGATGATATTAGCGACGTGCTGAGAAATGGGGTATGTATCTGCCACGTATAATGCATGGTGTGAGTGACATGTTGTCAGTGTGGATTCGACTTTAGACGTAAAGACACATGAAACTTTAGCTGCCAAGGTATTTACTTTTCATAATTTTCACTCACTTAAAGCTGCCTCTCGCTGACGCGATTCACAACTTCAAGTCGGTGAAAATGATTTTTTCAACGATTTAACAACGATTTTTTATTCTTGCTAATTGATTGTCCCATTTTATCTTGAACATGTCTGGAAGCTGTTTTCACTTTGAAAAGAAAAAAAATATGATTCGGAATGGCGGTAAAATGGTTAAATTGCATCGTGTGACAAAATACAGAATAATGTACACCGTCCCTTGAAAGTTAAAGAGTCGCATCTCACACTTTTTAATGTAACAAATGCGACTCTTTAAAGCCTAGGGGAGGATCGTGGTATATTGCCTTGACAGAGAATTGTGAAGATTTTTTTTTTGCCTCAAAATAATTAGTATAGCAGCGACTTTCTGCGTTTTTTAGATTTGATTCTATGTCAGAAAACATGTAAGCGACTGACGCATGTACACCGTAAAACTGTTAAATGCAAAGACCAATTGGTCAAGGAAAAAGCATACGCATTGTAGCAACAGTGGGCACATTTTAGTGTTATTAGAAATCCTCTCAATAAATATTATAATGCTATTATTGACAGGCTCAGCCCTGTCAATAAACTAGCACTATTGAGTGATATTGCTGTAAAATCATCGGTAAATAAAAAAATAATCCACATATTTTTAGGTAATTTAACAGGTAAAATGACAGGCACACAATTTCAATGCACTTACATTGCGACTTGCAAAAAATAAAGGTCATGTAAATGAGACCTTTCTTTGATTGCTACCATACGCCAAAAAACACGCTATGCATTTTTTTGCAGTGCTACACTGTTCTATATGTATTGGAAATGACAATGAAATAAAATGTTCCCATATAGGCTAAACTGGGCCAGGATAACTCCCTGAGGATGGTGAGAAGAATGAGATGACACTGCTCTCCAGACACAGGATTCGGAATTCGAACCTTGGCGGTATGATGCCGAGCTCGCTACTTCTCGGTGACTGAGGCTCCCCACAATATTGCATATTTACGAGTGGGCAAGAAAGAAATATTTATTTTCCTTTAAATTTGCAAACCAGAGGGGGGTTCGAACCCGCGATCTCCGATTTTTCAAGCAGAGCTTTAACCACTTCATCGGGGCCCCCGCCCTGGAAGTGACAGACTTCTTTTATTTCCGTCACATCATCTGTGATAAATTAGCGTTAAAGAGTTATATCAGCTGTGAGAAACCAATCTATTTCATTGTATCAGCTGTAAGAAACCAGTCTATTTCATTTCAGGCAGAGTGATTGATCGTGCCTGACATCATGTCCGGTTCACATATACACAGAAACTTCATGGTGTTACTAAAAGTCGCATCCGGTTCTATTAATTCAAAGTGTATAATTACCAAAAACCGAACAGCTTCCCTGTGTTGATTTAATGTTGCCGCAGCTGGGATTCGTCTTACACTCTTGATATTCAGTCGTCAAAGACACAATGCTTTTTCCACGCTCACACGTAAAGATTACATAGTCTGTGGAGCCTACTTAGCGTACTTACAAGGGCTCAAATAACCTTCTGGGGTATAATAGAGCCGAATACATAACCAAATCAACATAATCATGATAATAGAATCAATATAATCAAATCAACATAGTCAAATCAACACAATCAAATCGATGAGGAAGTTAATCAAATGTGTAATTATAAGGTAGGATTCAGATTGTTAAAGGTCAAATGAGAGGCACATATGACACTATGGCCACTAGAGGTCAAATTAGTGGCACATATGACACTCTGGTGGCTAGAGGTCAAATGAGTGGCACATATGACACTCTGGCCGCTAGAGGTCAAATGAGTGGCACATATGACACTCTTGTCGCTAGAGGTCAAATAAGTGGCACCTATGACACTCCGGCCGCTAGAGGTCGAATGGGTAGCACAAATGACACTCTGGCTGCTAGAAGTCAAATGAGTGGCACACATCACACTCTGGTTGCTAGAAGTCAAATGAGTGGCACAGATCACACTATGGTCGCTAGAGGTCAAATGAGTGGCACACATCACACTCTGGTCGCTAGAGGTCAAATGAGTTGCATAGATCAAACGCTGGTCTCTAGAGGGCAAACGAGTGGCACATATGACACTCTGGTCTCTAGAGGTCAAATGTGTGGTACATATCACACTCTAGTCTATAGAGGTCAAATGAGTTGCACATATCACACTCTGGTCTTTAGAGGTCAAATGAGTGGCACATATGACACTCTGGTCTCTAGATGTCGAATGAGTGGTACATATGACACTCTAGTCTCTAGAGTTCAAATGAGTGATACATTTCACACTCTGGCTGCTAGAGGTCAAATGAGTGGCACATACGACACCCACATACGACACCCAGTTGTTGGCCCAACGTCGAAGACGTTGGGCCAGCGTTGTAAATATATTATAAAACTGTGTTGTGTTTGCTGGGCAGGTAACGTGCTAGGTCTAAGATCCCAGAAGTATCTTGTGTCAATCGTAAATATAATTGTCTTTATTTTTTTCTCAAAACGTTTTTAGGGGTGAAAATAACCAATATATTTGTTAATTAGCAATAATTGAAATATTTAGAACTCTGAAGTAAGGCACAGCTACAAAATATTGGAACACTAACATGCGTAAGACCCGCAAGCTGTATCCTGTGTCAAGAATTGACCGCGAAACAGCGAAAAACACCCAGCGCTGGTGGAAGCTGACTGCAACTATAACTGTATCCTGGTTTGATATTAATTTGGTGAGCTTCACGTATGCCTTCTCGATCCCTGGTACTCTATCTGCCCCTATCCTGGTTTGACCCCAGGTGACCTTACCTGGTCGGATCCAGGTAGACTTAGTCCAGTCTCTCCGGATGGCATTATGGAGTCTTCGTCCTTTCCTCCTCTGATGCAGGGCCTGATTGAGAATTCCAGTTTTCTTAATTTCCGCTAACCGTCTGCTCACAAGGGATTTGTGTTCATAGCTTCGTGAGTACCCTCAAGTGTCACAGTCACAACCCTTTGATCACTGAATCGCTCATTTATATTTATCTATAGCTGCCTCGGTTTTCAGCTTTTATAACTGATGTCTGAGTTATACACAGCAGTTTCGCATTATGGAATCAAACAAATAATCATATTTAGAGGCTTTAATCAAACTTGAACATGTATTTTTATTACTAGACCGAGGAATCTATAGAGGCCTATAGATTGCTTGCTAAGAGTACACATTTGCTTTACATTCTCTTGTACATATTGTGGCAATAATAATTATATCGCGTCAGAAAAAAAGACCGGACTCACAGCTATACCCAGGTAATGTCTGCGCGCTGGTCCAGCATTAAACCAACATTGGTTCAACGTCTCCTGTCTGTTGGGAAGCTACACTCATAAAATAATGTTAGTCTGGAGCTATCATTTTCATGTATGTATTTTTGTTTTATTTGACAGGGCTGGTACTTCAATCCACACTCTTCCAGCTTCTTGCCAAATAAGAATTGCCACTGGGCAATAAAAGCCCGACAATATATATAATTGGACCTATTAATTTTAAGAAAATAGTTACTGAGGGCGAATAAAAAAACAAGCAAATAAACATAGGTGGAAAAATCTTGTTCTTATCTTTTGAAATAAACTTGTTGTTTTTGGAATGTTCTTTTATCTCCCGGAATTAGCTGTTTTTTCGGAAATCGGCAACAATCCAATGTGCTCTTTAGGCAAAAAAAACATGACTGTGTTATTTTGGCGTATTGCGCTGACTAAAGCTAATGCGTGCACACATCTAAAACAGGGAAAAACACAGCGGCATAAAAGTAATTATGAGTATGGAAACGCCCCACTCACTGGTTTTATGTCGATTGACATATTTTCCCCTTCCCGACATGCTTTGCAGGTCACGTGGAAAAGAGGATTGAATAGCGCGTGTAATTTACCGTACGGCTGTGCAGTATACCGTCCGGCTATAGAGTGTGTAATCTATCGCTGGCTGTAGTCTACCGTTCGGCTATTCAGTGTGCAATCTACCGCTTGGCTGTAAGCCATGTTATGGCTAGATTTGTCTCAATATAAAGCCAATAAAAAGCCCAGTTTCCAGTCAGTTTGACCAAAAGGAGCCCTAGAACCACAGCATGGTGAGTCTGGTCGCAACATACTTTATCAGTGTATGACCTATAAGCATAGTGATTTCTAAGGTGTCACTCTTGGCATTTATAGTCTATAAAACACTGTGACCTAACCAGAAAACAAGAGACCCATATGGCAATGCTGGTATAATAAAAAAATGAATGGGGTTTTAGGCCACCTAAACTAGGCCAGGAGAGCCTTTTGATGATGATGAAATGAATAAGATGACTGCCATGCAGCCACAGGATTCAAATGCGAACTGTGGCGCTCTGAGGCCCAGCTCGCTACCTCTTGGTCACGGAGGCTCCTCACAATACTTACTCTTTACGAGTGAGCAGGGAGAAGCCATTTTGTCTTTTTTAAAACTTGAATGCCAGAGTTTGGTTCAAACGCGCGATCTCCGACTTTCCAAAGCAGGTAGCTTCAACCACTGCACCAGGGCCCCCGCCACTGGTATAATACAGAGCTATAATGCTGAGCAAGCCGTACTCTAGCACATGTTTCACTGCCGAGCCAACAGCACTGCAACACATATTTCAATGCAGAGATATAGTACGGTAAGCAAAGTGCTAATGTTCAACAAAATCGTCGGGGAAGGTTTCTCAGCGGATTCATGTTCATTGACATGCCTAGAATTCATAAAAAAAAGTCCCACGCAATCCGTGCAGAGGAAATGTCTCAAAATGGAAAAATCCAAGATGGCCGCCATGCCAATTTAGAAAATCTAAAAAACTGTTTTTTTATAGAACTAACAAATACAAACCGATGTGTAATACATTTATTAGTACTGCCATTGAAAGATAAATGTGATAAACGCATTTTCGATATGATGTGATTAAAAAATAAATAACAAATTGACTGCCAAATACGTTAAAAAGTTACATAATTAACACGTCAATTAAAAATTCCGAACATGGGTTGGACAAATTTGTCAGAGAAAATTGCTCAGCGGATTTATGTTCATTTATGAACGTATCTCGAGCTGGATTCCACTTTCTCAGAGAATTTGGAGGCCCGCTCTAAATTCAAATCAGTACCCTGTTTGCAGGCATATATGATTGCAAGTACTTCATTTCCTGCTTGCTCAACTTCGTTGTGATCTTTATTTGGCAACATGAAGATCTGAGATGCACCTTCTAAACCCACATAATTTTTCCCATTGCTGAGATCTTTCCAATGCGGTAAGATCTGGACGTTGTATCACAACCGGACAGCGCATGTATGAACAGCAGGGATTTACTCAGAACTGGATCTATTGAGCGTTGGATGATCTCTATGCTGGTTTGTAGGTAAACGCTCTCATGTTCAACAGGCCCGAAATGGGGTTGCAGAAGAAGAATAATATCAGTATCATCAGCTATGACTACCACTGGTTTAGTGTGTGCAAGGGCACAAGCAGACATGACAATGTCATAATCAGCATATCCTACTAACTGCTTAACATGAATACCTTCTTTTGTAATTTCTGAGTTTAAAAGGTTGATGAACTTCTGTTTGTTCTTTAGATTACCAAGAAATGTTTTTCTTCATTTTAAGTATCATTGAGCCCGTAAATCTACGCCCACGCCCACTTCTGTGTCTATCCTCCGCTGGTGAGTCTAATCCTTGGTAGAAGGGTCGCTGCTGTAGCCATCAAATACCACAAGTACGTTTTTTAAGTGTCTATGAATAAACTGGATATAAAGTTGACAGAGATTGATAAATGAGATAGACTTAGCCAGGGTAGGCGCTTATAGACCCTCCATCCAAGACATAAACCACCCCGGGTGGGGGATCACTAATAACACATTCTGGCACCTTTTTTATTAGCCCATTTTGAAGATCCGCCTTATCTGCAAAGCGCATTAACAGTTTAGAGTCTAATAGTGATGAAGGGTATGAACACAACTGATACTGAAACAAAGTTGAAAGTTCAATAGTACCAATGTCAGCGATGTGATGACATTAAGGGCACTGTCCATAATCAGACATAATCTGATCCACACTACCATCAGCATAAACTTGTGGAATAAACTCTTTCAATCCAATTCAAGCCATTAAGTTTCCAATTGAGCCCAGGAAACTCATTTCAGTGTGGAAGGCACCAAGTACTAAGACAATCTGATGCAGTATACTTTTCGCTGGTTGTGATTCTATGATCATGTATGCAATCCACCAAGGCAGCTGATCAAATGTAATAATCTGTGTCCCACGATGCCTTCTGGCATGATCAGACAAAAACTCAAGTGTAGAGCGCACACATGTAGGGTCACTTGGCGTCATGTCAATAGGAATATATCCGAGCTCTTGCCAGGATGTGGTATTTCTGAAGGAATCATTTGCATCCATTCAGACCATACTGGCCTGGGTTTTGCAAAAGAGAGTGACATTCGCCACAGTATGTCCAGTCCAGGGTTGATTGTATCGCAAATGAACTCCCCTAGACGTGTGTAAATGACTTTTCCATGAATTGTCTTCGGATTTGTTTGTGGGATCAGTTTAACCTGGCCAATCATTTTAGGATCGTCATTTTTATCAGTCAAACGTGGAATCTTTCAGGTGTAAATGTCGCCATCTGACCCATGAGATGGATTGTACTGCTGGCATGGTCGACATTGTCAGCTTGATATTGTAAGACTGTCTCTGAAATATTGTCTCATATCTATGCCTGGACTAGATGCAGCATTTTTCCTGTACTGTGATGTCTCAGTGTAAAACAATCAGAACTTAGGCCTACTGACCATGTCCACTAAATTTAGATATCCAGACTTGTGTTCCAATGTTACACTGAGTCCAACTTGAAAAGGTGGAAGACACGACCGTGGACATGTCGCATGCATAATTGCCTGACCTGATGCTGCTGTGTGAAGGACGGAGTTCTTACTTTTTATTTTCGATTGCAAAGGTGTGCGCAATCCACGTGGGACAAAATCGATACTAGGATCCAAAGATTTCATCTGCTCTGTATCTTGATACATATCGTAATGTTTGTCCAATTTTTTTTATATCGGTACGAATGTACTCACCCCACGATTTTAATTAATTGATCCATGTTGGACTGATCTACGTTAGCAGCTTTTGTGTGTGCCTCATGGATGATAATTTTAACTTTTGATGTCAGTGTTACAATGTCAGCCTGTTGTCTGATTGATGTGATGGATACTTCATCCCCATAGTGGTATAATCCCCATAGTGGTATAGTGGTATAGTAGTCGCTTCAGCTGCACCTTGGTATAAACATCATCGTCACTTAGCCCAGTTTTCTGTTTCATTATGTGATGTAACTCGTCCTTTGTAATTGTCTCATCATCATATTGTTTCAAGTATTCTACTGCATCTAGAAATGCGTTGTGTTTTTTCACATTTGTCGGACGCCCAGTTTTTTTTGTTTGTTTTTTCATTGGAACTTCTTCTTTGATGAAGCGGGAAGGAATTTGTTTTCCTGTCCGGTAATTTTTGTCACAGTCGGGGTGATATATGGCATCTGGTAAGTCAAACACAGCCAGTATACGTGACTCAACCAGAGCAGATCATTCATCCTGCCTTTGAGCACAATGCTCTTTTATAGTCTCCTCAAATTATATTTCCATTACACGATGGAATTGTGCTGTTCCTCTGTTTGGATGTTTAAACGATACTTTTTGGTCGACAAAAATACCTCAGAAAAGACAGTTTTGTTTAAAATCAAAAGCTGTGGCATTAAATCGCATGCTTTTTTGTGAAGCAAGCACTGTAGATTTATTATGTCGTTGAGCTTCTCTTACCGCAGTTGGAAGCATGTGTTTGTGTCTACATTCTTATGTACGCAGGGACGATCATCTTCACCTTAGTTGATTTTGGAAAGGTTTATAAAGAATTATATGATTTAACAATTATTCTATTAAATTTGGCGGCCATTTTTTTTATTTCAATGACACAGCACCAGTAATACGTTCATTGGTTGTATCGTTTGAAGCTAGTATGAATAAATGTATTACACGTGCGTTTATTTAAATTAGTTCTATAGATATCGCAGTTTTTAATTGTCCTAATTGTGATGGCGGCCATCTTGGATTTTCTCTTTTTCTGACATTTCCTCTGCATGTTTTTTGTGGGACTTTTTCTTACGCATCGTGGACATGCCAATGAAGAGAACTGTGCTGATAAACCTTCTCCGACAATTTTGTTGAACCTCTCTACACAATGACACTTTTACTTACTGGACTAATAACACTAATCCAGCACACGTTTCAATGTAAAGATAGCGATACTCCAGCACATGGTTCAATCCTGAGCCAGCTCTACCCCAGCACATGTTTCAATCATGCGCTGGTACTATTCAGTAATTTTTTCAAGGCACAGCCAGCACTATTCCATCACATGTTTCAATGCTGAGCCAGCACTACTTCATCACATGTTTCAATGCTGAGCCAGAACTATTCCATCACATGTTTCAATGCTGAGCCAGCACTAATCCTCCACATTTTTCAAGGCTGAGCCTGCATTATTCCAGCACATGGTTTAATGTAGAGCCAGCACTACTTCTTCACAATGTGTAAGAGTAGTGCTCGCTCAGCCTTGAAACATGTTTCATGTTTCAAGGCTGAGCGAGCACTATTCCAGTACATTTTTCAATGCTGTTTCACATCAACTTTTTTTGCTGAGTATATGGCTATATTTGTGGGACTAGAACTAATTAATTATAACTAATTATTTCGATGCATTATTCATTTAATGTTGGGACAGAATCTTTTACGTTGGATCAACTTTAAATCAACATTGGGAGAGCGTCTCTTTGTGGGTGCATACGGTACATCAGAGACTATAATGGTCAATAACACACAGTGACCTACACATACAGACAGACAGACAGATATTTTATTGACAGAAAAGAAAAGTCATTACAGACTTATTTGTCATAGAAATGAAAGAGATATATGTACATGTATATACAAGATGGTTAGTTTGTTAAAATCATATGATAATATACATGGTATGACATACACAGCTAAAATCATGTTAAGTGGCATTGCCAAAATAAAAACTGGGTATTTCGATAATATAAATGACTACTACTAAAAATGAAATAAAAGGCATTGCCAAGATAACATAGAGGTCTATCATTTTGTTTCCCGCACCAAAACCAGAGATAAAATAGCTACTACGTATGACATACTAATTATATATAGTAGCAAAAAAGACACTCTGGAAAGCGTAGAAACCTAAAATATATACAAGTGCATGATTATGCTACAGTAACTGGAGTATGCAATAAGCTAATGGTAAAAATTATATGGTATTTTTTAAAATTAAATATAATATCATGCAAGTACAATAAATATGGCATAAACAGGTAGCTCCGTGTCATGTGACCTTGCGAGCACAGTAGCTATAAGCGCGGAGATTCCCTGAGATTGACTAGTGGTGCAAAATTAACGACGTAATAACAGTAGTAATGGCGGTTAAAAATTATTTGTGCAATTCACACAGGACATGGCCCTCGCACAAAAACATTAAGCCTTTTTATAATACACTATATTGTTTAATTCATACTGTTTCAATCACGACCTAGTTAGAACCACATACTCGGAGTTACAATCGAAGAAAAACATTCCCGACCTCATGGAGAAAATCAGTTGACTTAGCAACTCTGAAATCCTCCATAAGGCCCCACCTCGTCTGATAACAAAGGCGACGGAAACGTCCCTAACTGGCCCCAAAAAGCCAAATAATAAGATCCGAGAGCAACAACCGTCTTGATATGTGGTAATACCCAAGTCAGATCATGAGGGCATGATAATATGAATAATATAGCGACAGGTGACAGATTTATTATACTCAGTAGTTTTAGCCCTTAATTTGTTTAAAGCAACCATAAATAAATTGCGCTAGTGACTTCACCACTGTTATGTCTCTAGATGTCATAATTTCTAGAAACATTTCATTTGTCGGTTGTATATTGATAATTGCGGCTACAGAATCATACAATATTTCGCGTTCATTCTTCATAGCGCAACAGTGGAGAAGAAGATGTATTTCATCGTCAATTTCGTTTAATTGACACCTTGTGCATATTCGCTGATTTTTTGGAGTGATTGGATTATTGAATCGTCCTCTTTCTATATTTAGATCATGTGAGCTCATTCGATATCTCGCCATTGCTGTTATGAGGTGGTTCCACCTTATGTGCAAGATATATGGTTCAACACAGAAATATTTTTTTACTAATGCATATGTGCGCAGCTTACTCGAGCTCTCAATATCTTTTCTCCACTGCTGTGTAAATATTCTAACTATTGATTCTTTAAATGAAAGCATGAATTTATTTGTATCCCCAATATTCTGTGATTCCCAAGTTTGATCAAGCCCGGTTCGTTCGAGGACAGAGCGAATACGGGAACACCAGTTTTTGAAGCCAATGGCATCTAGCTCAAGTAGCATATTGTAGGCATTTCTGACTGGATGGCTCCGAGATAATTTTAGAATTCTACACCAATATTTTACAGCTTTTATGTGTTGCCGGATGATCAGTGGAAATCGACCCGTGTCCCCATATATTGCAGGAGTAGGTGTTTGCTTTCCAACGCCAAGTGTGGATTTAATAAATTTTAGATGGATTTTTTCCAGATCGTTAACATCATCGCCTGTATACCATATATCACTTCCATATTCTAGTATGGGCAATATTTGGCAATCAAATACCTCGAACGCAATAGTGGGTGACAATTTACCGACCACAGGACGGGACTGTTTACGTAGAGCAAAGATTGCTTTCCCAGCTTGGGAAGCAAGATGAGAAAAAGTTTCTTTTAACACGTTATTAGCGGACTTGGTGCTATACACTACACCAAGGTATTTATATTGTTCAGCCTTTTCTATAATGTTATCACCATAGTGGAAGCTTCCGCATACTGTTGTGTAACGTTCATTAAAGATAATAACTTTTGTTTTAGGAATGCTAACTATGATATGCCATAGGGAAGCATATGCATACAGGGCAGTTAGCTGTTTTTGTAATCCCTCGGCAGATTCTGAAAAAAGGACAAGGTCATCTGCAAATAACAGATATACCATTAGTAAGGTGTCCACAGCGATACCTTGATCTTGGTCAAATGATGCGGATATGTCTTGTAAAAATTCCGTGAATAGTTTGGGACTGAGCATACCGCCTTGTAGAACCCCAAATTCGCTTTTTAATATGTCACTGATACGCGAGTCCCATTTTACACTGCACTCTGCTTTAGAAAACATGCTTTTTATTATGTTTAGCAAATTGCCGTCTATTCCCCTGTTCAATAATTTGTAGTATAATGCTGTTCTATCAATATAGTCAAATGCTTTTGTGAAATCGACAAAGCATGTATATGACTTGGAGACTTGTTTATGTAAATGTTCGTGGACAGTCGGCGTGAAATGTCAGTTTGATGACAAATAAATAGAGAAAAGTCTTAGTTTTGGTACCAATCACAATAGAGGCGTGTCGACACCTCGTCTAATAGGGGTCGACATAGCAAGGCATGTGGAAGTAGCCATTTTGTAGCCATTATGTGTCTCTTTATCACCTGTTTTATATACGTATAGGATAAATCTCGATTTTTAGTTGTGGAAAAGGTCAATGCCTGAGACCTAATCCACAGCCCAGAATGTAGTGCTCCGAGGGTTTTAACTGACTTATAACACATCTGACCATAATGAAGATTCCTCATATTGAACAGTTCGGTCACACCTGACTGATTACAGCACCATAAGCCTACCATGATAATTGATATGTACTTAATCAACAATAACTCCCCTTTTAAAGCTATATAGCCTCTACATATGTGTGTGTTTGGACTGAAGTTTCAGAATTTGATTTTACGCTAACGGCTATTTCGGCATATATGTAAACCTTCAATCAGTCCTTCAGCCTAACATTTTTTACGAAGTATTAGATTAGGCAGCCTTTATTTAGTAATATTTTTACCAGTAAAACCTTATACTGGCATTCAATGTTCGCTCAATGCTAGATCAGAGTCACAGAGAGTGGCCAATATTAAGGCGATATCTCCTCAACGTCTCGTTTTCCTTCAGTTAACCTGAAAGTATCGGGTTTAAATCACGTATGGGTTTGCCATCGTGGTAGTGTATATGTCTACACAGTGCTTTAAACGGTTCAAAGGAATGGTGCATGCAGTAATACATTTGGTACCATACATTTTAAAGATTTTTTTGCTGGATATATCACCTCAGGTCATGTCTGGACTGGTACTTATTAAGCTATTGTATGATTGGAACTGTCTGCTGAACACATCTTTGTACATCATCATTGTCCAGTGGTAGTAGTTATGCAAGTAGTTCTGCAAAAAAAAATTCTTCCAGAGAGTTTTAATCGCACATATGGAATCAGCGCCGGATCTAGAGCAAGTACTCTCACAGTTCTGGGAGGTGTGGCTCTGTAGAGCAGTTAGTTTTGTTTTCTAGGGTTGTCGTAAGTGGGATCCGGAAGGGGGGGGGGAATGGATCGCTAGATCCGTCGTTAAGTAGAATCTACACGAAACGTGAGACCCTCGTATCCATCTTTGAGAGCTAGGTCAGTGTTTTTGTGGTAGCCACAATAATTATCATGTTGCAGGTCATATATAAAAGTGTATGCGTTTTAATGAAACATTACTTAAACATGATTCAGCATTCATCTAACGAATATATGTGTCCCTTTAAACCATAGAGTTTGCACTGATGTCAATACATGTCTCACAATTAAAATCACGTCATGAAGTGTGGCATCGACTGATATCAGTATACGTGACCGAAACTGTGGATTTCACACTTTAGAGTATTGTCTTGTCGATCTTGTCGAAGGTCAATTTAATTTTCACCCTTACGGCATGGCCTTTTTCACTGCTATGTTAAAGGTGTGGCTTGTAGGTTTCACACATTTGCGGTGTATCCTTGTAGGTTTCACACCTTCACGGTGTGGCCTTGTCCACAGCTACTGTAGGTATCACATCTTTACGATGAGGCTTGTAGGTTTCACACCTTTGCTGGATGACCTTGTCCATGGCTATTGTAGATTTCGCACTTTTAGGTTGTGACCTTGTCCATGGCTAATATCACTGTTTTACACATTCACAGTGTGGCCTTGTCCACGGCTATTGGAGGCTTGTAGGTTCCACACCTTTGCGGTGAGGCTTGTAGGTTTCACATCTTTCGGTGTGGCCTTCTCCACGGCTATTGTAGATTTAACACCTTTACGGTGCGGCTTGTAGGTTTCACACTTTTACGATGTGGACTTGTCCACGGCTATTGTAGGTTTCACACCTTTATGGTATGGCTTGTAGGTTTCATGCACTTTTACGATGTGGTCTTGTTCACGGCTATTGTAGGTTTCACACCTTTACGGTGTGGCTTGTAGGTTTCACATCTTTCGGTGTGGCCTTGTCCACGACTTTTGTAGATCCCACAGTAAAATACGACTTAGAGCTGGACAAATATATATTTCATTAGTCTTTCTACACTCACCAGAATTGTATTGCCACCACGTCCCGTTATCCCCATGGATTTGTATCACTTATCAATTTTAGCTGGGATTGCCTTCTTTTCGCCAACTTGTCTTATTTGTCCGGCACCTGCTTTTTTTTGCATGCCGACGTTTTCCCGGTGAGAGGCGCCAAGCGGACGGAACTTGGCTACGTTTTTTCTGGGGAAGCCTGTGGATTTATCGTATTTTGTGTTGAGCTATGCATGCGGCGGAAAATATATGCTGCTTATTGAGGACGGAAGCCGAGCAGAAGAAATAGAAGAAAAAAGTAAGTGACTTAGTGAGGTGGAGAAGTGGGAGGTAATCCAACATGAAGCGTGGTAACTCGGCCCTAATCAAAGTCGGCTAGCGTGATGCCTTCTGGCTAAAATAAGCCGGGAATATTCGCCATTGTGTTCAGGGAGGTATCATTAGCGTGCTGTGATTGGCTATTACTGCAGAAACCATCACATGATTGATGGTTTGTCATGATTAACTACAGAAATGCAGCATGGTTCTACGATTTTTTTCATTTGCCTGAATTGTTTCAGATCAGTTATCGGCGCTTTCGGATGATCAATCTATATTTTTTAGCTTTTTTTCATTAGACGTTATAAGAGCGAATCATCAATGTTAGTCGGTAAACGTATTGTTTTTGGTCTTTAATGTTAACCTTAATTTAAATCAAACACTTAGCAACGCTCGTTTATATCATGTAATGGTACAATAAGCTTGAACTTTAATTTATTGACGTAGACTTATGCTTCATTAAAATATATATGTGCATGTATATACAACAGGGTTAGTACTGTAAATCACATGTAAATCAACATGATAATGTACACTTAAAGTCGACTTTGCCATTATCACGATTATATAAACATTATGATATATAATCATATAATATTTCACATTTGAAACTTGTATTGTAAAATACTCAAATAACTAGAGTAGAGAGCAGAGATGGGATGGTAAATCAAGTGAATATCTCAAATGAAATATCACAAGTATTTATTCTGATGCCTTACATAAGCAAAATACACAATTAACTGTCCTCTGGATTCTCGGATTATCTTTGTCTACTACTTTTCATTATCAGTTATTGTCAAAAAATGAAGACTGAAAAAGTAAATTTTCTGTACAGTAGTCGGGGCGGACCTCACAAATTATGACGTCAGACACAAACAACGCCCATTGTTGGATTTGGACTAACATTGAAACATCATTTGGCCAACGTTTCATATTTGCAGTGTGTGTACAGCTGACCCTTCAGTGCTCAGCAATCACTAAGCTGTACCCCCTGTGACCTAACTTATCACTCAAGCAGGTCTTTTTAGATTTAGACCGTAAGCTGACCATCTATTATGGAGATGATGACATGTCTGTAAGAACTGGGAGTTTTGACATGTCAGTGAGGTGATGGATAGCTGTACTATATATAGTAATTGGCACCGTCATTATTGTGTTCAGAGAATGGGTTACTATCCTGTTTCTATTTATATGGACATCAAATTATCTCACATTTGATCATACAGTGTATAATGAAAGAATGTCATTCCAATATAAATGCAAATGTACTGTAAAACAAAGTAGTAGTGGAATAACCTGGACATTTGTGGCTAAACATCATGATTGTGTCCCTCACAATAAGGAGACTCTGAGATTTAACTTAAAATTTACTTTTACAGTAAACATAACCGGGGGGGGGGTGTACGTTGAAACTCGTTTCGGTATTTTGATACTGAAAAATCCTATTTTTAATTTAGGCCTATCCCCTGTTCAGTTTATGAGTTTACAGAGGTAAGTCTTAATTAGATATCTACTACATACCAAGTTGTCTAACTTTTAACTATACAATATTGTTTTTTGAAATTTTCCAGACATGTGCCACAGGACTGGACTATTGTGAGAGAGCAACATTTCACGAACATCACATGAAAATTGACTGCGTAATCACAGAAAAACTTACTTTCATTTTAGACAATCCTCCACGGTCGGACAGACTATATATATAATTAAACGCTTTGATCCCGGGGTAGATCTCATCTGACCCCAGGCCGCCTCCTGACTGCCATCACTCAGCCATCTTATTATCCCTTACAACGCTGAAATATTTTTGCATAAGCCATGGAAGGTTTTTTTCAATTTGACATCATCATAATTAATGTCTTGGGTACACTTTCCGCTTTATTTGTATAGCTATGTTATGGGTCTACTGCCATTATAAATTGGTTAAGGCTTTCAGTGCGGGGTCCGTATTTAGACGTCAGAATCTGACGTCTATGTATCGGATTCTTATGTCTAAGCAAGGTCCCCGCACTAATAGGGTTGATAAGAGAGTGGTTGTCATGGTCCTGACCCAGTGTGAAGTATTGGTTAGGACGTCTGATATACTCATCCGGATCTGAATGTAGGGTGTAGAGGGTGCTGCTTACTGGGAACCAGGATGAAGTATTGGTTAATAATGTCTGAAGACTACAGGCTATAAAGGGTGTTGATCATTATAAAGAACAAGCTGATAATTCTTGAGTAATAACTTATTTTGTCGCTTTCATACACTATATACTTTAAAACACAGCAACATAATAATTGTTAGTTTTCTGGTTATTATAGACCGTAGTACTCTCAAAGAGACTGACCAAGATATTAAAAAAACAATCAGATATATATAGCAACTAGGCCATCTAAGTCAACTGATAATACCTACCCTGTTGCACAACGGAATCCAGCATCTGGGTTATGTTGAACTGGGCTATAAACTGATACGCCATTGATGCAATAGATGTAAGATGACTGACATGCCCGAGAACAGGCGAGAACAGGTTAAGAATAAGGGAATTGATATAAAAGGGGATTCCACGAAGATAAACTTTATATCCAACAAATCGATTAGCCATGGATCGATACACCTTGATCGTAGCGTATAAATCCAACATATCGATTAGCCATAGATCAGTACACCATTGATTGGCACAATATGGTCTCACCACCCCAAATGCCAGTCCCATTGAAACACATGTAAACTGCCTCAATTCCGCAGGCCGATTTCACCATTTTTCACCCTATTAGATATTTAGTGTGACATATCAGGATAAAGCTTGAGATGTCCTTGTTCGAAAACAGGCCCGCTATGGGTATGGTTACCAGACAGATTTTGAGCTACGCCCCCTAGAGTGTAAAAAAGTCAATACTCTTAAAATTGGGCTATAATCCGTGCTCTCTTTCACAGAACAGACACACATCATTTTAACCCACTGTATCCCTGCGAGGTTATCATGAAACAGTTATATCTGATATCCTTGACAAAGAAGACAACGTGGGCTTATTAAATATTCACAAAATTATTACTTCTTTGTATTTTATTTTGTTTCAATAGAGGTTGGAACAGCCGCATTAAAAATATTTTGTGTGATGATTCCATCATTAGTATACACCTCCCTGGATTTCGGCTTATTTAGGGTGGTGAGACCATATGTAGAGATATAATTTTCTTTGATTATTTTATTTCGGCCTGGTATGATGCTTGAAGGTGTTCTGAACAATATAGTTTTTGAATTAGGCAAATATATTGAAAACTGTTGCCCTCGGAGCCCTTTGAATAATTATTGATATCATGAAAATCGGCCTGGTTTCCTTGAAAGTCGCATTGAATAAAACAGTTAAATGAAGTGGCTATTCCCGCCTCTATTTCGTCACACAAAGTCGTCATGGTTACCTTGTACTTCGAAAATTGTTGTTGAAATATGCCACACATATTAGAATGGACTGCTATTAGTAGCATCCATACTTAAATTCACTATTTTTTATTTTCATTTGGGCCCATATGACAATCAAACTACCAACCAGGCATTCCATCTATGACTTATATCACCAAAACACGGCCTCTTCTGGTCTTTTCTAGACATGGTTATCACATTTATTCACCAATTATATACTTTCTAATCAAAACTATTACACTTAGATTGTTACAGCGATAGTAAAACTCAATAAAATATAGATATCAAGCTGCAGATTTTTTATCAAGCAGCTGGAATATGTCAAGAAAGGACCAGAACATGCAAACCCCTTGTGTCTACTGATGGTCTCACCACCCCAAATGCCAGTCCCATTGAAACACATGTAAACTGCCTCAATTCCGCAGGCCGATTTCACCATTTTTCACCCTATTAGATATTTAGTGTGACATATCAGGATAAAGCTTGAGATGTCCTTGTTCGAAAACAGGCCCGCTATGGGTATGGTTACCAGACAGATTTTGAGCTACGCCCCCTAGAGTGTAAAAAAGTCAATACTCTTAAAATTGGGCTATAATCCGTGCTCTCTTTCACAGAACAGACACACATCATTTTAACCCACTGTATCTCTGCGAGGTTATCATGAAACAGTTATATCTGATATCCTTGACAAAGAAGACAACGTGGGCTTATTAAATATTCACAAAATTATTACTTCTTTGTATTTTATTTTGTTTCAATAGAGGTTGGAACAGCCGCATTAAAAATATTTTGTGTGATGATTCCATCATTAGTATACACCTCCCTGGATTTCGGCTTATTTAGGGTGGTGAGACCATATGTAGAGATATAATTTTCTTTGATTATTTTATTTCGGCCTGGTATGATGCTTGAAGGTGTTCTGAACAATATAGTTTTTGAATTAGGCAAATATATTGAAAACTGTTGCCCTCGGAGCCCTTTGAATAATTATTGATATCATGAAAATCGGCCTGGTTTCCTTGAAAGTCGCATTGAATAAAACAGTTAAATGAAGTGGCTATTCCCGCCTCTATTTCGTCACACAAAGTCGTCATGGTTACCTTGTATTTCGAAAATTGTTGTTGAAATATGCCACACATATTAGAATGGACTGCTATTAGTAGCATCCATACTTAAATTCACTATTTTTTATTTTCATTTGGGCCCATATGACAATCAAACTACCAACCAGGCATTCCATCTATGACTTATATCACCAAAACACGGCCTCTTCTGGTCTTTTCTAGACATGGTTATCACATTTATTCACCAATTATATACTTTCTAATCAAAACTATTACACTTAGATTGTTACAGCGATAGTAAAACTCAATAAAATATAGATATCAAGCTGCAGATTTTTTATCAAGCAGCTGGAATATGTCAAGAAAGGACCAGAACATGCAAACCCCTTGTGTCTACTGATGGTCTCACCATCCCAAATGCCAGTCCCATTGAAACACATGTAAACTGCCTCAATTCCGCAGGCCGATTTCACCATTTTTCACCCTATTAGATATTTAGTGTGACATATCAGGATAAAGCTTGAGATGTCCTTGTTCGAAAACAGGCCCGCTATGGGTATGGTTACCAGACAGATTTTGAGCTACGCCCCCTAGAGTGTAAAAAAGTCAATACTCTTAAAATTGGGCTATAATCCGTGCTCTCTTTCACAGAACAGACACACATCATTTTAACCCACTGTATCCCTGCGAGGTTATCATGAAACAGTTATATCTGATATCCTTGACAAAGAAGACAACGTGGGCTTATTAAATATTCACAAAATTATTACTTCTTTGTATTTTATTTTGTTTCAATAGAGGTTGGAACAGCCGCATTAAAAATATTTTGTGTGATGATTCCATCATTAGTATACACCTCCCTGGATTTCGGCTTATTTAGGGTGGTGAGACCATATAGATCCAGCATATCGATTAGCCATAGATCTATACACCATTCATCGTCACAACATAGATCCAACATATAGATTAGGCATAGATCAATACACCATTCAACGGCACATCATAGATCCAACATATCGATTAGCCATAGATCAATACACCATTCATCTGCACATCATAGATCAAACATATTGATTAGCCAGTGATCAATACACCATTTGATCGGGACATGTCATGGGTGCAACATATCGATTTGCCGTAGATCGATATGTCATAGATCGGCACGTATAGATCCAACATATTGATTAGCCATACATTTATATGCCATAGATCGGCATGTACAGTTCCACCAGATCAATTAGCCATGCATTGATACGCATTACAGCGGCAAGTCATAGAGCCAACAGACTGTGAGATAAATCCATGGGAAGGGACCCTGGCCAGGGTCAGCGGTCATTGACCTCCGAAAACCTAATCAGCTGCACAAGCACTCAATGGTAGTGTTGAAACTGGAACTAGCAAATTACCCTGATGACTTCGCAAGGCTCTGACAAAGGGCCCTCTATTTCTACTGTAATAGTTCCAATACGATCACAAAATAACGCCTGCTGAAAATGGCCTAGTTTTCATTGGCACTTGAAATATTCGTCTCAATTTCTTGGCATCCGAGTTTTTTGGTAGGCAGCGCAAGTGTCGTTTATACACAGCTGGCTGTGTAAACAAAATGGTGGTCAGTGTGACTGGGCCTCGCGCAGTAAATGAGTTAGGCGGCCCAGTCATACCGGGTACTAGCAAATATGATACATTCATCCAGTGTTAGTTTAGCGTTGGATAATTGTTTGCGACGATGGCCCAACATTGATCTAACATTGGTGGATGTTTTGTGTCTGCTGGGATGAGGATCTTGCTGTTCTCTTTGCTGACATGTTGTTGTTCTGCTAATTTCCTTATCACAGTGTCGTTGTTGATTCATCTCCGCTGTTGTTGGCGTAACTGTTGTTGTTGTGGGTTAATATCTTACCTTGTTGTTACCATGGCTACCTTGTTGTTCTTTTTCTTGGTGCTGCTTCCTCTTTTGAGCGACATATCGACTCAGTCAGGGGTGTCCCTGAACTGGTTGTCTTTATCTGCTGTTGCTGTTGTTGCCTTGACTGTTTTTTTACTCATTGTTCGGAAAGATCTTCTTTTCTTGTTGGCGCCGCGATTCTTGTCTGGTTTTTACCTTGTTTTGTGCCAGGATTGTTACCACATTTTTTTTACCTTGTTGGCGCCGGGATATTTGCCTGGTTTGCCTGTTTTCATGTTGTTGCGCCGGAACTTTTAACTGTCTCTTTTACCGGTATAATATTATCAAGATGCTTTTCCTGTATTTCTTAATAAGTTGTTTTTGCCATTGTCATTGTCTCTATTGGTTTTAATATTGTGGCGGCTAATACTGCTGATGCTGTTGCTGTTGATGCTGGCGCTGATGCTGGTGCTGCTGCTACAGTTGTTGTTGTTGTTGCTGCAGCTGCTGTAAGCTGTTGATGTTAATGATGACCGTGCCTGTTGCCTAAGATGTTGCTTTCTTTTTCGTGATATTGCCCTTGACATTGCCCTTCCTTTTCGCTCTTGATGTCACCATTTAACTTCCGCATTCTGCTGTTGCCTCTGCTTTATCGCTGCTGCTTTATTCCTGTTGCTTTCATTGATCTTGCCCTCAGTGCCACTTTTAGGCTGTTGCCGCGATTCATCTTTCTTATTCTGCTGTTGGCTATCACCGCTCCATGACAACAGGTTACTGTTGATTTGCTCGTTGCATCCATACATGTAGCTGCTAGTTCTCTGGTGCTGTTGCTCTCGCACAGGAGATGTTGTGCTGTTGCTGCTGTCACTGCTAATTGTACTGCTGTTGCTTGATGCTGGTTTTGCCGCCGTTAGTCGAGGTTGTGTCAGTCGCCCTTGTATCTTTCCCGCCGTGAAGACGCTGCAGGTTAGTTGGCCACATCGCGCGCCAGGTGTCCTCACCGCTAGGTGAACTTGAAGAACAGGAGTGAGCAGCTGACTATGGCGGT
The DNA here is from genome assembly GCA_964017125.1 of Flabesymbios commensalis. NCBI lineage: Eukaryota > Metazoa > Annelida > Polychaeta > Terebellida > Flabelligeridae > Flabesymbios > Flabesymbios commensalis. Next base: position 71,953,979 of record OZ024913.1, on the reverse strand, counting down.
GTGACACACGGCAGGTGATTATGACGGGATGTGTGGAAAGCGTCAGGAGATACACGGATACACTCTGACTGCTACATAGTGCGTATAATGTCACATACAATGTCAAATATGTTAAATATACCGTGCATAGTATGACATATATGACATATATTCATACAAATATATGACATATATTCTCAAGCATAGAGTGACATATTATGTCATTAGGAGATCTGATGCGGATACAGTCTGGGTGGATAATGCCACATGAAATGTGACATATAATGTCATATAAGAACAGGATTATCTTTTATTTAATAAGAGGACTATAAATTATAAATTAAGGAGAAGAAAACCATGATTAATCAAGGTAAGCACTTGTTCTCACAAACATACAATAACAACCGGATAACACACCACATTTAGTCCATAGTGTTTTAATTTCAACACACTAACGCATCGCGCGACGTCCAGCGCGAAGTTCCGCGCGACGTCCAGCGCGACGTCCCGCGCGAGGTTTGGGACAATACTGTTTGAGTTGTGGGCCAGCGTCGCACGCACAATTCAAACAACATTGTCCCAAACGTCGCGCGGGACACCGCGCATGACGTCGCGCGGTTGATCGCTTTGGTGTGAGCGCAGCTTAAAGCGCTAAAATATAAAATTCATATTTTCACCCACTTGAAGTTGTGTCTCGCCATTATTCAATTTATTCGTTTTATTTCAGGTTACATCGTGTGGCTTTGTAGCTGCATGTTTTGCCTGGATACAATGTATACGTATACAAAAAACAACGACCACGGTAATCATCCTGATAACACTAAAAAACAAAAATGATGATAAACATTGTAAACGACCGCGATGAATCGTAGATGATAAACGGTCTAGCTGTTTGTCTGTCATATTGATATGACTAAGCTGTGAGAAAATCTGGATTGGAAACTACTACAAGATAGTAAACGATAACGTTAATAAACGACCACGTTAATGAACGACACCGTGAATAAACGACAATGCTGAGTAAGTAAATAATTCTTTATTACAGTTACCAGTACATATGTGTATATTCCACATAAATAGCATAATAATAAGCATATAAATTTAAAAAAATAAATACCCAGCCCCAATCGATCAACTATAATCCTAATAAACGATCACGGTAATAAATACTACGCTAATAAATGACCACGTTTATAAACGATTGTGTTAACAAGCGATCACGCTACTAAACGACCATGCTGAAAACGACCACGTTTATAAAAGACAGCATTGATAAATAACTACGTTGATAATTCGTCACACCACACAAACAGCCAGTGTCGCCAGGCTCTCACTCAGCAAACGCGATGCATTGAACCATTGTTGATTTAATGTTGGGCCAGCGTCGTAGACGATGGACCAACATTGAACCAACATTGGTTGAATTTGTCGCGTTTGCTGGAAAGTTCATTATGAATTGTACCAGACAACCGTCTCTCTTACAACTAATAGCAACCCGGTATCAGACTGGGTGGCAACAATAGTTGTTCTCATTAACCAAACATCAGGAGCCATTTTTGATTGCATCACCGCGGGGCTGGAATGCGTTTATGTTGTCATTAGCTGAATTGATGAAGGTTTCGGAATGTTTCCATATCCGGTTTATTATTAATAAAAATATTACCTGAGTCTGGAATTATACAGTCAGAAATAGATTGCAATTACTTAAGCTAGGTCTGGGCATATTTTCTGACGCTATGGTCTGATAAAGTATATTTACACGTTTTAATTGTTTCAGTACGATACCAACGTTTGACGTCAGAATCTGACGTTAAAAGTTGGTACCGTACTGGAAATGTTCAATAACTATTTGATATGCCGTGAATCTGACAAATAGGTTTTTAAATGAGGAGAATTGTAAGAGTATATTAATACTAAAATGCTTTATTTATTAGCAATTTCGGTGCTATTTGAAGCGACATCTTGTGAAATCTCAGCTATGATTTTTAAAGTGTAGTAAGGCTAATCCACCATCCAGCATTAAGAAATCATCAGGAATTATTACTTTCTGCTAGTCTGTAATCACTTGAATGAAAATAAGTTGTACTTAGCCGCACGTTATCTGTGATATTATTTAGCCATTTGTATCATGTATTTCTGTCAAGCTATTCTTTGGTTGAAAAACGTTATTTGTGTTATATTACTTTACGATCTGTCAACATCTATAATATTATCCTAAAAAGAACAGCTTATCTTGGCAGTCAATATTCATTCCGCCTGATCGTTATTTAGTATTTCACATACATTAGTTATTATATATTCTTTATTGCATATTTGAAGCACAAATTGTTGACAGAAATATATTCTTCACTAAAAAATAAACTGTATTATATTAGGTATTTTTCGCTATCCAGCAAGGAATCACAAAAGATCCTTTCTACAATGTACCTTAAGAGCGAAACACACCAACGCGACCGCGAGCGCAGTTATGCATGTGGCGAGTGACGCGACGATAGATGCCAAAATAGCGTGATTGTCCACATATCAACGGGAAGATCAACGCGATATGTGATGCGTTTTCCCTTTTTTAACTCTAAAGCCAGATTGTGGTAGTGACGCGAAAATAGGCGCTACAGCTGGCGCTACGTGCGACAAAAATGGTACCGTTTTGAAATGGATTGTGTTGCCTATGTCGTGCTCGCTTCGCCTACGTTCTGGCAATGATAAAATACTTAGTGGGTTCGGTAACCAACACGAAATCGCGTTGATGTGCTGTGCGCTTTACATAAAGACACTTTACCCAATTTTACTTTATTTATAGTGCTTATGAATCTATTTGGAAAATACGTTTCTGACATGTGATATTTCATCTGGCTTTAAGCAGATAGAGCCGTGATTATTGGACTAGTATTTAATACACAAGAGCTGGGAGATGCGAGATGGCGGTAAAGGACGTGAATACGTCGTCTCCTTGGATACGAAAGAGTGTATCTGCCATTTTGTAAAGTGACTGATACACTTTTCATATATTCAATATAATGCCATGATAGAGAAAGAGATGCAGATAGAGCCAAGAGTCCTGTTTTTTACAGTCTGGTGCGACCTAATAATTCTTAGTCGGTTGACATTTGCAATGTCCGATCGTTTTATCCGTCATCGTGATGACCATGCACCATTCACCTTTTCAACCTTGGCGTTAGCACAAGGATGATGAAAATGGGCTTCCGTGGGTGTTGATTTGTCTGCCATATCAGAACGACTATTTAAATGAGCTGGTTACTCATCTGACTACAGCAAATCTACCACGGAGAGTGCATAGAGTGGGAGGCAAGGTCACAAGTAATCCTAATATGGCGACATCATGATTGATATGGCGAGAAAATACAGAATAATTTATACCGTCCCCTATAAAGGTTAAAAGTGACAAATGACCTCAGGGGAGGATTTATGGCATATCGCCATTACATTTTCTTTTTCCAGCTTTGACCGTCATAGGGCGGGGGCCCTGGTGCAGCGGTTAAAGCTGTCTTCTTGGAAAGTCGGAGATCGCGGGCTCGAACTCCACTCTGTCCTTCAAATTTCAAAGACACAAATTGTTTCGTCACCGCTTCCTCGCAATGATTCAATATTGTGAGGAACCTCCGTGACCGAGAGGTAGCGTGCTCGGTCTCAGACCGCCAGGACTCGAATTTCGAATCATGTATCTTGATGGTAGTGTAATCTCATTCACCTCACTATCCTCAGGAGTGTAACCTGGCCCAGTTTAACCTATATGTGTTCAATTCATTTCATTTCATTTTCGGGCGTCATGGCCATTAGTTTCACCGCCGTTTTTCTGAGTAGTTGAGATTTATTTGGAATGACACAGATTTAACGTCGTCTGTGATAAATTGGCGCTAAAGGGGTAAATCGACTGTAAATTAGCGTTAAATCAGTTTGAATTTTTTTTTAATAATACATTATTTAAATAATTTTTGCAGCACCTGGAAAGGTTTGGCAGTGAGCTAATAATAACGAGCATGTTATTTTTTATTAATATATGCCATAATCTTGAATACATATGACAAACGTGCTTGGCGTGTTAATGGTGTCCAAACCAAAAATCCCTCACATCAACAGCCGCCTACAAAAAAGATAGGCCTAATCAAATATCCGAAACAAAATCAGTGCGGAGATTTGTAGGTGATTTACCACAAATACATCATTCAAAAGGTCTTATGTAATACCTTGTAAAGTGGCAGATACGCTACCTTTAATGCCAGTACATCCTATGGTTTCTGTTGCCGCTCTGCTTTATAACATATGGTTTCTGTTTGTAGATGCACCCGGATGCAGTGTGAGTGATAATAGGGAATTTGCTGACCACGCAGCCTGACACAATGTATCGAAAACTCAGACGGGCAAAATAACGTGCTTAGTTACATTTTCCTGGACATCCTACGGGCAATGTAGCTCTTGATAGATTATGTGAGATTGACTGATGACACGAGAAGCCACGATTTAACGGTAGTACTGTAACTTAAGCCTACTTATCGAAATCACTCAAATTTAATGATTTGCGTGGATAAAACGTGTATAGTGATGAACTGTGCGACCTCCTAATGACCTGTTGTGATGCAAGGGGTGGATAATCGATTACCAAGGATTCCAAATTGCGTGGTTCGGGTGTATAAACGAAGCAACATACACATAACTAATTGGACAAAATACAAGGATGGTAAACGCGCAGAAGAAGGCATTGCATTGCTGAGAGCTCAACGGTTCAGGGTGTGATATCAACCTACTACAGAAAAGAAGTCCTTATTGTGAGTGCTGTTACATGGACGTGTACAAATACACTGAACAGCCATATCGTTATAATCGATATTTTCGATTGATGATTGATAATCAAATATATTGGAATATAAAGTAGCCCCAACAACAGATCTAGTGGCGCCATTGTGCATTTCTAAAGGTCATCTAATCCTAACTTGTATCGATAAAGACCAGGATAATCAATCACCGGGACTGAGGGAGTATGGTACTACACGGATAATTAAGTATCAATACAAGTGAAGAAGCTGTGCCCCATCATAACACTAGGTAAGGCAACTATAAGTACTTCAGTAATCTCGACCTGTAGCGGCCAGAGTGTAATCATAATATGTACCATATCCCAGCAAAACATTTGTATAATATTTACACAATGTTGGTCCAACGTCGAAGACGTTGGGCCAACATTGTGTTGATATTACATCAAATGTTTTGTGTTTGCTGGGCACTCATTTGACACTCTGCTAGCCATGGGGTCAATATGTTATACGCCAAATCGCTACGAAATGTACATATCACGTAAGAGTAGGCCTATACGCCTTACAAACGATCGTATTTTTTTGGGTTTTATTATATACGAGCACAAAGCATAAAAACTACTTTCATTGCGGGGGTTATCCCGAACTTACACTATACTATGTTTTATGTGGTATCATGGTTATGCAGCCTGAGATTTCCACCGACGTTTCGTCGTCAGAATATGTTCTGTAAGCTATATAGCTAATGTTATATAAATAATGGATACCAACGGATTTGAAATCACCACGAAAAGATAAATTGCATCACATTAACAAAATAGGCTTCTAGCATCTACGCTGCTGAACTACTTAAATAATGAAGCTATACTATAATCCTGAGGACTTTTTATTTCAAAATTGACCAGATTCACACCACTCTCTATATAAGATAAACCAAATTCACATCGCTCTGTATTTTAAGATAAACCAAATTCACATCGCTCTGTATTTTAAGATAAACCAAATTCACATCGCTCTGTATTTTAAGATAAACCAAATTCACATCGCTCTGTATTTTAATATAAACCCAAACCATATCGCTTTGTATTTTAAGATAAAACAAATTCACATCACTCTGTATTTTAAGATCAACCAAATCCACATCGCTCTGTATTTTAAGATAAACCCAGTCCACATTGCTCTGTATTTTAAGATAAACCATATCCACATCGCTCTGTATTTTAAGATAAACCAAATTGACATCGCTCTGTATTTTAAGATAAACTGATAAACCAAATTCACATCGCTCAGTATTTCAAGATAAACCAAATTCACATTGCTCCGATTTTAAGATAAACCAAATTCACATCGCTCTGTATTTTAATATAAACCCAAACCATATCGCTTTGTATTTTAAGATAAAACAAATTCACATCACTCTGTATTTTAAGATCAACAAAATCCACATCGCTCTGTATTTTAAGATAAACCCAGTCCACATTGCTCTGTATTTTAAGATAAACCAAATCCACATCGCTCTGTATTTTAAGATAAACCAAATTGACATCGCTCTGTATTTTAAGATAAACTGATAAACCAAATTCACATCGCTCTGTATTTCAAGATAAACCAAATTCACATTGCTCCGATTTTAAGATAAACCAAATTCACATCGCTCTGTATTTTAATATAAACCCAAACCATATAGCTTTGTATTTTAAGATAAAACAAATTCACATCATACTGTATTTTAAGATCAACCAAATCCACATCGCTCTGTATTTTAAGATAAACCCAGTCCACATTGCTCTGTATTTTAAGATAAGCCAAATCCACATCGCTCTGTATTTTAAGATAAACCAAATTGACATCGCTCTGTATTTTAAGATAAACTGATAAACCAAATTCACATCGCTCAGTATTTCAAGATAAACCAAATTCACATTGCTCCGATTTTAAGATAAACCAAATTCACATCGCTCTGTATTTTAAGATAAACCAAATTCACATCTCTCTATATTTTAAGATGAACCAAATTCACACTAATTACTATATATATTTGCATAATAACTTTTATGGGAACCTGCTATTCATAGTAACGTTTTATCATGTTTATCACGTATTTTTAATACTAACTCCGTGCAATAATTGTATTGTGAAAGAGCGTGCAGCGCGGAATCAACCATGATACACTGGCTTCAACCTTAACCCGACGAGGCCGCCATTAACGTGATCATCTAGTAAAATTGAGGGGAGAAACAAGGACATTTCTCTGAAAGTCCACGCAGGATCAGCGGGGTTCGAACCCGGGACGCATGCACACAGATACCACAGCGCCACACCCCCTTCTTATATTAGTGGAATTCAGTGTGCTTTGTGGGTTGGGGTTGGTCCCTTTTGAGCTTCACTTAGAGAGAGTGCTAATCATTTGAGTGCTAATGAGTGCTAATCATTTAACAACAAAGTCTACTCAGAGAAAACAAATACATCACATAATGAGACAAAACAACAGTCAGTCTGCAAACCTAAGCTGAAAAATAATGATCTTAATGATCTTAACAATTATAGTAGCATTGCATTCATTCATACGAATTAAAGTGGGTAGTAAAACTTTACTGGAAATGATCAATTATGACGTCATGGATTCAGCCTATTTCATTCATTCCGGTGGGTAGTAATCAACAGCTGTAAGACTATGGCATAATTCCATAAAATTAGCTCAAATGCACTTTGCCACTAATCCACGTGATCTGGAAGGTGACTCGGATCCTGTACCCAGATCGTAATCCAGATGACCCCCAAATTTACTTTCTAAGTAATCAGGGGAGACATACAATATGACCAAATTAAATTAATGGGGTTTTAGGCCAACTTTGATCGCATATAGGCCAGGAGAACCTCCAGAAGAAGGTGAGATGATTAAGATGACACATAATGCGAAATTCGATCCCTGGCGGTCTGAGGCCGAGGATGATACCCCTCAGTCACGGAGCTTCCCCACAAAATTGAATCTTTGCGAATGAGTGGGGAAGAAACATTCGGTTTCATTGAAACTTGAAGGCCAGAGCAGGGTTCGAAACCGCGATCTCTGACTTTCCAAGCAGGGAGCTTCAACCACTGCAGTAGAGCTACCTGCCACAGTGTGACCAACCAACAAGATAAGAGACCTAACCTTCGTGGTGGACGTAATGGGCGGGGGCCCTAGGATATAGGGGTTAGCACCGCTGCTTTTCACGCTAGAATGCGGGGTTCGTTTCCCAGTTTTGTTTGAAAGAAACAAATATGCTTATCCCTATCCTCTCGTAAAACTCAGTATTGTGGGGAGCCTCCGTAAACTAGAGGTAGCGTGCTCGGCCTCAGACCTCCGGGGTTTGAATAGCGAATTCTGTGTCTGGAGGGCAGTGTCATCTCACTCATCTCACCATCGTCATGAGGTTCTCCTGGCCCGATTTAGCCTATATGTGCACAAAAGTGGCCAAAAGTCCGACTCGTCTCAATTTTTTTGGTGGAGGTACATGTAATAACACCTACTCAACAAACACATTACATTGCATTAATGTTGTCTTAATGCTAACACATCGTGTCCAGTACTGTCACAATGTTGAATCAACTTCCGTTTGCTAAGACATCATTATTGAGGTAGAAACCCAGCTCATCACAAGCATCTCAACTCCTCAATATCTGATTTTAGTCCACTATTTTGGACTGTGTCCATCTTTACCTGCGCAACACAGTCACCTGTCCAGCCGGAACCGGATTTAACCCCAGGTGACCTGTCAGGCCGGAAGAAGAATCTGTTCCTAGCCGTATTCGGCTACGAATAGATTCTTGTTCCGGTCTGATTAAAGGCATTGCTTTTGGTTCTGACTGTGGCCGCCCTTCTTACCTCCGCTAATCTGGCAGCACCTGGATCATGCTGACCAATACGACCGGAATTAGATTGAATCTCCATCCTCTTCTCCTCACATACAAGACTTCTGATTAAAATCCCTAATTTCCGTTGAGTGTGAAGGGGGGGAGGGGGTCGTGGCGCATTGGCAGCGGGCCTGACTGCCTTGCCAGTCATGCATGCGTCCCGGGTTCGAACCCCGCTGATGCTGCGTGGGTGTTTTAAGAGAATTATCCTTGTTTCTCTCATTCTCCTATTAATGTGACTAGGCGATCACAATAACGGCGGCCTCTGTGAATTAAGGTTGAAACCAGTGTATCGCCGTTAACTTCGCGCAGGGTGGCGACGCGCTTTCTGCGCTTCACTTTATTCTCGCCGATCTACCGGGTCACCAGAGCATCGCATTTATAACCCTTTGAGTTCTGAATTCATCATTAGCATTCTCAGATAAATACATTTTTCTTTCAAATTGACACGTAAATCAATTGCTGACGCTATTCCAACGTGTCGTCAATGGGAAAGAAAGTGTAAATTTTGTTTACCCAAGTATAACATATCAATGCAAACTTATAATAATTTATTTTCATGAATTAGTTTTATTCTCAATTATTTTAAAAATACCATGTCGTGCATAAAACCTGCGCATATGGCAGTATACTATAAGGACATCACACTTACAATGTGATGTAAGGTGAGGTACACAGTTTTTACACAGTAGCAAACAATGTCAAACTGAAATAACATCTGGAGAAATATTTAGGTGTTAGGAAGGGACATTAAAATCAATTGTAAACAAATATTTTGTTATGTGAGACCTTGTAGAATACGCTGGATTCTTTCTATTCAGAGTCAACTTGTGGTCAGACACTATTTAGAGCTACTATTGACCTAGTGACGTCACAAATGTAATCTATACAGCTCCTCATCAACGCAAGTAACATTCACCCAATGCTGGGTTAATGTTGGGCCACAGTCTGGTACAATAGCCCAGCATTAAATCAACATTGGAGCGTTGTGGTATTGTTTATCGGCTTGATGACGTCTCAGCGCCCACTATACTCTGTTCGGCTGTATAACTATAGGACGCCTATCTGGCGATGACATCACGTGGTATTGATATAATGTCAATGGGGCGCAGTGCATGCTGGTAGTAGCTGTGAGTAGGAACATAAAGGTGGCAGAGACTAACTCTATGTAACGGTAGGAAGGACATTTGCACAAATATAATTGGACCGAAATACTGTAGTATATTTTATTTGCGGAATACTAAACACTGATCAATACAGATTCGAGTGTATATGTCCTTCCCCAGGGTTTGTTTGTTTTCGTCCCACAAAACAATTCGAAAAAATCACCATGGCTTAATTAGAGTTGGTGATTGACAATGTATCAATAAGAGGGAAGTCGGAAATCAAAGAATCCACCAAAACAGCTCTAAATAAATCATATCATTGTTTACTCTAAGCGCAAATGTTGCCTTTGTTTCGTTTTTGTCAAGTATATAATTTCAATTTATAGGTAAATGTCACAGACCGGATCTATGCGCAGCTGAATGCTGATTATAGCGTTGGTCCACCATCATACAAACATTGCGTCCAATTATCTTGCTATGCAGCGTATTATAATTGTATAATTACATTTTTATTGTCTACAATGTACAATACGTCATTGGGACCTGGATGTTGGGCGTGATGGTCAATAAAACACACCTGTGGAAAGACTAATAATGTATTGAGCTTTTCAATATTAACTCTTAGAGCAACTGCCTCGATCTGCTTGTGTACTGTAAGTTGAAAACAATTACGAGTAAATTACGATTACATTCGTGGATCTGGGTATGAGATTCGCACATTCACGTCTACGAATCTAGTAAATTTTCTTCTTTGTCCCTGACTTCATTCATTCATTCTAATGGATTTACAAATATAACTACTATTAGAGAAAGAGATTAGAAGTGTTAATAATTGATTGGACAAATTGCCTATGCTGGACTAAATACTGACATATTCCAAAGACTGCTTAAGAATTTATTGGTGAGTCATTAGAATTGTTAACGCAATTTATTAGGACTGCCTGCTTGGAAAGTTGGAGATCGCGGGTTCGAATCCCACTCTAATTTAAAGTTCCAAGGAAACAGAATGTTTCTTCTCCGCTCACTCCCAAACTTACAAGATTGTGGAGAGCATCCGTGACCGAGAGGTAGCGTGCCCCGCCTCACACCGCCAGGGCTCGAATTTCGTAACATGTGTCTGAAGGGCAGTGTCATCTCATCCATCTCACTATCCTCAGGAGGTTCTCCTGGCCCAGCGCACCTATGTGCACAAAGGTGGCATAAAACCGAATTCATTTCATTTATCAGCCAGGTGCAGGAGCCCATCAAACTAAAATCTGTATATTAGCCTTAATAATATTCTAATTAGTTAAGACACTCTTAATATGTTAGTGGGATGGGCTCCAGGTGTAGGCGAATGAATATTTCAACCACGTATTGCTTCATTCTTTGGCATTTTCTCGCTCATTTGAACCTGGTATTGTTGACGCACTGGATGATCGTAAGACACCAACCTCAAAAGACCGATACCCTTAAAGTTTTTTTTTCAATTTGAAAACATAAATGTCTTAGTTAGCTCTTTTCGCTTCATAGGAATACCAAGGTTATACGGCTATTATAAACATTATATTTCTTTCTGTATACGTCAGAGTCTGACGGATACAGACGATCCCCACACTGAAAGGTTTAAGATGCCAACCTCTGAAGACCAAGACCGTTTGATCTTAAGACGCCAATTTATAAAGTCCAATACAATTTGAATGATATTAATGTACAAGCCGCTAACACAGATATATTTTGAATGATCTTGGGGCGCAAACTTCTAAAGACCAATTCCGTTTGAAGGATCTAAATACACCAACCTCTAAATACCAATAATGTTTTATCTTATGACACCAACCTCTAAAGATATGAGCCTCTAAATGAATTGAATGTGCAAATAGGCTAAACTGAGCCAGGAGAACCTCCTGAGGATGGTGAGATGAATGAGATGGCACATGTGACACTGCTCCAGACATATGATTCAAAATTCGAGCGCTGTCGGTCTCAGGCCGAGCTCGCTACTTATCGATCACGAGGGCTCTCCACAATTATATTTGTTCACGAGTGAGCAGGGGAGAGACATTTTATTTCTTTAAAACTTAAATGCCAAAGCGGGGTTCGAACCTGCGATCTCCGACTTGCAGAACAGGCAGTTTTAACCACAGCACCAGGGCCCCCGCCCTATCAGACTCTAAAGACACATACCTTTTGTGTATATATATAACACATGGCATTTCTTGTAAAGCATGACAAGGACTCGTATTTCAGGCTCCAACATACGCCAACACAGGGATTGACTTGACATTTGGATGTATGGTGTGTATGTGTGGACCAGGGGGAGGTATTTGGGGTATTGAATACAACGTATTGAAAGAGCGTATGGAAAGACGTATATACACGGATAGTCTTGACATTTGGGTGCATTGTGAGAATGTGTGGGCAGTTAACAATGTACCTACACTGAAAAGTAATTATTTTTTATTCACTGTGAATTTTCCACTTCACAAGGAATGAAATATACTCAAACTTATGAATTATTCAAGTATGTTATGTCAAATTCAGTCTAGTGAAGGGCTGATTTTACTGGATAGCGGCATTTGCTAGTGTATTCATTTTATTTCAAAGATGTCAGATAACATGGATACCGCATACATGCGTCACTAGTAAGAACAGCATTCTGTAAGCGGGGGCAGACTCGTTAACCTCTAGAGCACTGATGTCGACTTCAGTAGACATTCTATGTGTTCATTAGCACCCGTATAATGAGCTGTTCAGAGTAAATTTGCCTTAAATTTTGAAACACTGATATGAATTGAGACTTACATTTTACAAATCACATACATTTTTAGCCCCTAGAAGCTGTCTGTCACAGTACTTTCGTCCAAAACTATTGTTTTTCAAGTGGATACATGCTTATTCTTATTATTCTACGGCTGTTTTTTGCGCATCTATTTCTCATTGAATTTTGACGTGATCAACTTGAAATTTGACCAAAATGGTCTTTGGGTAGTCATGAGGAGTGATATATATTTGCTAAGCGATTCGACCAATAGCGTCTCTGTACGGCAGGGTTTAGGGTCACAAAAACCCCATTGACAATACATTGCAAAAACTTTAAACTGTCATATCTCGAAAACGGTGCGTCTGAGACGAAAAAGAAGCGAAATATCGGTCCTCGACTTAGTTGACCTACTGTACTAGTTTATTAATTTGATACTACTTGATTGCATAGCCCGGAGTTCTATGGGTTAAGACGTTAAAATATATGTATTATATAATTGTATGTATTATATAATATAGCTGAGAGCTCTAAGGATTAACCCTCTAACCACCGGTGCCGAATATATTCGGGTTTTCATTTTTTACTAGCACATTAAGTACCACCTTTTAAACATGTTAAAGATAACATGTGACATCAATCAGCAAGAGTTCACCTCCATTTTGTCAAATCTGTATAATTTTCACTCACTTGAAGTTGTGGATCGCGTCAGCGAGACACAACTTCAAGTGAGTGAAAATTCAAATTGAATAAATTGGCGGTGAAAGGGTTAAACAGATGAGTACAATGTATAAAACATGGCGTCTTTCGGAAAACATGACGCGGAGCTTGTCATTTCGAGCTAAAAATACGACCAGCACTGCAATTGAGTGTGACATTTGAGCCGGTAGTGCGCATACGTGGACAATTAACCTTTACAGCGCGTGGGTCGACTGTTGTCGTCAGAATCTGACGTCTGTAAACGTCGTCTTTAAACGTCTGATTCTGACGTCGATCACCAAACTGTAAGAGTAAACATATTTATAATGAGCGTCGACGCATAACATAGGTATTCAAAGACATTTATCTTGATTTCAAATTGAAAAAGAAACTTAGGTCTCCATGGTTCATACGCAAGTATTTCAGCGCTTTAAGGGTCAACTCTTTAACCGCCAAATGATTCAATTTGAATTTTCACCCACTTGAAGTTGTGTCTAGCTGACGCGATCCACAACTTTAAGTGAGTGAAAATTATTCAGATTTGACAAAATGGAGGTCAACTCTTTTCAAATCTTGCTGGTTGATGTCACATTTTATGTTTATCATATTTAAAATGCGGTACTTAATTTACTAATTGAAAATGAGAACTCGAATATGTGCGACACCGGCGGTTAAAGGGTTAAAGGCGTCCCTGTGTCCGTGTTATTAGCATGATAAAGTACGTTGTCTGAATGTGGACGGCTAAAGTGGTAGTTAGCTCCATTTATGTTTAATATGGCTTCCCATCAGTGACCTATAATAGCGCAAACATAGTTAGCAGTCAACAACGGTGGTATCACATTAACCTGTTACCTGTTAGTGACTCATACAAGCGGGAAACATATTTCACATTAATAAATAATTTAATTTAATTGCTCAATCAATAATAACTGTTAATAAATTTCCACAAAATTTAGCAATTTCTGTTTGCAAGTTTTATGGCAAAAACTCTGTAAATGTTGTCAAATTGGTTTGAATATGTCAAAATTTTGAGAATTTGACATGTAGTAAAATTTGCAGATTAGAAATCAATTACAATTTCAGTTTATTTGCCATAAGATTTAAAAATAATGTTTGCCAAATTTTATGGAAATGGATGGTAATTGCCTGAGAAATGTGTGTTTAAACAGCAAAATTATTTTAAAAATATGAGTCATGTTCCCGCACTTCAAGTTCTGGGTCGCGGGGGGGGGGGGGGGATTTTTCACAAGATAAGATATCTTAGCGGGAATAGCGTTAACAGTGTTTCGTTTAATTTATTTCATTTAAAAACAAGTTGAACGAGGGGAAAATAATTCCAGTTTAGAATGATATATTATCTGAAATATATTAGTTGCCAAAATTCAATACTAAAAAAACAGACTTACATAAAAAATTAATGACTTAGCTAGATCACAACATGGTCGAAGCTCAGTACTAAAAATACACTTACAACAAACAGTAATGACTTAGTGAGACCTTAACATGGACAAAACACTGTACTAAAATAGATTTAAAACAAACAGTAATGACTTAGTGAGACATTAACGTGGACAAAGATCAATACTAAAAAATAAACTTGCAACAAACGATAGAGTCGTATACTTAATATGTGGGGTGCAGGCTACATCAATCCAAAAAATTAAATCTGTCTCAATGCGTCGACCCGCTGAGATATTGTTTGTGAGACACCTCGTGGTACACATAGAAAATGCCCAGCGAAATTTGCATAGTCGTAATGGAAGACTGTTACCAAGTAATTGAAGTACACTGTGACATTTCCTCTATAGTTCTGCTGGGCCCGTAAAAACTTCGTTTTGATAAGAGATATTCAAATTAAAATATGTTTATTTCTCATTATTACAACTAGTGCTTGTCATTGTCAGCTGAAATTTGTGCTTAAAATGCAAGCTTCAAATGAACAAAAATACTAATTCAACATTGACAGGGGGGTGTCACAAAAGCAACATTTTCGCGATTTTAGTCAACCCATCTGTATCCTTCAATTCCACTTCCACAATGACATACGGATCAGCTGATCATGTGGAGGGGGGGGGGGGGGTTGGGGGCTCACATGCTATAACCAGGGGATTACATGTTACAGTATTCACTGACCATGGATAGTCTGTTGTCACGGTAACATACTCCTGACAGCACCATCTGCTCGCCCCCTCCTGGTGTGATACAGGGATACAGGGACCCCCCAGTCCGGATCCAAATAAACACAACACGTTCATCCAATGTTGATTTAATGCTGGGCCAGCGTCGCAGAATATGAGCCAATATTAAATCAGCATTGGATCGAC
Organism: Flabesymbios commensalis; assembly: GCA_964017125.1. NCBI lineage: Eukaryota > Metazoa > Annelida > Polychaeta > Terebellida > Flabelligeridae > Flabesymbios > Flabesymbios commensalis. The sequence goes on along the minus strand of OZ024913.1, from coordinate 71,938,468 downwards.
ATATTGTGTTTCCAGTGGGATCCTAGAAAATACAACTGTATTGACCCAATGTTGAGCCAACGTCTTCAAAATTAGGCTAACGCCTTATTTACACGGACTAGTACATTGATATATTTACCCCCAACCGGGATAGAATATGCAGTGTGTCTGCATGAGACGGGTCCATACTGTGGACGGAGATATATGGCTCCTAGATAGTCAACAATTTGATGTCACAGTGACATCCCTGGGCTATAAAAGTGCCGAACCTCTATTTTTTAGCTATAAACAATTAAAGCCAGCATATGCGTGAGACTTAATGTCTGAGCTGGCTAACCCTCCAATGCTACATAAAGGGTTTCCTAGAATTGACAAAACTATTTTGCACTTTATAAATTGCATATACATGACTGCTAGATCGATAATTTCAGCTGTGTAAAACATAAGTACGGGTATCATTAAAGTTTTGTAATTTTAGATCCACCCAACATAGGCCCCATGAAAATAAACCATATATACGGGCTTGCTCACTGAAAATGTACCTTGTTGTCTGCGAAAACGCTGCGGTCTGAACCGTGGAATCGTTTGATAAGAGCCGAGAAAGAGTGGTTTTATCGGCTTTTGGTTGTCAGCATGGGGAGAGATTTTATTATGTCACAGCAAGGAATATCTTTTGAGATTCTTCAGTCACAGTTAGTATTACCTTTTAAGCAACAGTTTTGACAGGTTAGCCCTTTAAGTCCCCACGATGCATTGTAGCATCATTTTACATTCCTGAAAACACACCTAATTTTCCTATAACTAGGGGTTTTAGAATACAAATTTCCATGAATCCGGTTTGCCAATACATGGTAATTTCCTTTAATTTTTAAACCACATCAAATCATCTTCATCCACTACAAGTCGAGAATTGCGACAGCAAATCGCGGCTTGTAGTGGATGAAGATGACTATGGGAAATTCAGCGCTTTAAGGGTTAGAAGCTGTGGTCAGACGTGAGAGTCTACGTCAATAAGGTGGATCCAGCGTTGTCATTGACGCAGGATCAGCGTTGATAAAGTACGTGTGGTACGTTTGACGCTCTGAGTAAAACTGTACTCAGCGTCAAAAACACTGATGCCAAGTGTGGCTATAAGTGATGGGTTTATACCCGCTGTCAGATTAACTTGTATCGCATGTTTTTCGCCGATTTCTCAGTCAATTCTTAATCGATACATGTATCACGTAGATGATGTGAAGGAGCATTAACATAATATCAAAGGTGTATATAGGCCTATTGGGCAAAATAACAAGAGACATTGTTTGGTTGATATTGGGCCAGTGTTGCAGACGCTGGACCAAAAATAACACACTGATCTGCTGATCTAATGCATCGTGTTTGCTGAGCATTGCTCCCAGTCTGATGCGCAATGTAAGATAAACATTAAGTAACGACGCCAATGGGTATTTATCTACGATACGCCTACATTTGTGATAATGCATTCTAAAGATCTCATCTTTCTGCTGATTACTATGGGAGTGATGTTTATCTGAAGTAAATAACTTGGCCCATCAGTGTCGCCGTGTGTAAACAAATCAGTTTGGTTTTCTGATAAAAGTGATATTTGTCATTTTATAACAACATGTATTATACATGTTCCAGTTAAGTTTATACAAAATCACATTCAAATATGTAACATCATGGCTTTAAATCGCCAGAATATGGAATTATGTTGTCAAGGGTTATATAGGTTTGATATGTAGATAGAAACAATTGAGAAAAAGAATGACGAAATACTAAAAACACATTATTAGCGAGGTTAATTTATATGAAAAATGGTTATACAAGCGAAAAAATATATGTAAAGAGTTCTCCGTACGGAAGTTTATCTACAGGCCTTTATAATAAATTTATAGGTGCAGACTTCTTGTCAATGTCGGTTAACCCTCTAAGCGTTACAATGTGTATTTTTAAAAGTATATCAAATAATGGTTCTAATGTGCAGAATGTGTGTTTAACGGATAAGGGTTCCAATGTTGGATCTTAAAATAAACAAAGAGTTCTGTGTCGCGAATCACCACTGGTCGGTTTTGATATGTTTCATTAGCAGGTTAAATAACAGTCATTGGGAATGATACGTGTTTTTAAACATCAAGATTTTCAAACGTTTGATCCCAAAATAAGCAAATATGACTAATAATCACCAAGCTTGAAGCTGGGTCTCGCGGTAGCGAGACACAACTTCAAGTGGGTGAACATTTAAATGAAATAACATAACAAGAATTTGAATATTTGGAAATTATAATAATGTAATTTGCTTCTGTGTCAGATTAACCAGCGTACATATATACGAGCTGGTCTGAATAATAAATGGATTGGACGGATTTGTCTCTGATGTTGCATCAGTCAACATTTTGTCCTGAATGTAAGCTGACAACTTAACATGAATTGATAATGTTCATGGGTGGCGAGGACAGTGTCATCATCTCTGTAAATGTGCTCTGCTGAAGCTTCCCATGGGTGGTTATGCCGTCTTTACGTGTGGAACTGCTTTGCTGATTCCCCTCTATGAGGGGTTGTGTATTAACCCGTTAAGTCACAATGTATTTTGACGCTAATTTACTGTTAGTGAAATCATGTTTTTGCACCTACATTCAACGACTGATTGAGGTAGGTACGGAAGAAGTGAGTGAATATTGCTTTCTGCACAATCATGGCAATATCGCAGCAGAAGGAAGCCCGAAGCAGGGACTATGCTATGGTCTTATTTCGATTGACTTCAAGGGTTATTTATAATGCAAATTACCATATATAGACAGCACTGTACACCCCAGGCCTTTAAACAGTTTGGATCACCATATATGCACAACCACGATGACCGACCGGGATTCGAACCTGCTACATCCAGGTTACAAGCCCCAGTCGATACGAATGAGCCATAGGGGACGGCCAGGTACGGAAGAGAGGCAGAGCTCATCTACCGCAAATCCCACCTCAATGTGCAGAAACATATTCTGATCTAATGAAACAGCAACGTGTAATATCTGGATTTAAAGTTCACGACGTAATTAGTGTGGTGCATTAATATACCATTCATATTCAGTTAATTAATTTTAATCCTTCACCCATTAAATTATATTCACAAATTAAATTCATTTTTCACCCAATGAAGTTGTGTCTACCGCGACTCACAAAGATTCAAGTGAGTAAAAGCTACTCATATTCGCCAAATGTTGGACCAAAAATTTACAAATTTTAACATTGACACACATTTTATTCCCAATAATAGTGAGTTGATCAGTTAAAAAAATGATAATAATCGTGATGAGCAGGTGCAGGCTTTAAATATGCGATATGGTGCAAAACTTCAACGAGCGGCCTTAAATAAATCGTCATCTCACAATAACATTAAATGTTTCGTTTTCGCTGGGTAATTTGTGCTGAAAGGGAATATTCTACAACCAAACGTTTAATTCCTGTGCAATCTCGATGTACATTTTGATGCACTATTATATATATACGTATATGTGTGTATTAGCTTATTATACTCACATGTGCAATGTACTTTACAGATACATAAAAAAACAAATAAACTATAGTATAGTATGATATTGTTCAAACGCTGTGCGTCAGGGGTTAGCTTCTGGAAGGTTTAGTTGCGATGATCTAGTGTTGGTGTCATATTGAACCAACATTACACCAACACTGGATCATCGTCTACGGTTATACTGCCATGAATCACTAAGATTGCTCCGTGTTTTCGCGCCCTCTAATAGGTCACAGTGACCTTCACTGACCTGGTTAACGTCTCTGCTCAGACACAGTTCTGTATCTATCCTACTTTTTCACGGTGATCTGCTCATCCTAATTGCCCTTTCGGGTTCCCTATGTTATCAGCCAGAGTGTCTTGAATTTCAACAGGATTAATTTACGCCTGACGCTATAACACAGAAGGTCAAGCTGACCTTCTTCAGCTTCTCTAATCTTCAGCAAATGAGGTCATTGAAGGTTGTTTACAGACTGTTAAATCTTTTCGTTTTTTATTGCCGCACCTATTCACCGTGACATTTTGCTAAACCATTTCAGCGCGGAAACCGTCTTTAGACGATCCAGGCACTCAAAGAAATAAAATATGTATAATGGCCGTAGACGCATATACGATGGGTATTCAAATGAAGCGGATAGTGCTAAGACATTAGGATTATTTAAAATAGAAAAAACACCCTTTGGAGTTCATAGCTTATAAAAAAAATGTTCAGCGTTTTAAGGGTTAAATAAATTAAATGTTATGAACCGTGATATAATCAGTCATAATGAAGGCGCTCTGACCTTTCATAACATCCGTGATTAGCATTTGAAATGTTATTGTCAATAAGAATCAATAAGTGGGAAAATATGTATAGAAATATGTATAGAATATAGATGATATTATTAATATATAAAATATTTATATATATATAGCATATTAAAATAAGCTCAGGAAATTACAGTTGTGATATATATGTGAATATATATTTTTAGTGATATCAATATGATGTAAGAGATATCAACTGATTTTATATAGTATATATTTTATTATATAAATATAAATAAAACCTCTTTATTGTGATGGATTACATAAGATATAAGAATACATAAGATGAACTATTGTCTCAATTCTTCAATCCATTTGAAGCCGAAAACGACGAAAATTATTTAAATTTGGTAAAAATAGAGATCTCCAAAATTGAATTATTGTGTTAACTTCGCATCTATCATTTCTATCTATCATTTCTATGCGCCTATGAGCTTGGTCCGCTATTGAATTATGATCACAAACAATCCTATTTCTTTTTGAGACGTTTTGTTTTATTCTCAATTTCATTGAAAACGTACATTTTACATTAAAAGTAGGCCTACAATTTTGGGCGATCCACCTGAAAATAAATATGTTTATATATACAATATGGTTAGAATGTGTTGTTATAGTTCGTGCATACATTTGACGGGGAACTAACACGAAAATGTTGCAGTAATATGTTGGTTCAACATTGGCTGCCTTAAATTATTGTCTGCAATCATATTTTACTTGTTTTTATCAATGACTGATTGTAGGGTATGCTATGATTATGGAATGATCTAAATACTCGCTCAAAATAAACGTTATTGGAATCAGGGCTGAATCCTAAGAATAACTTCACCAGCGCTCCCGGTCATTCATCCCACTGACCATAATCTATGCCAATCCATCTTATGTCCTTGTCCCTGACCTTAATCTTCTGCTTAGTCGTCTTTTTGTCAGCCTGAACTTGGCAATCGCAATTCATGGCGTCAGCCCTTTCATACATAATGCCTTGGCCAGACAGAAAAGACGGTCACCTTACTTTTATGCTCTGATCTGAATCATCTTTTTTGTTAGCCGCTATCTTGGCAATCGGTGTAATGTTCTTATTCATGTCATTAATCGGACATTGACTAAGTGCTGGTTTGGCCGGCGCCAAAACATGGTTGGCTAGCAATACGCCAACAGTCATTATGTCAATGTCTTGTGTTTGCTGGCCGTCCCTGCGCTTAGTCGTCCTTTCTGTTAGCCTGATCTTGGTAATCGTAGTCTGGCCTGGACCCTGGTGCAGTGGCTGAAGCTGCCTGCTTGGAAAGTCGGAAATCGCGGGGCTGCCTTCAAGTTTCAAAGAAACAAAATGTTTCTTCCTCGCTGCTCAGTCGTGAAGATTGAATATTGTGGGCAGCCTCTGTGACAGAGAGGTAGCGTGCTCAGCCTCAGACCGTCATAGCTCGAATTTCGAATCATGTGTCATTTTCATTTGGTAATCGTAGTCTATGGCGTCAACTTGATTCCAACTGAGAGAGGCTTACTGCGTTACCTGTCACTTTAGCCTACGCTTTCCTAACGCTACCAGAATCATTGAAAATAAATAAAAAACGGATTTTTTTTAAATTTCAAATCAAATTATTAAATTAAAATTCCTGTTTAAAATAAAAGTCTTATGGTGGATGACAGTAAACCGGTGCGAAAATGTAAAAGGGCTTTATCACAATTTATTATTTTGGAAATGTATGACTGACAGACATATAGAAATTGTCTAACCCTTTCAACGCTGGAATAATTTTGTATACAAAATGCAGAACAATTTGAAACCATTTTAAATGGTTGAGTTAGCTGTTTCATTTGAATTAAATACCTATCTCATGGGTCTACGACTAATACAAAATGGTCACACCTTTCAGCGCGGGGATCCATTTTTGGCGTCAAAAGTGGATCCCCGTGCTGATAGGGTTAATTATGATTCTATCATTTTTTGAAAGAAATTTGGCTCAAAACATGCCATGTGTCGCATAAAAATGATGAGTTGCTGTAGCGATGTTTGGTGACCCTTGCTTAAGCATTGGACCTGTGTGTGTCTGCTACAATCGAGGCAGCGTTGGGCGAACCTTTAGTGCTAGATGTATTTATGACCATTGGGCATACATAGGCCTACCACGGGAATCTAAATCTAGGCCTCGTGTTTGCCGTTATTGAAACCATGGTAACAGTGAGGGTATTACAATCATGCAAAGTTTATCCAATGTTGGCTTATCCCGTGTGTTGCTGAATTTGCTTCTATTTTTCATTCATTTGAAGCTGAAATTCTTAACACAAATTCCAGCTTCAAATGACGAAAATGATGTCTTTTTATGAAAAGTGGTCTTCTGAAAAATATAACTGAGCATCGATGACGAACTATATTGTGAATTCCAGTGGCATTTTATTTGGTGTGAAATGTCTTTGACATTCCATCAGCATATGTGTTAGTATTGAGCCAGCGACGAGCAACCATGCAACATTTAACCAGCAATGGCTCAGTACTTTCTGACAGTATGATCTGTACGCTCAAGGGGATGCAATCTTGTTCCCCATCAAAAAAAGATAATTGAAGTCATAAAAGATACCAAAATACATTGCGTGAGCGCTCCGCTCGTTCACCCCAGTGGACATACTCTGCCGCCAGTCATCGTCCTTGACCAAGATTATCTCCTGAAGACTTCATTTTTTTGTCCGCGTAATGTTGACAGACATGTTCTATAGCGACACAGGATGGCTCGGTCAGGAGACTGTATCCGCCCATATCACACGTATTTCCAAATGAATCCGTATAAAACTACTTTAACATTAATTTGCTCTACATATCTTACCTATCTGCAAAAAATTGTTTGAATAAATCTAAATTATAATCACGCTCCCAGCTACTGCCTCTTCCGAAAAACCTCCATAAATCTCCGGAATCACACACACGAATAGTCAAGTTGTCAATAACTAAAGACTATTTTAGAAAATTTACAAAGCTGCAAGCTGACTACCTGTCAGACAATAACTATCATTTGGACCAAACACCTATTTTGATTATTTTTTTTAATAGCTGCTGTTGTGTATACCTTTATTTGTGTGACTCACAGTTTTGCTATATGAATACGTACTACAATCATCTAAAGGTGAATGAAAAGTACATGGAAACATAAATTCCCGTCAATGCTTCACACCAGACTATAACAATATTAGAACCAACTGGTCAGACACTGTGTGAATATAGCATTAAACTATTGATATCATTTCGAAACTATTTTTTTTAATTATTCACACATTAGAGTAATTGTAAAGGCTTCATTTTACCATTATTAAAAAGGCTTATAAATTAATCTAAGAAACTGAATATAACAATTGTGTCTGTCTTCTGTGAAACTAATCTTCGAAATTTCCATCTCTAATTTAACACTTATGACTCCAACACCGAATTCTGAATTTTCAATATACAAACCTTCAACGCATACAAAAGTAAAATCCCCTTGCAAGAAATTGCTAATCAAAATCTAGACCCTAACTTTAATACCGTCATTTTGTGTTAATAATAATAAAAACAATGTAACTTCATTATCTCAAATGCTGATTATATGTATTTCAAAATGCAGCTCATCAAAAAATCGAAGCAAACAATCAGATTCGGTCACATTAATGACATTAATTACTGATTGTCATCTGCAGGTATAGAAACCTAAGTCTGTGCTAAAATATAAACTGGAAAGTGGATGCCCGATAAGGGTGTTCCAGGTATAATCACTACCCAACATGGATCTCGAATTGAGAAAAAGTCATAAAAAAAGATCAGTTAAACATTCCTGATCCAATATTATGCCAGCAATGGTTCAGTGTATATTGTGTTTGAATGATACCTGATATGCTTTTTAATATTCAGAAGCCATGGTGTTTTTATATAAATATGACAATGTGATATGTTTCCCTATACATTTTTTATATTTTTATAGTTTTTATAGTTTATAGAATTCTAACCTTGTATTTTTGTTTTCAGATGAGAAGTCGTGATTGACTGAGCTGTTACTATGGATAATTACACGACAGGAGACAATGGAGGCCTGGATGTGTATGCATACATGGACAGTGACTACATGGATATGATCAACTGCTTACAGCAGACGCCCTCTAGCGATAACCTCACTAACTACACTGCTGTGTCCAACACCACACCATGTAACCTGAATGACCTTGACTTTGGAAATATGGGTATGGACGCTAACTCTGCGGAGTTTGACGTCCTGAAGGCTCCTGGGTTTGCCCTTCTTACTGTTGTCCTCTACGTGATCGTTATTGTCCTTGGAGCTGCTGGTAACACTATGGTTGTCATAACGGTGGCCAAAACTCGTCAGATGTGGAATGCCACTAACATCTTCATCTGTAACCTCGCTCTCACTGATGTCTTTGTCTGCATCTTTGACCTACCACTTTCTGTTTACTATCAGATCACTGATGACTGGAGGTTTGGTCAGGTATTATGTCATATTATTCCTGCTGGGTTTGCTGTGGTTGTCTACGCTAGCACTCTAACATTAGCTATGATTGCCGTAGACCGCTTTATTCTCATTGTTTACCCTCTCGCTCGCAAGATGACAGTTCAGGTGGCACTGTTACTTGTCTTATTAATCGCGTTGTTCTCCATGGCAGTGGCGTCACCTATTGCTATATTTGCTCAGTATCTGGAGATAGATGACTCTCAGTTTAACTTACACCGCAGATATTGTACAGAGACTTGGCCGAGTAAACATCAGCGTCATCTGTACACTGTAATCACCCTGCTACTACAGTACTTTGTGCCTCTATTGCTGATCGCAGCTCTGTACGCTCTGATATTCAGGAGAATTAGCAGCAGAGTACAACCACAGAAGAAAGGACATAATAGACGGACAAAAACTACCAAGATGTTGGTAGCCGTGGTGGCAGCCTTCGCTTTAACTTGGACACCTTTTCACATCTTCTCTCTCATCTCAGAGTTTGATTCTAGCATGGTGAGTGGGCGATATTATAAGTTCCTGGACTCCATGCTTCGTGTCCTTGCCATGAGTTCCTCCTGCATCAATCCACTTCTGTACGGCTGGCTCAATGATAACTATAGGAACGCTTTTCTGGGAATGCTAAAGCGACCTGGGGCAGGTGCCAGACGGTTTGTCAGGGAAGACGTTACCACGGAAACAACACAAACAAATAAAACATCTGTCATTTCCACTATCAGGAAAGTTAATACCAAAACGACAATGTTTGATTGCTTGCGGAAAAAAGGTAGATATGGGGAAAAGAAGAGACAGGGTATAGAGGGTCGAGACAATATGTATGCTTTAACTCAACTTGACGAGGCATCAGCAGATATGGTACAAACTCAAGTGATTGCCAACGGACAGACGTTAGCACTGGATGTGTCAAGATGTGCGTCCGGGAGCAGTCCCAGTCCTAGGTCTGCGGAAAGACCTCTACTACTATAGAACCAACTGGTAAACCCCTACTATACAATCAGCTGAGATACTACTTTATAAAGAGGTGAAAACACTCTAATACTGTAAAACATAAAACTATGATGTGAAATAGCTGGAATACACACGGCACTGCAAAATATTAATTGGGCAATGACATGCATTGATATGTAAGCGAATGTAAAGTCAATTGATTTTTTTTTTCTGGTGAACGCTGATGGTGTCAAATTGCTAATTTGTCGAACGTTAGGGCTAGCTCCTGTTGCAATGCATATACATACACGTGAGACTGGCAATAACTAAATGCAGCTCTACAATTATCAGCGTTACAACATATGAGAACTAGTGTATAATTGGGAGTTGACATGTCGGAGAGGCCATAATCTGCAAGGATGACGTTCGAGTGACTGTAATTGAGACACAGGTCTTACACACAGAACAGATTTACAATGTGTTAAACAATGTATTTTGCTTATTACATTAATTAATCTTTCATAAAATTGCAAATAAACATTTCCATAATAAAGTGTTAAATTGTACATACCCTTTATATTATAAATGTTTTTTCTTCAATAATATCTGAATACCGAGTTTCATTAATAATCAACATCATTTCTAAGTAATTATTTGAATTGCTCTTATTGCATCATCTCATCATTTATGTTTATAATATATCTTCTTACATCACTATAAAAACAAATATTGTTTTTTTTCATCGCATCTCTTTATCACCCAGTTTCATTCATAATAATTATTGTTATTATATAAACGTAAGCGTCAATGTTATTCCTCTAAGAATCTCAACATATTGCCAAGTTAATATGGTCAAGTTTATAACAACCGCATACTGATGTTATAATAAGTTGCAAATCATTTCCATCAATTATTATCATATATATTTTTATAGTACTATCCATTAAATTTTGTTGCATTAAATACAGTTCTAATTACTATATTGCTAGTATTCTTGCATTTATTATATAGCCCATGTATGTTCATATATACCTTATTACTCTCTAGCTTTGCCAATAAAGCAGCTGTTATATCGCATATGACTTTTTTATCATGGCAATACAAAATATAATATTTCTATTATGGATGTTTCTCATATATATTTTTATGATTTACTAACCGTTTACACAGAACAAAATTATTGCAGAATAACCTATTAGTACAAGTACTAACGAGTAATTGTCTCTTTTAAATATATGTATCATGACAGTAATGTCAGAGCATTTGAAACATCTCTGACATAAAATAGGAACAAATGGCAGATTTGAGTGCCATTGACATTTGAATGACTTCTATGCAGAGGCAGACAAACTGTTCACTTGAAAAGTAAGTAGGTAGCCTACTATAGTATTTTGTTAAAGATTCATACAGTTGCAAAACGGGCATGCGTGGGACTGTCAAAGTAGCATATATAGAGTACATGGCTGTAGGCATACAGTAACCTACTGTACAGGGTGACGGCTTTATCATCAACTAAACTGATTACAAGATACTACTTAAACGATACATTGACCCAGTATTGTTTTAATGTTGGTCCAATGTATGCGACGCTGGTCCAACATTGAAACAACATTGGACAAACGTACTATGTTTGAGAGAAAGTCCACCTGCCCAGCAAACACAACACATTTGTATAACATTTATACAGCGTCGGCCCAACGTCTTCGACGCTGGTCCAACATTGTATAAAGTCATACAAATGTTTTGTGTTCACTGAGTGTCAACACAAGCTTAAGGTCAACCAGTTTCGACATCCCCGCAGTAATACAGTCAGTTTGCTTGCAACCCAGCGACCAAGTAGGGGCCAGGGCAGACGGCTTTGAATTATTAACTCATAGATGTCGCTCAAGTATATATGAAGTTGCTGTGATTTGAGAACTTGCTCTTAATGAGGCTTCGGGTATGAAACTCATATTTAGTATTATTATGGAATAGGGCCTGGGCCTAACCACAGGCACTATTGAATTCTGGGGGACCCTTGTCCCGCGAATTTTGACAGTTGACCACACCTTTAATTATACTAATCTGTGTTACGATAATTCCCATTCATATTTTTTGGTATAGAAATTGGTTTTAAAAGTGATGTAAGTTCTTAAGTTTGATTTATTTAGTAAAGCCTCTCCCCATTCATTTTATTGTTTTGCAAGAAGAAGGTTTTTCACAATTGTTAAATTATACATTTTATCAAATTTTGGTTTGCTACATCTTATGTATTGACAGATAGGCTTTAGTTCGTGACTCCAACTATTGATGTTTTGCTTAAAGTTCCATAAGAAAACTTACAAGTTATTCTATCATTCGAGGACATACAATATGTATTCAAAAGTTGAAACATTTAGAGAAAGTGTCTATATTTTGGTAGGATCTAACCTATCTCCCCTTGAAAACCGAGTATAGGGGATTTAGCGTTGATTCCCAAATGTCGCTGAGTTTTCTGTAAAACCCCATATTCCAGAAAAATTATCACTGATCGAAACCACACAGCTGTCAAATAACTTAGTAAGTATATGTATATAAGTGTAAGTATATCAAACCATTTTGTAAATATTTTATTTAGGGTTTAACAGATGAAGTTTTATTACTATACATGGATTTAGTCGCATTATAGAAATCACCATCAACATAATAGGTGGGTAATTTATCCATTAACAAATATCTTGGTCTCCAGTCGAAGGCCTACTCGAATGCATAAATGATACATATGTATGAATGATACAAATGTAGATTCACCTAATAAAACTATTCCTGAGAACAAAATACTATAGAATGATCTGGAGCTTTACATCGGCTGCTAATTAAAGATCGCACATTACACTGTTTAATTAATTCTCCCACAGGAAACACATTAAACTTATGACATCTATCTAAACATACTTGCAGAAAAAGAATACAATGTACAACAGATTTACCTCTTCCACTGATATAAGTGAAATCATCATATCGTCGCCTCGGAGCTAAAGGATCCTATCTGCCACTCTAACGAGTGTCAGATAGGATCCTTTAGCTCCGAGGCGACGAATATTCGGGGGATACTGCCCATTCAGAGCGCACAATTGTGTATCTTTCACAAAATCTAGAAAATGTGAACCGTACAGATTAGTTATTTCGCCTATTACAGTACTTGGTGGTGTTCTATTACAACCTATGATTTACCAATCGGAGAATTGAATTTTATTTATATGCCATCAATGTCACTAGGTATCCGAGGTATCAGATGTGAGCAAAAACCAGTCGTATTGCTCCATGGAGAATTTTCAAGTGCAAGATAACAAGATAAGTGTATAACCATAAAAGTGTAGTTGGTGACTTCATGGCGAAATTGTAAACTGAGAATACCATCATACGTTGTATCGATAGTCTTTATGTCAAATTAAAATAAAACCTCACCTTTCACGAAAATCCCAACACCACCAGAGCCTTTAGGGGATTTTAATGCACACAATGTCTATTTACACCAAAAAAAAAACAGATATGTCCATCTAATTCAGCTTTATTGTCTCCAGTTAAAAGGGTCTCTGTGACACAAATAATAACATAATCTAAATGTTGTAGGATTTCAGTTCCTACTGCTATTTATATTTGCAGGATATTGTAGATTTCACGTTGTTGGCTTGGCGAATCTCGAGATACAATGCCAATTGTAGTGATTAAGACTTATGTCTAATCAGTACAAGAGCTGATTGAAAACAATTATGATAAAGTGGTACAAAGTAGTGCATCGCTTTCAAACACATGATGGTCCCCTGTTCAGTTTAACATTAGCCACTTAGCGAAATAACTACAAAATTGGTCAGGACAACGGCCCCGGTGTAGTGGTTAGCTGTGCAAGGGTTTCATAATGTGGGGATCCTCCATAACTGAGAAAAAGCGTTCTTGGTATCCGATCGCTAGACGGGTTCTCTTGGTCCAATTTAAACTGATTACGTCATAAAGGCCCATGCATTATTTCACTCAGCAAGATATTTAAGAATAAATATGGATAATATTAATAATGGTACATAATGTATAAGACATGAAACCATATTTCATTTAGCCGACATTTGATTAAAATTACTTTTACATTTCAAAATGGCCACCATTACATTAATTCAGAACAACAAATGAACTTATATGTATATATTTATGATTTTGGTATCTAGCGTAGGATGTTCCAGTATGAAAATGGCGTGCAAAGGGGGCCACTTAGCGTTTCTATGGTATCTAAGGAGAATATTCTAACTATTTTAAAACCAATGACTGTTCTATGCAGGGTACATGCAATGTAGATACATAGCAGACTCACTTAGTGTTTTCAGGATACCTTATTTTAATTGTAAGCCAAATAGATTTACTCTCAAAGTGGCCCACTTTGCCCAATAGCTCGGGCGAATGGGGCTAGCTCATTGGGCAGAGGGGGGCCACCCCCACCGTTTTTTTTATTTTGATACACACGCGTGTACACTGAAGATGTATTTTGATGTATTATGGTGACATACTTTGTTGGACATAATACTAAGTAATATACTAAATACGTTCGTTCACTGGGATTAGTTTGTGAAATATGTACCCTTTGAGGGTTAGCTGGCAAAGGAGGCCATGCTGTATGGTTGAAATGGCCTGGCCCCTTTTGCAATGACTAGGGGGGGGGGGACTAAATTTATTATCTCTCCCCAAAGTGATCTCCTGACTGAAGTAGTGACTAGAAAACAAAGGCAATATAATGTACCACACAAAACAATGCATTTTCAGAAGAAGTCAAGGAGATTTATACAAATATATAAGCTTATATTCATGAGATTGTTGCCATAAGCTCTCCGTCGTATATTATTTCTATCCACGATATTTATGAAATGTCTATTTTTTGTATACACATATTCACAATTCATAACAATGCCGTCATTTATATTTCATACAACACAACACTATTAAAATATCATTGATAGCCCTCTTTGCCCAATAGCGCCCATTGCCCGGCTTTCTCCTTATGCCAGATGTAGTAGTGTTGTCGCAAATAATATGAAAAGTGTGTCTATAGAGAACAATAGCCAAGACGCATCCATCACTCAAACAAAATATTTATTGTTGCGTCAGAGCTGAGCGATATATATATATATATATATATATATATATATATATATATATATATATATATATATATATATATATATATATATATATATATATCCATAGCATGAAATTGAGGTAGATGCATGCAGATTTTAATATATATGATGAGGTTTCATGATTGACTTGACCTAGTTATGTTTCCTTAACTCATTAAAATAATGCACATGAGCTAGAATCTCAAATGGCGACTGGTAAAATAGTTCGACAAAAAAGATTCCTCTTCTTTGAAAATATGGTTATAATGCGACATTCCATTATCAAAAGTTTGAAAATTGTTCTGATACTAGTGATATTAGTGACTTTACGGAGACTTGGATTTAAAATAATGTCACTGGATAAAATTGTCCACATCCTCTGCAAATCTCTGAACCCTATGAACTGAAAACATCATTCAATAAACAAACATGTCAGGTGGTGAATACCCCAGCAATCCCGACACATTGAAACAGTGGTGTTTTAATATTGGGCCAACGTCGCAGACGTTGGACAAACATTAAAACACCATTGTTTCAACGTGTTGTCTTTGCTGAGATACAACTAGGGTGGTAATAGATCTGTATCAGTTACGTCTGTTTGTAGCAGGTTGACGAGATTGTGATAATTTGCCAAATGGCAATTTGACATTATTTCGAGGCATACCTTCGCGGAAGCAATGTTAATGTTGGTTTAACGTTGGTTAAATCTTAGGCCGGCATCGTAGACGATGGACTAACATTACACCTACATTGTTTCAAAGGTATGTGTAGACAAATAAACATAGTGAAATAAACTTAGGCAAATGATCACAGTCCGCCACCAAATATTATACCAGAATGATAAAGACACTTCCCCCAGCTTTTAATAGACTATTTTTATTTCGTCAATGCAGTGTTAAAAACGAAAACAAAGTGATGAAAAATATCGTGGGTTTTAGGAGAGATAGTGTGAGTCGGCAGAAATAAATACAATGAAAGCATTTACCACATTATCACAGTATGTTATCAATTTCTAATCACTAAGGGGGACCGTAATGACACATTTCACTGGGCGGTTCTCCTTGGGGATGAATGGATGAGACCACACTGGCATTAAACATGGTAATGCAATTATAATATACATTGATCATTACGTATGAACGAGAAAAACTCATTCCAGACAGAATAAACACAATAACGATCATGACGAGAGATAGATTTGTAGATCTGCACGTATCACATTATATTTCGTGTTTTCATCTCGTGTTACAACAGTCCGAAAATGCCTAGCATATCGTGTGATAGATTCTCAGTTAATCAAATAATTAAAGTTGAGAGATCTGTATTTTTCATAAATAATGTTTTATCGCATTGATTTGAAGCTGGGAATTACATTGGCAATTCCAGCTTAAAATACTGACAAACAATTGAGCAGTAGGCACTTCAAGGGATAAGTAATTGCTCACACTTGTCACTAGAATGTCTGGTCTGTCACCAAGAAGCCACCAATGAATGTGCTAATTATGTTTATTGGTCAGAGTGTTGATTATGTAGAGAATTAACGGCCCATTTACATCCTTTATGACAACCTAACTTCTGGGCTGCTGGGCCCGTGTATGTGCGGTATCAAGCATAGTTTAGATCGACAAATGTAGCTCGACATTTGATAAAATATTTTGTGGTAGGTGCTTGGTTTGTACAAAAATTCAATATTGGAGATGTCTATTTTTTATAAACATAAACAATTTGAAGCTGGAAATTGCTTTAGTAATCCCAGCTTCGAATGAATCAAATATAGAAGCAAACATATCCTCAGCACAAGGGTTAGTGGTATCATTACTGACATCACAGCTTGGCATCTCTCGTATTTACTTGAAATATTTCTGACATAACTGCTTGGTATCTCAAAACGTGCGTCGGCGTGTTATTAACTGGATTGATAAGCTCCTTAACCCTTTAACCGCCAAAGTATTCAATTTGAATTTTCACCCACTTGAAGTTGTGTCTCGCTGACGCGATCCAAAACTTCAGGTGAGTGAAAATTATTCAGATTTAACAAGGAGGTCTACCCTTTTCAAATCTTGCTGGTAGATGTCACACTTTATCTTCAACATATTTAAATGTGTTACTTATTGTGCTAATAAAAACTGAAAACCCGAATATATGCGGCACCGGCGGTTAAAAGGTTAAGGTGTATATTCACCCTTTTCTTTTTCGCACTTATTAATTAACACTCTAGTTCCTATGTCCAGCCTTCTATCAACCTTTCAGTCCACAGTTTAAAAAACATTTGCTCACTTTATAGTCCAGTTGCCGTCGATAGAACCTAGAAATTGTGAGAAGTGTAAGGCTTTTTGATTGATTCATGTTCCCAATGGGTCAATGAACAAATTCAGCTTTGTTGCCCCGACGGCAACTTCGGGCAACTTTTTTAATTAGCATAATTAACATAATTAGCATAATTAGCAATAGGGACTAATGCCAAATGTTAATTTTAACCCAATGGACGTACACAAATCTCTAATACCACATTTCCATATAATTCAGACATAAGGAATTCATTTCTGAGGTTAATGGTAATAAAGATATCCAAGTGAAAGGTCATGATTATGATGCAAACAAAACTAAACTGACCAATAATATGAAATGGGCAGTGCCCAGGAAGCCCACAACCCAATCAGTGTAAAAGAGTAGCATTAGACATAAATAAATTGCAATTTAATCTGAAGTTAGACTCAACAGAATTGAGTGTATGCCTAAACATATACATATC
>OZ024913.1:71874380-71920676 GCA_964017125.1 Flabesymbios commensalis | reverse complement strand
TTATCGTCGGATGTGTTTTAAGTCAATTACAACACTCGCAGCTCTACATTCATAGCTGTGGAAAAGGCCTTGGCTCCTCAGGCTTTATCCTATACTAAATACACACTTCCACGGCCATGACTACCAATGCATTGTGTGACCCCTCTTGTGTATGCAGTACATGCACATACACAATGTAGACACAACATGGTGGATAGACAATAACATGCCCAGTTCCAGCCATTTCAAAGCCTTACGATTGGCAAGGATAAATATCGAGGGGAAAAAACGAAATGTGATAGATTCGTAGATCCAAATGTACGAGGTGCGAATCCCCGAGTACATTCGAATCTACGAATCTATTTGTAATTGAGTTCTATCTTCGACTTCAAATACACAGTATATGTACAGTTCAGAAAAATGTACAGTAAAAAATGAGACGTGTCTCTGGGAGACCACACTCACAGCTTGTATTCTCTATGATATTCATATCAAATAAATGTTGCCGCAATTCGCTGCATCTCATCCGTAAACGTGCCATTATTATTTGAACTGTCGGTTTCCAAGATAATAATATGGGTTACATTTTGGTTTATGGTTTGTTAAGAGCATTTTCAGAGGCATTTTTCAAGATGTTTTATATTTTCTTCCAAATATTCCAGAATAAAGTCATAGAAGGAAAGAATGATTTTCTGTATGTTTCGGTTCTGAATGTAGGGCATGATAAATTTGAGCGGTTTCTTAGGGGATAACGGGCTTGTACTCTGTTTTTTTACAGTTTCTGGAATGTGTGGAAGAAGATAAGATGGTGCCCTATGGTGTATTATATCGGAAGATTAAATAGTCATGCGATTTTGTCTTCTGTCGCTTAATCTTTGCCATGACAGTTCTTTGTATATCGCGTCGGATGAGGTACAGCGAATTGCGCCACTCACAATCTTTCCGGCTCGTTTTTGTATGGTATCTATCTGTTTCAAGTTTTACTGGGACGTATTACAAAATAAAATTCCGGCATATTCCAGAATACTACGGACTTACGAAAAATACATTGTTTCTAGTGATTTCTGCTAAGTTTGTGAGACACACTATTTAAAATAGCTTGCTTTCTTACATATATAATCGATATGGCTGTTCCAGCTGAGATTAGATTGAATAATGACCCCTAAATGTTTATATTCATATACATTATCTAAATCGTGATTATTAAAATAAGTTTATCATCAGTATTACCTTGATATCTAAAAAACATAGATTTTGTTTTTTTCGACACTAAATTTGATTAACTATTGGTCAGCCCACGTTTTCATTATTCCCAAGTACGCTGTTAAGGATATTTTTTGTTAGTGTCGTCGCTGTTGGACGAAATGTGCATTAGGTTGTCGTCTGCGAATAAACTAAGGCTACTCTGTAAATCGTCTTTCATGTCGTTATATATACCAAAAACATTATAGGGCCTAGCACTGAACCCTGAGGAACGCCGGCGCCTATGTTGCGCCAGTCTGAGCCACATCCCTGCAAACAACGCGCTGAGTTCGATGACTCAGATAACTCTCAAACCAGCGCAACAAAGCACCGTCTATCCCTATACGCTTTAATTTAAAAAGTAAGCCCTGTGCCACACTCTGTCAAAAGCCTTGGATATATCTCCAAACACCATTCGAACTTTTTTTTTATCTAGTGCTTCTCAAATTGTATGATAAGATGTACGAGATGGTGTGTTGTGCTACACCCCGGCAAAAATCCTGTTTGATACTCGTAAATTATGTTATTACTATGTAAGTAGTTAAAGAAATATTTAAAGACGGTTTTTTCAAACACCTTGCCAACTACGCTTGAGAGTGAAACTGGTCCATAGTTGGAAGTTAGATTAGGGTTCCCTTTTTTAAATACGGGTATAACATTGGCCTGTTTCCATATCAGTGGAAAATATGAGGTCTGTAGAGAAAGATTGAAAAGTTTAGCTAGAACTGGTGATATAAATAATGCCGTATGTTTCAACATTCGAGGACTGATGCCGTCGGGACCAGAAGCTTTATATACCTTTAAGGTCTTTAGAGCGTCTATAATATCTTTCTCACTCACAACTAGGTTATGAAGGCTGTTGTCAGACAAGTGACTGAAAGGAGGGTGTGGTAGGTCAGGGTCATCTATTGGCATTGGGATGAGAAATATTCGTTAAAGATATTCAATTTAGTGTGGTTTTCGTGAACAGCTTCGCCGTTATCAAGTAAAAGTGCAGGAATAGAAGTATTTTTATCTAATGAGAGTAAAGATATAATTGTCTGCCACCAACTGTGGCCACTAATAGAGCAGGAATCGAGTTTGGATATTCATATTCATCTTTGGTGGATTTAAGCTCAGATACGTAGAAGTTACGACACTCTCTGTAATTTTGCCATGAATCGAATGTGTTGTTTGACTTTGCTTTATGAAATAATCGATCCCGACGTTTCCTTAGTGCTCTCAATACATTATTGTACCATGGTTTATCGTGATGTCTGATAGTTACTACTTTATTTGAGATAAATTGACGTGCTAGATTTAAAAACGATTCTGTAAAACGTGAGGAGATTCGATTTATGTCATCTGTTGTAAAGCAAATATTCCAATCATAATCTATAATAGCCTCATTTAATCCATTCCAGTCTGCTCTAGAGTAAAACCAAACAAGACGTGTAATACAGGTCTGTTTCTGAATACACAAAGAAATGTTACTCGTAATTTGACAGTGGTCTGATATGTTGCAAGTGGTGGCATTACGCACACATTGTTCATATTGACATTTGTGGTGGTTATGAATTGGTTAAAAAATGAATCGGGTTTTAGGCCACCTTTGTGCACATATAGGCTAAACTGGGCCAGGAGAACCTCCTGAGGATGGTGAGATGATTGAGATGACACTGTCCTCCAGACACAGGATTAGAATTCGTGCCCTGGCGGTCTGAGGCCGAGCACGCTACCTCCCGGTGACGGAGGCTCCCCACAATACTAACTTTCACACGTGGATGGGGAAGTAACATTTTTGTTTCTTTCAAACCGCCGAAACCGGGGACCGAACCCGGACTCTGGCGTGAAAGGCAGCGGTGCTAACCACTACCCTAGGGCCCCCGCCCTATGAATTGGTCAGTGATTGACGCACTAATATCTGTTATACGGGTTGGTTTGGTGGACATGAAGTTTCAAATTATTACAGCCAACGTGTGTTATGTTATGTTATGTTATGTTATGTTATGTTATGTTATGTTATGTTATGTTATGTTATGTTATGTTATGTATGTTATGTTATGTTATGTTATGTTATGTTATGTCATGTCATGCCATGCCATGTCATGTCATGTCATGTCATGTCCTGTCATGTCATGTCATGTCATGTCATGTCATGTCATGTCATGTCATATCATGTCATGTCATGTCATGTCATGTCATGTCATGTCATGTCATGTCATGTCATGTCATGTCATGTCATGTCATGTCATGTCATGTCATGTCAATACCGGCAGCAGAGGCAGAAATGCCTAATCAGCCAGAAGAGGACCCTGTAAGTATGTTCTGTTCTGTTCTGTTCTGTTCTGTTCTGTTCTGTTCTGTTCTGTTCTGTTCTGTTCTGTTCTGTTCTGTTCTGTTCTGTTCTGTTGTATTCAATTCTGTTTTACTCTATTATATTATATTATATTATATTATATTATATTATATTATATTATATTATATTATATTATATTATATTATATTATATTATATTATATTATATTATATTATATTATATTATATTATATTGTATATATTATATTATATTATATTATATTATATTATATTATATTATATTATATTATATTATATTATATTATATTATATTATATTATATCATATTATATTATATTATATTATATTATATTATATTATATTATATTATATTATATTATATTATATTATATTATATTATATTAATATTATATTATATTATATTATATCGGTACTCTCGGCACTACTCAACAAGACTCCTGTCACCAGCATCCGACGGGGAAAAAAGGTCACGTATCTTATTGAATGATGTGATCCACTGTACCTCGATGATCAGATCTATGTGGTGTGACATGTACTAATTGACGCACTGAGCTCAAAGGCCAGTAAATGAGTGTAATTTGTAAAGGTCCTTCCATGTTTTACTTTAGACGTCAGAATATCACGTCTACAGACGTCAAATTCTGACGTTTAGAGTCGATCCCCGTATTGAACGAGTAAAAATATTTGTTCTGACCATAGACCCATACTATACGTATTCAATTGTATTAAAGCGGAAAGACTAGCTAAGATATTCATGATGATTTTCAATTGACTCAAACTATTTTTTGTCTCCATTGTTTAAATACAGAAATATTTCAGTGTTTCAGGTTTAAAATAATCTACATTAGATGAAGGGTACGTCGGTCTCATGTAATGAAGGCCGTGTAATATGTAATGGTCTAATAAATCTAGCCTTAATGAAGGTTGCGTCGATCAGTTATTTGAAGAATATTAGATTTAATTTAAACTAGCTTGAACCCGTTTTCCACGGTCCTGTGAAGGCATATAGTGATACCCCATCCCTCTTGTTTATACATCATTAAAACACACCACTACATTATTTTCTTTGTCCGACCATTACATTCTAATATGGGAATGAAGGGTGTTTGTTGATCAAGTACAGACCAATTATCATGGTGGGTTTATGGAGCTATAATCAGTCAGGTGTGACCGAGCTGTGGATCATGAGGTATACTCATTATCGTCGGATGTGTTTTAAGTCAGTTAAAACACTCACAGCTCTACATTCTTAGCTGTGGAAAAGGCCTTGGCTTTCTCAGGCTTTATCCTATACTAAATACACACCTTCCACGCCCATGACTACCAATGCATTGTGTGACCCCTCTTGTATATGCAGTACATACACATACACAATGTAGACACAACATGGTGGATAGACAATAACACGCCCAGTTCCAGCCGTTTCAAAGCCTTACGATTGGCAAGGATAAAATGTCGAGGAGAAAAAACAAAATGTGATAGATTCGTAGATCCGAATGTACGAGGTGCGAATCCCCGAGTACATTCGAATCTACGAATCTATTGTAATTGAGTTCTATCTTCGACTTCAAATACACAGTATATGTACAGGTCTTCGTTCCAAAATTTGAGATAGTAAAAATCTATTGCATTGTCAGTATTGCCAAACGATGAAATATTAGACATGAAGTTTCATGGTTAAACCCATATATTGTGCCCGACCTGACCAGTACAAAATAACCATATATTGTGCCCGACCTGAACAGTACAAAATAACAGTAGATTCGTAGATCCGAAAGTACTGTTTTAACAAAAGACTGACGTCACCGGTGTATTTTATTATAAGCTATAGCGAAAATGTCCTTGAAACTAAGCCATCACAATATGCGGTCGAAACATGTACAGTGCAAATTCTAAGACAATGGCTTATTATTATATAAGACATCCCGTACTCGACATTGGCCTATGTGATTTACCATAATTAAAGCGTCTAGTTTTATTAATAGCCTATAAGATGTGAAGTGTGCGTCAAGACTTAATTAAGACTGCAACCTACAAAAGGCGAGTCCGCCTTTACTTGTGGTATTGTATTGTATAAGATGCTTATTCTAATTAGCTCACATGGTTTCCTGGTCTCCTTTATTATCCCTGTTGTCTTTAACCCTTTACACACAGACAATTAACAAGAAGGCAGACAATAGATACCTGGGGCCATCACACTAAAAAGTTAAGAAAAATCTGAGCTTTTCTAATGGAAATGTCAGAAAGTTAAGACAATCGTATTGTACATAATATATTAAATCGGTTCAGTATAACAAAAACAATAAATTTAGCCTTTATCCTGCTAAGGTAATTTATTTAAATTTTCAACCACTTGAGGTTGTGTCTCGCTACAGCGATTCACAAGTTCAAGTGTTTGACAATTACTCATATTTGTCTAATTTCAGACCAGCTATTTACAAGTCTTAACGTTTAAAGAGTCATTTCCTTCCCAATAACTTAATCGGCGAATAAAATTAATTAAAAACGACATATGCCGTGGCGAGCAAAGAGGAGAATAATTACATAAAATACATCACTTAAATAGAAAAACAACTGTGCAAAATAATACCATGAGATAGGTGATTGTGCAAAGTATTGGCAACGTACTTCCGAGAGACGAGGAACCAGGGCTGCTGAACCATATAGAAACAGCCGTTTGAGCGACCAGCCACCAGAGGAAAGGGC
Source organism: Flabesymbios commensalis (assembly GCA_964017125.1). NCBI lineage: Eukaryota > Metazoa > Annelida > Polychaeta > Terebellida > Flabelligeridae > Flabesymbios > Flabesymbios commensalis. The sequence goes on along the minus strand of OZ024913.1, from coordinate 71,914,430 downwards.
AAGGACTGACCCTTTTGAGATGTGCTCTGATTTGATTTCTGAGCAGTGCTTTTGAAACCACCATACTAGATGTTTTTATGGATGGTTGTATGCTGTAAACATAAAAAATGTCTCTAACTCTAGCTATCAGATCAGTATGAGTGGGTAATTTATAACAGTAGGCCTGCATTAATAAAAAATCACAACGAAATATCTTGGCACGTGAAAAATTAGTATATCACTTATGAACTTAAAGAGCTGGTTTCAGATATATTGATTATTTTATTATTTAAATCTTTAATACATTAATTCTTACAGTTGACTGTCGCACACAAATGGATGCCCAGATAAAATCACCACTGGATAAGAGTTTTCATCATCAACGGCTTCACTGCAGCCACTCCCACTAATTACACATACACTCACTGGATGCCTATGAAAGCAGGCAGGATGACGTCATCACACAGAGTCACGTGACCAGAATATTACTCTCAAAGATTCAATGAGTAGGCATACTATAAAGACAATACTTAACCTGAAAAATATTATCACCTGTATTAGTTCATTTATTTCCTCACTATATAAATATTTGGTCACTTTTATTTACTTTTATTTTATTGTATATAATGTTCAGATTATTACACTTATTACATTTTGTCAAAGAATCCAATAACATATTGATTTAATAGTTCTAACCACAAAACTACTGGAATGTAGAAATTTATATTTACCAATTTATAGGAAAACAACATAGTAAGGTACCATGAGGATTAAACAAAATGCAGCAGAGTCATCCTGTTAGAAAATGGGTACATAGTCACAGCGTCAGTGAAATCAGACTGATAATATAACCGTTGTGCACAAGCTAATATTACACAATCTTCACATTACAAAGGATAACACCAGTACTTAGCCCTTTCAAGCCTGAATTCACCATTGTAATCTTCGTCCACTTCGTGCTGCGACTTGCTGTCGCAATTCTCGACTTGTATTGTATGACGATGAATTGAAGTTGGTGACAAATATAAAAAGACAGATATGGTTATTATTAAAACAGTTCTAAGAAAATATTTATTCTGAGACCCCTATGCGTAAGAAATTAGATTCACATCATATATATGCAAAATGATCCTTAGATGCATTGTGAGGGTTTAAAGGGTAAAGAAGCAAAGAGCAATGGCTGCTCACTTTTAAAATGTACAGTCACTAGTAACCGCTGTCTCTACGTCGCTGAATAGATCTGGTACTGCGCTAATGGTTTGGCTTTAGCTCGGTGTGAAGGTAATGCAGTATAGGATAAAGCTCTACATTCTTGGCTTTAAAAAGGGCCGAGGCCGGAGGCCGCGGCCTTTTTAAAAGCTAAGAATGTAGAGATCCGAGGGTTTTGGCTGATTTAAAAAACATTCGATCATAATGCAAATCTTTCATAATTAGCAGTTCGGTCACGCTTGACTGATTATTGTACCATAGGCCCACCATGATAATAATGGTCTGTACTTGATGAACAATAACTCTCCATTCCCGGCTTAGAATGTCGTGGTCGGACAAAGCATATAATGTAGTGGTGTGTTTTAATACCTAATAAAGACTCATTTTTGTTGCAAGTGATATCCATATCTGATAAGGCAACTAGAATCTAGAGTTTACCTGTTTAACATTGTCTGGATGCTGGGCTACCGTCGAAAGGTCTGCTCCAGCGTTGAGAAAACATTGTGCCGACGTCCCGTCAGCTGTGAATCCACGTGTGAATCCATCTCAGTTATCAGCAGTTTTTGCCAACCGCACAAGATTAATTAATTAGATTGTCCCGTCTTAATTAACAACTGTAGAATAACATGGTAAATCCGACGTAATAGGAAGAGACATACATTTATAATTTATATGAATATAAATGCAATTTTCAGACCTAAATGGAGAAAAACTATTCCTATTTATATCATTTAGACACATATTTTACAGATTTCTGTGTCATTAATTGTCTTAATTTGAAATCCGAAGCTACATATATACGCAATATCAACCATACCATATTTAAATAGACTGAATAGGAAAAGACTTAATTATGTCTGTCATTCTGTGTGGCTTCGTTGGTGTATTAGAGAGCTGAATAAAATTTATATTCTGCATTTTAATCTACTAGCAAATGTCTATAAAATATGATAAACTGGAGCTGCAAGTAGTTTTTGTTCATATTCGGCTCCTCTTTAATGTCACTATATGAATCGAGAAATTACTTCTTATAATATAATTATTGTTCAGCATTATATGTAATAAAGCAGAAATAAGAAAACGGTAGGAAATGTACTTAGATAAAAAAAAGTTATTTTACTGAGAAAAACCAGTAGGCTACATGAATTAGAAGATCAACAAAATGAAAAAAAACAATTCTATTTTGTGATTTAAAGATTAACTCAAAAATATTTTCTCCTCAGCTCTATTCTCCACGACAGAGAGTATCAATGTATCCCTTCCACTTCAGCCATGCACTAGATATGCACACCACGCATCGTTCATCTACTGCTTTTTCAGCTAAGTTTTGAGATTATTTGGTTCCAGTGAAGCAGATCAATCCCATTCCCGTAATCTCTGACAAGCCACAGACCGCACATATTGCAGATTTTCAAACCGAGATTATGACCATCCCACCCTCTTATCGCACATATTGTTGGTGATTTGGTTTATGAATCTTTTTGACAGACCAGTTTGGCCATGAACTCTAGAAAGATAATAAACAAAAATCGTAATATCGGAAAATCAGATCAATTACGACACCCCCTGCCTCGCATCTCACCCCCGACTCCGTCACACAGACTGTGGCTAATCTGCTATATTGATCTTTTTGATATCTAGACGATCGCGTCGACCATGGACTCTGAGCGCGGAACATAGAGATGAGTAACAACTCAGAAGATGATAACATTATATTCCGATGACCATCTGGACATCTGTGTTACACAAAGCAGGGATTGATTAATTTAAAAAAGGTGTATTAGATTGGAAATAAATTTAAGAGGTGAGTTTTTCACAGCTTTATCGTGTTCATAATCCTTTATAGAACATATGCATTGTATTATTGATACTATTGATATTTTTGTGATTATTGATATTACGATTTCTAGCCGGCCTAAAGTCTTGATGAACTGGTAAGGTACATGATAACAATACATAATGATGAGTTCTTATGTAGCGCACATACAATGCTATGTGCGCTTCACACATATTACCTCTGGTCACTGGACCTGCTCATTCATGTACCATTACAACCCCCTTTTTTAGAGCATACAGCACTTGCAGCCATTTTGGCGTTAGGTACTATTCGCACACCATCTTTATCCTACCAGGTACTCATATACATCTGAGTCAAGTAAAACATGTGAGGGTAAAGTTCCTTGCCGAAAGTCGCAACATCAAAATAATGTCTCAATATTGAGAGGGGAGAAACATGATATTTCTCTATACATCTTGCATCAAGCGGGATTCGAAACCGAATTGCAGACAGTGACATTGGCATAGCTCCGCGCCACGTCCCTCTGCGATGACATTCAGATTAAGGTCAGAATAAAGCAATAATATTTTACCTGATGTAGATAACATTGGTGGAAATATGTATTTATAAAATAAGTTCAAAATTAAAATGTATTATTATTTTTCTACATGATTTATAAATTATAATGCAACATTTGTCTATTTTTTATGTGGGTATTATGGCAGCAAGCTTTATCTGACGGTAAATGAGATTGAGAAAAGATGAATCTCAGTTGAATCTGAGCCAAACGCCGTTAAACGCCTCTTTAATTTTCATTAATGAACTCGAAATGCATCTAATGACTGAAATTGGGAGGGTGAGTAAAACAACTGGGATAATTTATTTTTAGGAAGCTGACTTTCACAGCTTTCATCATTTTCACATTTTTTTATAAATAAAATCGAAATGCATCCAGTGATTGTAATTTAAATCAAGCTTAGCTTAATGAGATATTGGAAAAAAATGAATGGATAAATTATTTTTAATAAGCTGACTTTCTCAGTTTTCACCATTTTTATGACGAAGTGGAGATTGTGATTTGTGAGATATACCTTGTAAGGTTATGACCTTGATAACAAGTACCTGTAGATAAGGTCACAAATATATAATTATCATGGCGCTCGAAATGTAAATCGTCAGATGTATAACAGAAAATTAATAATAAAATACATATCATAATCAACACTGTAAAATGGGAAGTATATATAAAAAACTTTGATAAGTAGATAGGAGATTTCTCACGTTTGATTAAAATCAAAGGATGGTATTAATTTTTGCAGTTTTGGTCTTAGTCATCAAACGTTTCAGATTGTCTAAACCCATCCCTCCCCCTCCTAGAATGACCATAGTGAAATGAATCAGATGGCCCTGCCTTCCATACACGAGATGCGTACTCTTCGCATTGATGCTGTTTGTTTTCACTACAGGTGGTTCGAGATCAGCCATGCATCTCACACTCTCTGCTATCAGCTTCACTGCTCAGATTGATTTTGCAATTTCATATAGATAGTCTTACGCGAAAATGCATACTACATCTTCGATGCGGCTTGGTGGGCTGATATCAACACTCGTCACCATTTCAAGCCTTCGCCTAAAGGCTTGATGTTGATGTGGTGGTGACTTGTGCTGAAATAAGCTCATCTCGCCTTCCCAACGATGCCGTATGCATATATTCACACCCTGGCCTCCTTTGAAACCGCACCAGTGAATATTCGACACACATCTTAATGCTTGAAACCTCTGCCGAATGTAATTACATGTCTGTCATAATAATGTAGCTTATGCCACGTAATGTAAATCAATGGCTGAAGGTTAACGTGGATCTGTGTTTATTTAGCAGTCACTCTGAACGACGCAGCTGAAATCCAAGGAAAACACCCCTCCCTGATACAGGTAAATTAGAATTAGATGTTCAGCCACCCTAGATGTTCAACCATCCTCAGGCGTTGGATAGGTGTTTAATTTACCCTTTTAGACGCTAAGGTATATTAAAAATACACATGTAGTTGTGTCTCGCGACCATTTCATTTAGATAAAGAATGCTCTCTGTGGATTTTGAATACAAATATTTTTCAGACTTGCAAAAAAGGAGGCGAAAAACGACTATAGTCGTGCTTAGCCCTTGTTGGATTAGGATCCAAGGTTTTGGAAAATTAGAATAAGGAGTACCGCGTGTATAAAATGTGCAATTAGGCACAGTTTAATGCCATCATGGGCGTAAACAAGTGTGATCTTTAATTTTTAATGTGGTAAATTTCCCAGCTGCCCGTGAGATTCAGATTTTAGGATTCAGAATTTTGATTAATCAGAGATAATCAACAATAAATTACACACCATAATAAACAGAACAACCATATGCATTGATTACATGCGCTTTTACAAGTCATTTTACGTTGCAATTAATATTTGGTCCTAAGCGGTATTGTTTTATTTTGAAAGCTGTTTTTTTCATTAATTTAACTTTTGAGTTTTAAAACAGTTTTATCAAGCAATAATCATATAATGAGGCCATATTAGGGCGTAAAAACTGGAATATAATAAATGGGAATTAATTGAAATGGCTGTCGAATTTCGGTACATGTGTGTGGAAGCAGGATGTGCAACGACCTTGGATCACACCACACCACATAAGGAAAATGAGAGATATCAGAATATGAGGTGTGACAGCTCATACCAGCAGTTATAACAGAAACGACAAATTGAGCTAGATGACAATAGATCGCAGATGACACATGAATCTGAATCATGTTATAATAAGCTGGATGGGGGGGGGGGGAGTGAATCATATAAGTCAGATCACATGGCAGTAGAGGAGATGATACAGATCATGCAGGTTATTCCGATGTCGTCTCAGTGTTGGCTCACCGTTTGCGACGCTGGCCCAGCATTAAGTCAATATCAGAATGCGACAATCTTGAGATTAAAAATAAAAATGTTGATTCATCATCAAACGATTCGGCCTAACTCTCCCTTATTTTTATTCAAATTAAGCTGAATGAGATGGTCGTTTTGCTTCACGGAACCGTAATACGAGCATTTACTTGAAGATTAGTAATTTTGATAAAAGCCGTCATATTTGGCTATAAAATCGCACAAAATGTGTCGCCTCAACTGCTTATTATTATAATAGATGGTGTATTCTGAACTTAACATATTCTTATGTAATTCAACCTATTTGATGTGTCTAGTTGTATTAGGAGCCTGAAATATGTGGGGTGTGCATCCGGACTTAATTATAGACTGCAATCTATAAAAGGTTTGTCCGCCTTTACTTGTGGTAATGTATTGTATAAGCGGATTGTTCCAATTAGCTGCCATGGCTTCCTGGCATTTCCTACCCTTTAAAATTACTGTTGTCCTTCAACATTTACACACTGGAAGCCAATTATAAGTCCGGATAATTAGCCAAAAGGCCAACTTGGCGGACAATAGATACCTTGGGTCCATCCTATTAAAAAAACAATCTCTCATTTCCATTTAAATAGTCTAAAGTATATTTAAAAAGCAATTTATTTCTTGCATATAATTTTAACTGTTGCTATCAGACAAGTATGGGCAGGTTGTTTATTACAGCAGGGCTTCTTTAATGAAAGAATACAATACAATGTCTTGGCACGCGCAAACGTTTTATATTAAAGGAACTGGTTTTGATTACATTGTTTATTTATTCATTTAAAGTTTTAATACATGAATTCTTATAGTTGACTGTCACACACAAACGGTTGGCCAGAGGAAATCACCACTAATTATGAGATTTCATTATCAACGGCTTCACTGCAGGCACTCCTACTAATTACACGTACACTCACTGGATGCCTATGGAAGCAGGCAGGATGACGTCATCAGAAAGAGTCACGTGACTATAATATTCCTCTCAAACATTCAATGAGTTGGCATACAATGGAAAAATGATTAACCTGAAACATACCTGTATTAATTCAATTATTTTCTCACTTATTCAAGTATTTGATAACTTTCAGTTACTTTAATTTTATTGTCTATAGTGTTCAAGTTATTACACATGCCTTCCATGAAGGTAATGAATTATTTTTCAAAGAATCCAATAACATGTTTTTTTAAGATGTAATATGATAAAATACATATATTACTGTATTTAATTAGACTGAAATGTATTGTTATGATTATATTTTAAAAGGCCATGCCCAGGTCTAAAATCATAAAAAAATCGTTGATTTTATTTTAGCTTAATAATATGACCATATTATGTAAATATGTTCATAGACTAAAACTGCATAAGGTTTTTAATTTTTGTGCCGCGCATTCACCAGTTAGGCTAGATATAGGGATGAAATTCCTGATTTCTAATTATTGACAACCATGTCAAAAAAGAAATACGGGAAAAGAAATACGGGAAATTCGTCTCTATATCTAGCCTAACTGGTGAGTGCGCAGCACAAAAATTAAAAAGCTTTTGCAGTTCTTGTCTATGGACATGTTTACATCATATGGTCATATTAAGAAAATCACCGATTTTTTTATGATTTTAGACCTGGGCATGTCCCTTTGATAATATGCCTATCATGATAGTGTTATTTGCTAGAATACAATCGCATACGTGACTAAACGTGCTTAAAGTTATCAGAGCATTATAAGACTGACTTAAGCCGTTTGAATCCGACGTCCATTGACGTCAGATTCTGACGTTTATAGTCGATTCGTGCAGTGAACATGTATTTCTATAATGGCCGTATACCCATAACATCTGTATTCAGAAGCGGAACGATCTAACTAAGACTACACTGCCCGCCGCTGGAACAGGCTACAGAGTCATCTGTGTAACTAAGACATGTATGATGATTTCCAATTGAAAAAAATATGTTTCAGAGGTTCAAGGGTTAAAGAGATTAATCAGAAGCCATGGTTGAAAAATCTGGTTGGAACAGGCTACATAGTGATCTGTGTAACTAAGACATGTATGATGCTTTCCAATTGAAAAAAATATGTTTCAGAGGTTCAAGGGTTAAAGAGATGAATCAGAAGTCATGGTTGAAAAATCTGGTTGGAACAGGCTACATAGTGATCTGTGTAACTAAGACATGTATGATGCTTTCCAATTGAAAAAATATGTTTCAGAGCTTCAAGGGTTAAAGAGATGAATCAGAAGCCATGGTCAAAAAACATCACTCCACCCAATCATACACAAGCCATATGAGTCAATATATCTATGTGTATTCTATGAAAACGTAAAAACTTCCACGTAACAGAGTCCAGCACTGGTGGTTAAAAAGCAAAACATAGCAACTGCTCACAGCAGCTACTGGTATAACCCCTGTCTCGACGTTACTGAATAGATCTAGCTCTGCGCTAATGGTTTCGCTTTTTAGTACGCTGTGGAGGTAATGCATACCTGATAAGGATACATTTTTGTGGCAATTGATACCCATATCTTGTAATGCAATTAGGATCTTAGAAAATCTAGCCAGCTAGCGCTGCACGCTGTCAAAACGTTTTCTGAATGCTGGTCCAGTGTCGCAGAGGCTGGCCCGGCAAAAAGACATCACTGTCCCAATGCTATAAATGCTATAAATGCGTGTGATTTTATCTGAAGCATCAGCTCAAATATCTCAAGTTTTAGACCAACCCGCATCAGATTGATTAATTAGATCGTGCTGTCGTAATTAACAACTGTAAAATTACATCGTAAATTAGACTTAATAGGAAGAGACATACAATAATTATGATTAATCAGATTATTCTCTTTGAACATTTGTCTCGCTAAATCTTTCATTATTTAAAGCTGCAAATACTAGTTTAGGTTTTGAAATTCCATTACAATTCTCAGATTTGAAAGAAGAAATGTATTTTTATTTATGACATTTGGACAACTATTTGACCAATTTCAGTGGCATATTAAACTCACTTGAATACGTACGTATATACATGTATAAGGGTTCAACGGTCTAGCTGCACAATGGTCACCATCTTTAACTATACTGAGTGAGAACGGGCATTCAATTATGACGGGGCTATTCTTACTGTGAGGCTTCGATGATTTACTACAGCATATTGTCGTTTATGTTTAAAATTAATATTATTTTATTCTAATAGAAGCAAATGTCTACGGATTATATAAAGTATGATAAAATGGAACTTGAAGTAGCTAATGTTTATCGTCAGATATATTCTGATTTATGCAAACAAATCATGGGTACACGTTTTTAAAGTGACTAAGAAGAGATAAATTAAATAATTAAATAAATTAATCCAATTATTGTCACTAGATATTATGTAACTAGTTCAGCATACAACTTAAATAGAAAAAAAGGGAACAGTGGAATATTTCTTTGGATTTGAAAAAAAAAATTGAAAGTTAGTCAGAAAAAAATCACACAAGAACAAAAAGAGCAACAAAATAAAAAAACACCAATGAGATATTGCGATTGCAAATAACGCAAATAGAAGATGACTGCTTCATCCACTGTGAGATATTTTATTTCCACTCTATAGTTATGTAATAATCTAGTGTTTTTTACGTTAAGCTTTGATATGATCAGGTGTCAGGAAAACAGATCAGTTGCTTGCCTGTAATCCCCCGTACATATTGCCTGATACAGATTATGACCACCGCCTTCCACCTCACACAGATTGTAGCTGTTATGTGCGGGCCTCACAGATTATAACCTACATCCGCCTTCCACCTCACACAGATTGTAGCCGCTATGTGCGGGCCTCACAGATTATAACCTACATCCGCCTTCCACCTCACACAGATTGTAGCTGTTATGTGCAGGCCTCACAGATTATAACCTACATCCGCCTTCCACCTCACACAGATTGTAGCTGTTATGTGCAGGCCTCACAGATTATAACCTACATCCGCCTTCCACCTCACACAGATTGTAGCTGTTATGTGCGGGCCTCACAGATTATAACCTACATCCGCCTTCCACCTCACACAGATTGTAGCCGCTATGTGCGGGCCTCACAGATTATAACCTACATCCGCCTTCCACCTCACACAGATGGTAGCCGCTATGTGCGGGCCTCACAGATTATAACCTACATCCGCCTTCCACCTCACACAGATTGTAGCTGTTATGTGCGGGCCTCACAGATTATAACCTATACATCCGCCTTCCACCTCACACAGATTGTAGCCGTTATGTGCGGGCCTCACAGATTATAATCTACACCCACCTTCCACCTCACACAGATTGTAGCTGTTATGTGCGGGCCTCACAGATTATAACCTACATCCGCCTTCCACCTCACACAGATTGTAGCTGTTATGTGCGGGCCTCACAGATTATAACCTACATCCGCCTTCCACCTCACACAGATGGTAGCTGTTATGTGCGGGCCTCACAGATTATAACCTACATCCGCCTTCCACCTCACACAGATGGTAGCTGTTATGTGCGGGCCTCACAGATTATAACCTACATCCGCCTTCCACCTCACACAGATGGTAGCTGTTATGTGCGGGCCTCACAGATTATAACCTACATCCGCCTTCCACCTCACACAGATGGTAGCTGTTATGTGCGGGCCTCACAGATTATAACCTACATCCGCCTTCCACCTCACACAGATGGTAGCTGTTATGTGCGGGCCTCACAGATTATAACCTACATCCGCCTTCCACCTCACACAGATGGTAGCTGTTATGTGCGGGCCTCACAGATTATAACCTACATCCGCCTTCCACCTCACACAGATTGTAGCTGTTATGTGCGGGCCTCACATATTATAACCTACATCCGCCTTCCACCTCACACAGATGGTAGCTGTTATGTGCGGGCCTCACATATTATAACCTACATCCGCCTTCCACCTCACACAGATTGTAGCTGTTATGTGCGGGCCTCACATATTATAACCTACATCCGCCTTCCACCTCACACAGATTGTAGCTGCTATGTGCGGGCCTCATAGATTATAACCTACATACGCCTTCCACCTCACACAGATTGTAGCTGTTATGTGCGGGCCTCACAGATTATAACCTACATCCGCCTTCCACCTCACACAGATTGTAGCTGTTATGTGCGGGCCTCACAGATTATAACCTACATCCGCCTTCCACCTCACACAGATGGTAACTGTTATGTGCGGGCCTCACAGATTATAACCTACATCCGCCTTCCACCTCACACAGATTGTAGCTGTTATGTGCGGGCCTCACAGATTATAACCTACATCTGCCTTCCACCTCACACAGATGGTAACTGTTATGTGCGGGCCTCGCTCTATTGATCTCCTTTATAGCTAAACGACCATGAGCTCCAGACAGAAAATAAACAACTCTCCAGAAGATAATAATATAAAGAAGAAATCAATTATGCTCTCACCACCCCATACTCCTCCACACAAATTCTGGCTGCGCCGGTGCGGCATATATTCGGGTTTTTATTGTTTTATTGGCACATTAAGTACTACATTTTAAAAATGTTATAAATAAAATGTGACATCAACCAGCAATATTTGAAAAGAGTTGACCTCCATTTTGTCAAATCTGTACAATTTTTACTCACTTGAAGTTGTGGATCGCGTCCTTCAAATTAAATAATTTGGCGGTTAAATGGTTAATATCTTTGATATCTAAACGACCATCCGGACCATAAACTCTTACCATGGAGCATACAAATAATAAACAACTCACTCATGTTCAAGATCATACAGCTGTCTGAGATAATTTCATTCAATGAATGGCTTGCTGCCCAGCCCAATTGTACTATGAAATGAATGCATCAAGTCATTTTTTTCATTTTTTGTCAAGGTATGATTCAGCCTGAACTAATTGGCGCTCTTTTATCAGCGGCCGGCCGTTTGAATACATTTAAGGGACGGCATGATGAGTTGATCTGCAATCAACGAATACAGTTATTACAAATATTGTTTCGTATTAATGGCTATCATACCGTACAATTAATTACTTGGTAGGTGGAAGGTGGCAAAACAAAGGCCGTCCATGTTAAGGAAATTCTAAATTGTAGCTCGTATATACTTATTTGGTGGAGTTGCAGTGTATAAAAACAAAATGCCATATATAATGAAAACTATTCCGATCAGCCCAAAGTGTGACAGGTATGAAAGACTTACTGTGGAGCATGTTTTGCTAACGTGTGATTCTGTCAATCATGAAATATCTAATAATGGAATCGGTGCATCGACCTCACCAACCACAACCACAGAATAAAATTATTATGTGGTTTTCTTTCTCTGTAATGACTTATGAAAAAAGTCACGTTTTTTAATAACTGGTCTGAACTGTAAATTTGTGATTGAATGACACGAAATATATTTGGCTATTATTAACCTGATTTGGTCGATATATGAACACTGCCAACAACAAATTAAAATAATCACAGATTAACCGAAGTTCAATGCTTTATCTACCTGAAACTGTACAATTTTTTACAAATAATGCTTCACTAAAGATTAAAATTACAACAGTCATTTAATGTTAACGATTTGTGTTCTTGGACGTCCAGTTGCAGATGTCAGCCGTGTGTGTGCAATAGAATGAAACATATGTTACTGTGACATCTTATTGTAATTTTTAAATACTTATAACCATTTAAACTATATTAATCTTTTAGTCATTATAATTGGCTATGTTTATTTTAATTGATATTTTACTTCGAACTTTGTTTGCTCAGCTTTTTGAGTTTTTAACACTATATCTGTTAAATTGATTAGGCATGTTAATAGTGTATAAACAGCCTTTTTTTACATTAAAGGGTTTTGTCAAGTTAAAAAAAATCAAAAAATCCGAGAAAAACTCGGAAGTGGGTGGGTGGGTCAAGCCCCAACTCGGATTATTATTATTTTGAAAATCTTGTGTTTTTTTGTGTTTTTGTGTGCTTTTTGTGTTGTTGTCATGTTTCCAAAAAAAAAAAAATGGGAAGGGGGGTGGGTGGATGGGGTCTGGCCAATTCGAGTTTTTCTCGAATTTTTGGATTTTTTTAACTTGCCGAGACCCATAAGGGAAGTGGTCTCGTATAGGTGCTGGTCACCTGTCGCCACTTGCTTCTGTATGTACAGTTTTATCCATGTATATTTTACACACATGTACTTGTACTTATAATAATGAGGCCCAACCAGTCCAGATAACTAACAAAAAGGCAAACTATGCAACTTGACGGACATTAGATAACTGAGGCCCATCCCACTAAAAATCCCATTAGGAAAAAAAAATCATTTTCATAAGAAAAAAAAATTATGTTAACTTTTCAAATGGAAATGAGAGAGAGTTAAGATAATCTTAATGTTAAGATTGTTAGTGGGATATATAGGTCCCTTGTCCTGATTCTATAAAATAACCAAGTGTAAAAGTCTGAATTTTTTTTATATTGTATCCAACCTACAAACGATGCAGGTGGTGCAGGTTTTTTATAGTCTGATATCAAGTCTGAAGACTTATCATTGGACTTTACATCTTACCCCCTGATCACTGGAACTGTTCATTGGTGTGCCATTTTAACTCCCCGGGGAGTCCTGTAGCCGGTTCGGCGCATTGAACTTATCGTACACACTGCCATCTTTGTCCTACCAGGTACTCATTTTCACCTGAGTCAAGTGAAGCATTTGAAGGTGAAGTGTCTTGCCCAAGGACACACCATCTTAAGAATATCCGAAGATTGAGAGGGGTAATACATGATACTTCTTTGAAAATCCTGCGGGATTCGAAACCGCACGTCAGGCAGCGACATCGGCAGAGCGCTACGCTCTAACCATTGCGCCATGTCCCTCTCAAAAGCAGAGAATAATTACATAAAATACATTACTAAATAGTCAAACAACACTATACAAAATAATAATAAAATTACTTTAACAGCAATTTTAAGGGTCATAGGAATCACGGTTAATCAATATCACATAACCTTCAGGCGTTTTGAATGTCTTTAATAATGCTTGTGAGCATTTAAATAGTCTAAACTATTTTTTTCAAAGCAATACATTGTCTGTTTTGCATATATTTTCAACAACAGCTATCAGTTAAGTATGAATAGGAAATGTATTGCAGCAGGGTTTCTTTAATAAAAAGTACAATGCAATGTATTTGCACGCGAAGAATTAATATATAAATTATCAACGTAAAGTAGGTGGCTTAAATTGCATTGTTTATTTTATTATCTAAGGCTTTAATATATGAGTTCTTATAGTTGACAGTCGCACACGAACGGTCGATCAGTGAAAATAAACACTAATTATTAGCCTTCATTATCAACGGCTTTACTGCAGCCACTCCCACTAATTACGCTTATACTCATTTAATAAGTAGGCATACTATAAATATAATACTTAACCTGAAAAAACATTATTACCTGTATTAATTCACCTATTTGCTCACTCATTCAAATATTTGATCACCTTTGCTTACTTTAATTTCTATACATATCATTTTCAGGTTATGACACATGCTTTCCGTGATGGTAATGTATTATTAATTTTGTCAACGAATCCAAAGTGATTTAATAGTTATAATCACAAGTCTAGTTGATTGTACCAATTTATAATCACCTATTCATAGGCTTCCTTGTTGGGAATGAAATGAATGCATCATGCTTGGGTACCATGATGGCTAAACAAGATGCAGCAGACTCATCCTGCTGTTAAAAAGGTGAATAAACTAAGTCACCGCATCAGTGAAATCAGACTGATAATATAACCGTGCTGGCATGTCAATATCACAATGCATGCTTATTTTATATCTGTTGTTGTAGGCTGAACAATGACATCAATTTTAACTGTATTTAATTAGACTGAAATACATTGTTAATCTAGGATTGTATTGATATTTAATAACAACATGACTTTGTTACTAAATTAAATCCAGCCACTAACTTACAGACGTCATTAAAGAGATAAAGTTATAGCGGCAATTACATCAGTCATACACACACTCAGCTTAAAATATATTATATTCTCATTGAAATGGCCTATGAGCCAATATGGTCTATATGTTTTCAATAAACACCTAAAAATCGTTACATTATAAAAGCTAACACCTCTACCTAGCCCTTTCAAGCCTGAATTCACCATTGTAAGCTTCGTCCACTTCAAGCCGCGAATTGCTGTCGCAATTCTCTATTTGTACTGGATAAAGATAAATTGAAGTTAAAAAAATCCTTTGGAAACATCTGCATCGTGAGGGTTGTAAGGGTTAAAAATCAAACCCTTTGAAGTGCACAGCTACGTATGTAACCCCTGTCTCTACATTGCTGTATATATCTGGCTCTGCGCTGTAGTTTGGCTGATGAGGCAATGCATACCTGATAAAGACACGTTTTTGTGGCAAGTGATATTCATATCTGGTAATGTCATTAGAATCTTGGAAAATTTACAGCATTGTATGTAAGCTGAATCAGCATCGAAGAGGTTGGTCGAGCATTCATAGAATGCTGTGCCAGTAGTATGTTTAAGCTGTGAATCCACGTGGTCGTGACCGCAGCAACAGCCCAGTTATCACTAGTTTTAGACCAACCCTTATCAGATTGATTAATCAGATTGTTCTGTCTTAAATAACAACCTTAGAATCACATGGTAAGTTAAACCTGACAGGAAGAGGCATACATTTATAAATAATTATATTTTTGTTTGACCACTTGTCATGGTGGCTTGTCTCGCTATGTATCTCCTAACTTAAGGCTGTAGCTAAGAATTTCAAATGAAATTTTCAGACTTAAATGGAGAAAACACTTTCTGTTTAGGCCTATAATATTTAGACACCTATTATACCAATTCCAGTATCATGTTATTAATTAGAAATCTGAAACTATATATACAAGCGAATATCAACCATACCATCTTTAATTAGTCTGAATAGGAATAGACTTTATTATGTCTGTCATTATGTGTGGCTTCGTTGATGTATTAGGGAACTATTATTTTGAATTTTAATCTACTAGAAAATGCCTATAAAATATGATACACTGTAAGTCGAAGTCGATTTTGCTTATAGTCCCTAGCGACAAATTACCTCTTACAATCTAATTATTGTAAATTGTTTAGCATTATATGTATAAAAGTAGGAGATATGAAACGATAGGAAATGTACTTGGATAAAAACACTGATTTCACTAGAAAAAAACTCACATGAATACGAAAATATAAAAGAAGAACAATAAAATGTGATTAACTGAAAAAAAGAAGAATACTCCTCTATTCATCATGAGAGTATCAGATTTTCTCTTCCCCTCCAGTCGTGCACTAGATATGCACACCACGCATTGTTGATTTACTGCTTTTTGAGACAAGCCTCAACCCGCAAACATAACAGATTGCCAAACTGAGATTATGACCACCTCACCCCCTAATCGCACATATTGTTGGTCATCTGGTCTAGTGATCTCTTTGGCAGCCAGACGACCAGTTTGGCCATGAAGTTCAGGAGGATAATAAACAAGTCCCCAGAAAATCGTAATATCAGGACAGCAGATCAATCATGACCCCACCCGTCACACTTCACCCCTCATTCCGCCACAGATTTTGGCTAATCTGTTATATTGATCTTTTTGATATCTAGATGATCGGGTCGACCATGAACTCGCACCGCGGAGCATAAAGATGATGAACAACTCAGAAGATCACAATATCATTTTCCGAGGACCGTCTGGTCATCTGTGTTACACAAAGCAGAGATTGATTTATTTAAAAAAGGGGCTACCCAGCCCCCCTCCCCCTAATGCATTATATTTGAAGTAATTTTAAGAGGAGAGTTTTGTAAAACAGATTTATTGTGTTCATAATCCTTATCTTTATAAAACATAAACATTTCCTAATATTACGGCTTTTGGTCAGCATAAAACCCGGATCAACTCGTAAATTATTTGATGACATTCGGATTATGGTCAGCATAAAACAATGATAGTTTACCTTATGTAGACAACGTTAGTGGCAAAATGTATTTATAAAATAGCATACAAATAAAATTTATTATTATTTGTCTATATCATTTGCGAAATATACTGCAACATTTGCTTAATCATCTTGATTTGGGTATCACGGCAGCTAGCTTTATCTGACGGTAAATGACTATGAGAAAAAAAATGAATCTGAGCTGCAAAGCTAAACGACGTCTAACGCCTCTTTAATTATCATTAATTAAATCAAAATTAATCTAATGATTTTAATTGAGAGGGTGGATAAAAACAACTGGGGTATTTTCTTTTTAGTAAGCTGACTTTCACAGCTTTCACCATTTTTTATAATTGAAATCGAAATGCATCTAGTGATTGCAATTAAATTATTAAATCAAGCTTAGCTTAATGGGAGCGTGGATAAAAAATGACTGGTGTAATTTGTTTTAATCAGCTGACTTTCACAGTTGTTATTATTTGTATGATGAAGATGAGATTGTGATTTGTGAGATTTGAAGTGATGACCTTAATAACAAGTACCTGTAGATGAGGTCACAAATATAAAATTGTCATAGCTTTTGAAATGTAAATCAAATGATTAACAAGAAAATATACATCATACATGGCAATAAATGAATAAAAAAATGATATAAAGTAGATAAAATATGTCCTAAATGCTTATTAGGATTTAGTCTGCAGTGTGTTTGATTAATTTTAAATGATGCTATTAATTAATGCAGTTTTCGTTTTAGTCATAAAGCGGTTTTACATTTTGAATTTAGTTTGGCATCATTTACTTTTTAATGAGTTGATTTTCATAGCTTCAAGTGAGAAGTGATTAACTTAATAACGATAATAGGAGCCATTACGATTTAATAATGAGTTTTCGGACTCTGAATAATCAGAGCTATGCACTTTAATAGTACAGAACTTTGATATAAATTGATTACATACACTTCTACAAATCATTTTGCGTTGCACTTTATAATTAAAACTTGATTGTTGCATTATGAGGGTTGTTATTTATTAAATTTACCTTTGAGTTTGACAACAGTCTAGCACTATATATTCAAATAATACGACCACAAATAATGAAATACTACCAATGAGAATTAATTGAAACGGATGTTGAATGTAGGTACATGTGTAAGGAATCGGGTATCGGGATGTGTAACGACTTGCATGGGTCTCATAAACAAAATGAAGGACAGGTGTTGGATGGACGATCACCACGTCAAGAAAATGAGCAGAGTCTGAGTTAGATGGCAATAACACCAGACAATAGACTGCTTGCACGAGTTTGCGCAGTGAACAATTGGCTGATTAAAACAGTTCCGAGTCGCTCACTGTGTGGCGTGTTGTCATTGATAAGTGTGTAACAGTTGTCTGATTAAAACAGTTTAGCGTTGCTCACCGTGTGGCGTGTTGTTATTGAAAAAGGTGTATAGATCACAGATGACACAGAAATTTGATTCATGTGATGGGGAGGGGTAATCCTATATAGCATATATCAGTAGGCGAGATAATGCAGGTTAACCCAGTGTCGTCTCAATGCTAGCCCATCATCTGCCACGCTGGAACAACACTACGACGACATTGGAATGCGTCAATCTTGAGAATAAATATTAATATGTTGATTCATCATCTAACGATTCAACCTAACTCTCCCTCAGTCATATTATTATTATTATTTATTCATTAAAACCCCCACAGGTGAGGAAAACATATTATATTGTATATTACATTCATACAAACGTATCACAGATAAGAAATATCACAGTATATGTATTAAAAGCGGATCAATAATTTAGTTAAAATATGTGCGGTAGAGTTTCTATTCAGAAAGTCAGCTCTATACAACACGCCTTGCAAGGAGTCTACCACGCCGTCTCTAGCAGAATACTTTTGCGTATATTTAAATGTTGATAGTGCAGAGAGGAGGGGTGATAGACCCATGTCAAGTAGTCTGCCAAAAAGCGTACTTTTACTGTACTTTCCGGTTAATAAATACTTAGACATAAAAAAAGAGCACAGACTCCGTAATGGAGAATTCACTAAAAATAGCCTTTTCATCAGGCTTACGGACATTAATACTCTCTTCAATAGGTAAAATATTAAGAGCCGTCAGCAACTTAGAGTGATGAGAGTACCTACTTAGACCAAGAAACGCTTTGACAATTGTACCCTGAAGCGATTCGAGCTTACTGTACATTGCTCTATTTAAATAAACAGTTTCAAGCCCGAAAGTTAGAATAGGGCGACATATGGTGTGCCATAAGTGGAGCTTCAGATCAACTGGAAGGCCAGGGTATGGCATACCAACATTATTAAGACTAAAATATGACTTGCGACATTTAAAAATTCTGCTGTCGACTTGATTGATGCATTTCCCGTCGCTGGATAAAATCATGCCTAAAATTTCAATATTATCTACGTTGTCAATAGGTACCTGGCCTAACGACCATTTTGGCTCACACTTTAATATTGTTTGCCCATATGATATACACTTAGTCTTTTTGATACCGAATTTAAACCTCCAAGTGTTTGAATAAACTAGACATTTATCTATCATTTTCTGTAAGCCAGGAACGGTTGCACTAAATAAATTTATATCATCCGCATAGGCAAATGACTCAAATTTATTTGAGCCTATTCGCACACCATGGTCACTAGTTGATAAGTCAATTAGGAGGTCATTGATAAATATACCAAATATATGAGGAGATAACATACTGCCTTGACGAGTTCCTCGTGTGACATTAAATTAATAGCTGCATTCTCCGTTCCACCTGACCACAGCCTTTAAATTATTGTACCATCTATACATAAGAAGCCAGTGGTGTAGTGGAAGCTTTTCCCAAAGTTTATACAATAGGGCGTCGTGCCATATCGAGTCAAAACACTTTTCGGCGTCCAGACTACAGATATATAAAGGAGAGCCCATGTCATTAAAATACGACGCAATGTCATTGATAAGAACACAAGGCATAGAGGTACCTCTGGATTCTCTAAATCCGAATTGGGTATCATAGAGCTCATCCTTCGGCATTATTAACATCTCGATCAGTTTAGAGTGAGTCGAACTTAGCGTTATGGGTCTGTAATTTTCGGATAGATTCGGATTGAGAGTGGGTTTTTTTTAAATTGGAATTAAAATACCTTTCAGGAAGGACTTAGGTACACAGCCTCTATTGAGGACACTTGAATAGATACATGACAGTATCTCACACAAAGTGGGGCTATTCCCATAGATGAAATGCTCACTACATATGCCATCGACCCCCGGAGAGGAGACCCGTTTGAGGCGACTTATAAGATCACTAACGAGGCTTGGCTTAATCATACAGGACTCAGTCACATATTGTTCATTATTTTTATATGGTTGGTTTACTTGGTTGTAAAGAGGAGTTACTTTTCTTCCTGCGCTCAGCTTTGATACTACTCCAGAATTTATTCAAATTCTGGGTTCTGTAAGAGTTAATGATACTACGGTACTCCTCTTTCTGTAGGTTAGATACATTACGACGACACACTTGACGAAATAGTTTTTTCACAGCTTTATAGCAGCGATACATTTCACCAGTACGTGGCCGGTCATTCTGCATCCACAAATTCCACCAGAAACGTTTTTTCTCCCGCAGCCTACTTAATTCGGGACACCAGTAAGGTTTTGGTTTAAAGCGTACTTTAGGTGTGCATCCGGCTTCCTTAGTTGCATATGCAACGTAACTTTAATCATGTAGTTTGTTTCACTCCACTGAACCGTAATATTTTACATGGCGGCCAGGACCCCTCCCCCGCGGACGTTGACCATGCTGCTCATGCGAGTATGCCAACAACGTTTTCCAGTGAATGATGACGACTCACCTACTTTTATCAACATTAAATATGAAAAGTGATTTAAATAAAGTGAGAAAAAATGACCTAAAGTAAGCAAGGTTAAGACATCGCTGGTAAAACATTCTGCTTGTAACATATTTTCAGACCACTACCATGATTACGCCACCAAATTGGTAAATTTGTTATATGTTTTTTAAATGTATTAAAGGATACTATGACGTATCCTGGTATAATAACATTTTTTTACAGATTTGTTCCACTGTGGAACGCACTCCCGCGGCAATTGAGGGACGCCGATTCTACATATATTGTTTTAAACGTAAACTTGTAATGCATTGTGACAACCGTGTTGCAGATTTCGATACAGATAAGGCATGTACCTGGTCAGGGGCGTGTAGGTGTCACTCCTGTGTGTATAATTGTGGTGCTCCACGTCAAAACTTTATTATTTTAAATTTTATTACTTTTTGACTATAATTTAAATTTTTTGACGATGATTTATGAACTTTTATAGGTGTATTGTTTGTTCTCAGATAACCTGCCATATTGTACTATTTGTTTATGAACTCTAATGTATTCATATGTACATGTACTGTGTATGGCGAATAAATGAATAAATAAATAATTAGTTAATCTAAGTCAAGTATTACCTCGTTTGTAATCTCTCAGATAAATGGGTACTGTGATATCACATGAGCTTTATTATTCTTGTAACATTGTTTGTTGATTATAAACTTGTTCTGGTTATTCAGTGTTGACCGAATGTTGTCTTGAATTAAGACCACCGTCTGCGACACTGGCCCAGCACTAAACCAGCATCGAGTTAAGGTATTGTAGTTATTTGTGAAGTGTCCCCTGTTGGTGTGAAAGGATTATTAAGGGAGTTGTCGAATCCGTGAATTAAGTAAGAGCAATAGCAATAGCAGCAGCAGCAGCAGCAGAAGCAGCAGCAGCAGCAGAAGCAGCAACAACAACAGCAGCAGCAACAACAACAACAGCAGCAGCAGCAGAAGCAGCAGAAACAGCAACAACAACAGTAGCAGCAGCAGCAACGACATCAGCAGCAACAGCAGCAGCCAAGTCAATAAAAGTGCCATCAACAAGAGCAGGAAATTATCAATAAGTTCATTAACACCATCCCAGCAAACACCAGACTTTGACCCAATGCTGGGATAAAACCCGATGACGACGGCATCAATATGGACAAGTTATCAACATTATGGTTTCCCCAATGCTGGGTCAATTTAGATTACGTTGGCCCAGCATGCATGAGAGGTTGATTCAATGCTGTTCCACCGTATGCCCGACATCAAAGCAGCATTAGACATTAGACAGACGACTGTGCTTTCTGAAATGGTTCCCTGTTTGTGTGGACGGATTCAGTGGGTTGTGGAATCAGGGAGGTCATTGACCTCTATCATTCTTGTCAGTCTGGTCTGATGCTGATCGTAAAAACATAGTTGTTTTAATGCTGGCACACCGTCTAGAATGTTAGCACAACCTTAATGTCAATGTCTTGTTGTCGACATGTCAGATGTCAGGTCTGTATCCTGATTTGACGTAGACATGTCAGAAGACAGATGTCAGGCATGTATCCTGATCTAATGTAGACATGTCAGATGTCAGACCGTATCCACATTTGATGTCGATATGTCAGATGTCAGGCCTGTATCCTGATCTGATATGGACACGCCAGATGTCAGGCCTGTATCCTGGTCTGATCTAGACATGTCAGATGTCAGGTCTGTATCCTGGTCTGATGTGAACATGTCAGATGTCAGGCCTGTATCCTGGTCTTATGTGAACATGTCAGATGTTAGATGTCAAACCTGTACCCTGGTCTGATGAGGACATGTCAGATGTCAGGCCTGTATCCTGGTCTGATGTGGACATGTCAGATGTCAGGTCTGTATCCTGGTCTGATGTGGACATGTTTGATGGCAGGCCTGTATCCTGGTCTGATTTGGACATGTCAGATGGCAGGCCTGTATCCTGATCTGATGTAGCCATGTCAGATGGCAGGCCTGTATCCTGGTCTGACCTAGACATGTCAGATGGCAGGCCTGTATCCTGGTCTGACCTAGACATGTCAGATGGCAGGCCTGTATCCTGGTCGGATGTGGACATGTCAGATGTCAGGCCTGTATCCTGGTCTGATGTGGGCATGTCAGATGGCAGGCCTGTATCCTGGTCTGACCTAGACATGTCAGATGGCAGGCCTGTATCCTGGTCTGATGTGGACATGTCAGATGTCAGGTCTGTATCCTGGTCTGATGTGGACATGTTTGGTGGCAGGCCTGTATCCTGATCTGATGTGGGCATGTCAGATGGCAAGCCTGTATCCTGGTCTGATCTAGACATGTCAGATGGCAGGCCTGTATCCTGGTCTGATGTAGCCATGTCAGATGGCAGGCCTGTATCCTGGTCTGATGTAGCCATGTCAGATGTCAGGCCTGTATCCTGGTCTGACCTAGACATATCAGATGGCAGGCCTGTATCCTGGTCTGACCTAGACAAGTCAGATGTCAGGCCTGTATCCTGGTCTGATGAGGACATGTCAGATGTCAGGCCTGTATCCTGGTCTGACCTAGACATGTCAGATGGCAGGCCTGTATCCTGGTCTGATGTAGACATGTCAGATATCAGGCCTGTATCCTGGTCTGATGTGGACATGTCAGATGTCAGGCCTGTATCATTATCTGATGTGGGCATGTCAGATGTTAGGCCTGTATCCTTATCTGATGTGGACATGTCAGATGTCAGATGTCAGGCCTGTATTCTGGTCTGATGTGGACATGTCAGATGTCAGGCCTGTATCCTGGTCTGATGTGGACATGTTTGATGGCAGGCCTGTATCCTGGTCTGATGTGGACATGTCAGATGTCAGGCCTGTATCCTGGTCTGATGTGGACATGTCAGATGTCAGGCCTGTATCCTGGTCTGATGTGACATGTCAGATGTCAGGCCTGTATCCTGGTCTGATGTGGACATGTCAGATGTCAGGTCTGTATCCTGGTCTGATGTGGACATGTTTGATGGCAGGCCTGTATCCTGATCTGATCTAGACATGTCAGATGTCAGGCCTGTATCCTGGTCTGATGTGACATGTCAGATGGCAGGCCTGTATCCTGGTCTGATCTAGACATGTCAGATGTCAGGCCTGTATCCTGGTCTGATGTGGACATGTTTGATAGCAGGCCTGTATCCTGGTCTGATGTAGACATGTCAGACGTCAAACCTGTACCCTGGTCTGATGAGGACATGTCAGATGTCAGGCCTGTATCCTGGTCTGATGTGGACATGTTTGATAGCAGGCCTGTATCCTGGTCTGATGTAGACATGTCAGATGTCAGCCCTGTATCCTGGTCTGATGTGACATGTCAGATGTCAGGCCTGTATCCTGATCTGATGTCGACATGTTTGATGGCAGGCTGTATCCTTATCTGATGTGGACATGTCAGATGTCAGATGTTAAACCTGTATCCTGGTCTGATGAGGACATGTCAGATGTCAGGCCTGTATCCTGGTCTGATGTGGACATGTCAGATGTCAGACCTGTATCCTGGTCTGATGTAGACATGTCAGATGTCAAGCCTGTATCCTGGTCTGATGTGGACATGTCAGATGTCAGGCCTGTATCCTGGTCTGATATGGACATGTCAGATGTCAGGCCTGTATCCTGGTCTGATGTGACATGTCTGATGTCAGGCCTGTATCCTGGTCTGATGTAGACATGTCAGATGTCAAGCCTGTAACCTGGTCTGATGTGGACATGTCAGATGTCAGGCCTGTATCCTGGTCTGATGTGGACATGTCAGATGTCAGCCCTGTATCCTGGTCTGATGTGACATGTCAGATGTCAGGCCTGTATCCTGGTCTGATGTCGACATGTTTGATGGCAGGCTGTATCCTTATCTGATGTGGACATGTCAGATGTCAGATGTCAAACCTGTATCCTGGTCTGATGAGGACATGTCAGATGTCAGGCCTGTATCCTGGTCTGATGTGGACATGTCAGATGTCAGGCCTGTATCCTGGTCTGATGTAGACATGTCAGATGTCAAGCCTGTATCCTGGTCTGATGTGGACATGTCAGATGTCAGGCCTGTATCCTGGTCTGATGTGGACATGTCAGATGTCAGGCCTGTATCCTGGTCTGATGTGACATGTCTGATGTCGGGCCTGTATCCTGGTCTGATGTAGACATGTCAGATGTCAAGCCTGTATCCTGGTCTGATGTGGACATGTCAGATGTCAGGCCTGTATCCTGGTCTGATGTGGACATGTCAGATGTCAGGCCTGTATCCTGGTCTGATGTGGACATGTCAGATGTCAGGCCTGTATCCTGGTCTGATGTGGACATGTCAGATGTCAAGCCTGTATCCTGGTATGATGTGGACATGTCAGATGTCAGATGTTAAACCTGTATACTGGTCTGATGTGGACATGTCAGACGTCAGGCCTGTATCCTGGTCCGACCTAGACATGTCAGATGTCAGGCCTGTATCCTGGTATGATGTGGACATGTCAGATGTCAGATGTCAAACCTGTATCCTGGTCTGATGTAGACATGTCAGATGTCAGGCCTGTATCCTGGTCTGATCTAGACATGTCAGATGTCAGGCCTGTATCCTGGTCTGATGTCGACATGTTTGATCGCAGACTGTATCCTGATCTGATGTGGACATGTCAGATGTCAGATGTTAAACCTGTATACTGATTTGATGTGGACATGTCAGATGTCAGGTCTGTATCCTGGTCTGATGTGGACATGTCAGATGTCAGGCCTGTATCCTGGTCTGATGTGGACATGTCAGATGTCAGGCCTGTATCCTTATCTGATGTGGACATGTCAGATGTCAGGCCTGTATCCTGATCTGATGTGACATGTCAGATGGCAGGCCTGTATCCTGGTCTGATGTGGACATGTCAGATGGCAGGCCTGTATCCTGGTCTGATGTGGACATGTCAGATGTCAGATGTCAAACCTGTATCCTGGTCTGATGTGGACATGTCAGATGTTAGGCCTGTATCCTTATCTGATGTGGACATGTCAGATGTCAGGCCTGTATTCTGGTCTGATGTGGACATGTGAGATGTCAGGCCTGTATCCTGATCTGATGTGACATGTCTGATGTCAGGCCTGTATCCTGGTCTGATGTAGACATGTCAGATGTCAAGCCTGTATCCTGGTCTGATGTGGACATGTCAGATGTCAAACCTGTATCCTGGTCTGATGTGGACATGTCAGATGTCAGGCCTGTATCCTGGTCTGATGTGGACATGTCAGATGTCAAACTTGTATCCTGGTCTGATGTGGACATGTCAGATGTCAGGCCTGTATCCTGGTCTGATGTGGACATGTCAGATGTCAGGCCTGTATCCTGATCTGATGTGACATGTCAGATGTCAGGCCTGTACTCTGATTTGATGTGGACATGTCAGATGTCAGGCGTGTATCCTGATCTGATGTGGACATGTCAGATGCCAGGCCTGTATCCTTATCTGATGCGACATGTCAGATGTCAGACCTGCATCCTGGTATGATGTGGACATGTCAAATGTCAGGCTGTATTTTGATCTGATGTAAAATTTCATATGTCAGGCCTCTATGATGTCCCTCTCGGGGGGGGGGGGGTTTCTTGGTTGCGTGGAACCCCGTTTGTATGGACCAGCAGCTGCAGCTATATCCTTGCCACCTCATCTGGCTCACAATGTCTCAATCTCAGGTTTTATCAGTGCTATGACAAAGAAGCTATTAAATACGCCCCAATATGTATTTAGTTGTCTAGATTAGGGCCTACGGTCAGCAGCGATTCTGCTCTCAGACAATAGCGATATTATTTTGAATTCAACCTTGGACTATGGACTTTTTTTTACATCATATTCTATTATAGGCCCATATACTATGCCACGGTCAATTTTTTCAGGGGTAGAATAATATAATAGTTTCAAAATATGTAAATATTGAGCAATGTTTTAATCTTGACAGCTCCCAAGCTTGCATATGTTTATACGTTTAGCTTTTAACTCATTGATGTAGATATATAAATTAAAAACTAATATATCCTACCTTTTTTTTAATCAGCTTATGGACGAATAGTTTACTATTCACATTACTATATGTACGTTTTGAAATTCCAGTGCTGAAAATGGCACAATTTGATGCCAAATAAAAAATATCTGTATCACCACCGTTATTATCATGATATTTTATTCTGTATCGTGGTCTGTGAAGTTATCTTTATTCTAATCTTGAGTTAACATTTCTCACTTGGCTTTTTGTTTACTTGCTGCTTTGTGCATAATTTGAGTCCTGCTTGTAGCTCTGAACTCCGTATTGCTAATAATGTTGATTATTGTTGCCAAATGAATGAATGAATGAATGAATGAATGAATGAATGAATTAATGAATGAATGAATGAATGAATGAGTGAATGAATGAATGAATGAATGAGCATACAAGCTAAGTCCTGAGACAATAACTATGAACCACAACCATGGAGCTGGATATAATATGTGTCTGTTAGTCAGTCAGTACTAATAATGTATATGTGTCCGTTGCTCAATCCGTGCGAGATTCTTTATTGTATATTGTTGACACGTGGTTGTTTTTCCGGTTGGGCGGGGGCCCTAGGGTGGTGGTTAGCACCGCTGCCTCTAACGCTGGAGTTATGGGTTCGTTTCCCGATCACGGCGGTTTGAAAGAAAGAAAAAATGTTTCTTCCACAATCATTCGTAAAACTCAGTATTGTCGGGAGCCTCCGTGACCGAGAGTTAATCTGCTCGGCCTCTGACCTCCAGGGTTTGAATTTCGAATCCTCTGTCTGGAGGGAAGTGACATCTCACTCATCTCACCATTCTCAGGAGGTTCTCCTGGCCCAAGTTAGGCTGTATGTGCACAAAAGTGCCTAAAGCCTGATTCATTGCACTTCCTTTTGTTTTTTCCCGTTTGTCTTCTGTCTCTCCATTTTATCGCTGTTCTTCTATGTCAGGCTTCTCGCCTTTTCTATCTCTGTGATCTGTACTTTCTGTTTTTTCTTAGTTTTCTATGTTTTATATCTGACGTCCAGTCAGTAAATCTGCTGATTCAATGATTTTAAATTCCCAGGGATCGTTCATCTGTGGTTGTTTTTCCCATTTGAAATAAGTTATTTGTATCATTCATTCTGTCTCCCTTTTATCCATTTATATATGCCACTCTGTCAGTCCGTAAATCTGTTTATCCATAGAATCCGCCACTGAAACAGGATCGTGTTCGCTTGAGGCAAATAACCCGCTGAAATCTCTGTCAGGATTCATCAACCTATATCAGGATAAAGCATTTGGTATGGTCGACACCTTTCAAAACCACTGACAGACGAGGCTCGGGTCCAGGATACGCCAGATTCTGGCGCTGTTTTAATGTTTGTCCAACGTCTTAGAGGGTAACCCAACATTAAACCAATATTTTTTTATCGTATCGTGATTTCAAGCAGTTCAGTTACCCCAGGCCGTTCGAGTAACTCAAAACTTTTACAAAACTTTATTTTAAAGTGAGTCATAAACCACTAAATATAACACATTACTGATTGTTTAATCGTTATATGTATAACAAATTTATTATATTCAAAGTAAGTATGGGCATAACTGTGATTGACATTTGTGCAACGTTACAGGACAATATATTGCTGCAAATACATCGTTATAATATTAGTCCGGGAGCTCAGGGGTCAAAAATGTCCCGAACGGGGCCAAAAGGTTTGAAGGTTGTATCTAACTGGAAATTTTGCGCTGAATTCGAAAATCAACGTCTTACATGCCGTACCTGGGAAGTTTTTTTAATAAGACGTCATTGTTGCCATGGTAATAAATTCACAAAACATTTAAAATGTCGTCTACTGGAGGCAGGTATACTTTTAGTTGATGTTTATTTAAGATAATAAAGCAATAATTTGTGTAAACGCCATCCATTACACATATATAAGATTAGTTTTAGTCAGCAAAAGTATAATAGCATTGTTTTTCTTCTGTTGCCATAGAAACAAATACGTTATTATGACCTATATAATTTCATAGGTGGTATGTATTCCACATATATATTATTAATTATAAGAACATCATTTTTTTAGTTCTTTCTAATAAAAAAAACACGCCAAAAATGCATTAATTATCAAATATATATTACATCGACAAATTTGCAGCGTCATAATTGATAACGCTGGCCAGCAGCGTCACATTATGACGTCTTTTCTGTGGCGTACAAAAATGCCGCCATTATTGGAAAACAGACTTTCTTTGATATCTTTCTTAAAAATGGTCGTATCGTATTGACTAATATGTCTAGTAGTATGTTTTCATGGTCAAGGATTCTGATAATACAACTCTCGGGGGCGAATATTCTTCAGAAAACAAGATTCTGACAATCTCGACGCATTTGCCTATATAGACTCAGTGCTGCAGACAGCCTTTGGGTCTCATTGAGTATTCACCCTTTATTTTGAAACGATGTGTAAAGATGTGTACTTTGAGTACAATAGAATATCTCAGAATATTTCACTCAAATTATTAATATGGGTTGAAAGTGTGAACTGTCAACAAAAACAATTAACATCTTATCTAAACAAGTATGATTTTTATAAATCTAAATATTTGAAAATATTTACATGTAAATATACACAACAAAATAAACGTGTGTGCGTAAATTCATACAATATGATCGTAATTGTACTCACATTTTTCGAAAAGAAGATGCGTAATTTACGCAGCTGGACTATTTATTACTTGTAATAAATAATAAATATCCCTTTTGTGATGCAAGATGTCAAATTCACTGACTAAACACAATATCTAGCATAAAAATAATTCAGCATTGCATTTTTCGAAAAAAAGATGCGTAATTGGTAACACATCAAATTCATTACAGCTGCTACTAGAAAATAATATTTTAGTTTTTTGCTGAATTGTTACCATGGCAACAAAAACGTCTTATTTGGAAAACTTCCCAGGTACGGCATTTAAGACGTTGATTTTCGGAATCAGCGCAAAATTTCCAGTTAGATACAACGTTCAAACCTTTTGGCCCCGCTCGGGACATTTTTGACCCCTGAGCTCCCGGACTATATAGGCCTACACTTATTAGCATATTAGGTTTGTTTTCAGTTCTTTCCCAAATTTCTTATCATTTATTGCACTGTAAACTCATGTTGACTTTATGAATTACTTTTGTTACGTGTCAGGCTTGTGCATGCGGACCTATAAGTGCAGCATGGCTTACATTGAGGCAGTCCATTGTTCCCATCATACGTCTACTGTGATCTACTGTTAAAAGACTGGTGTTACGAGAGCCCTTTGAGGCTGGTGCTGCATGATCTTTTCTAAAGGTGTACAATGACCTTTATCGAGGCACTGTCATTAATCAGTTATTTTCTTGATTATCGTTATTTAGTACACTTATCTGCCGGGTCATTTGGCAATAATTGAATTATTTGACGGCTATTCATGTTATTAGGCACTTGTCACATTATCAGTAGACCTCCGGGGATATTTATGTTTATCGGCCAAATCTCAAACACATGGATTATAAACAATTTTGCGCAAATGAGGATGGTTGCCACGGACAATTGCAGCTATCTTGGAAATGACCCAGTCTTTATGTATCTTTTGGGGTCAGATTTTGCTAGATTTTTTTCTGTCATTCACTATAATGTTCAGTAGGATAGAAAACCGTTGAGAAACCTTTTGTCATAATATTTTGGGGGTATTAATATTTTGGCGGCCCACTTGTACGCCATCTTGAATAATAGAAAAGGCTCCAGCGGGAATCATGGGGAGTTTTAGTATTTTATTTGTAATGGCATTTCGAAAGTTTCCTGAAAAAATTGAGCTTTGACATATTTGTTCCCTTTTAAAACCCAATACTATTCGCCTAATATAACACTTCAAAGCACACAGAACAATATGTCACACACGTATTTAGATAACATGCATATGACAAGCAATGGTTATAGGAAGTTTAAATAACATCATTGCGATATTGAAATACATATTACTGCCTTCTCATGGCAAGATCGAGAAAGAAAACCCCCGAACAATAAAATGTATACTTATTGTATAAGATCATTCGTAAAACTCAGTATTGTCGGGAGCCTCCGTGACCGAGAGTTAATCTGCTCGGCCTCTGACCTCCAGGGTTTGAATTTCGAATCCTCTGTCTGGAGGGAAGTGACATCTCACTCATCTCACCATTCTCAGGAGGTTCTCCTGGCCCAAGTTAGGCTGTATGTGCACAAAAGTGCCTAAAGCCTGATTCATTGCACTTCCTTTTGTTTTTTCCCGTTTGTCTTCTGTCTCTCCATTTTATCGCTGTTCTTCTATGTCAGGCTTCTCGCCTTTTCTATCTCTGTGATCTGTACTTTCTGTTTTTTCTTAGTTTTCCATGTTTTATATCTGACGTCCAGTCAGTAAATCTGCTGATTCAATGATTTTAAATTCCCAGGGATCGTTCATCTGTGGTTGTTTTTCCCATTTGAAATAAGTTATTTGTATCATTCATTCTGTCTCCCTTTTATCCATTTATATATGCCACTCTGTCAGTCCGTAAATCTGTTTATCCATAGAATCCGCCACTGAAACAGGATCGTGTTCGCTTGAGGCAAATAACCCGCTGAAATCTCTGTCAGGATTCATCAACCTATATCAGGATAAAGCATTTGGTATGGTCGACACCTTTCAAAACCACTGACAGACGAGGCTCGGGTCCAGGATACGCCAGATTCTGGCGCTGTTTTAATGTTTGTCCAACGTCTTAGAGGGTAACCCAACATTAAACCAATATTTCTTTATCGTATCGTGATTTCAAGCAGTTCAGATACCCCAGGCCGTTCGAGTAACTCAAAACTTTTACAAAACTTTATTTTAAAGTGAGTCATAAACCACTAAATATAACACATTACTGATTGTTTAATCGTTATATGTATAACAAATTTATTATATTCAAAGTAAGTATGGACATAACTGTGATTGACATTTGTGCAACGTTACAGGACAATATATTGCTGCAAATACATCGTTATAATATTAGTCCGGGAGCTCAGGGGTCAAAAATGTCCCGAACGGGGCCAAAAGGTTTGAAGGTTGTATCTAACTGGAAATTTTGCGCTGAATTCGAAAATCAACGTCTTACATGCCGTACCTGGGAAGTTTTTTAAATAAGACGTCATTGTTGCCATGGTAATAAATTCACAAAACATTTAAAATGTCGTCTACTGGAGGCAGGTATACTTTTAGTTGATGTTTAATTAAGATAATAAAGCAATAATTTGTGTAAACGCCATCCATTACACATATATAAGATTAGTTTTAGTCAGCAAAAGTATAATAGCATTGTTTTTCTTCTGTTGCCATAGAAACAAATACGTTATTATGACCTATATAATTTCATAGGTGGTATGTATTCCACATATATATTATTAATTATAAGAACATCATTTTTTTAGTTCTTTCTAATAAAAAAAACACGCCAAAAATGCATTAATTATCAAATATATATTACATCGACAAATTTGCAGCGTCATAATTGATAACGCTGGCCAGCAGCGTCACATTATGACGTCTTTTCTGTGGCGTACAAAAATGCCGCCATTATTGGAAAACAGACTTTCTTTGATATCTTTCTTAAAAATGGTCGTATCGTATTGACTAATATGTCTAGTAGTATGTTTTCATGGTCAAGGATTCTGATAATACAACTCTCGGGGGCGAATATTCTTCAGAAAACAAGATTCTGACAATCTCGACGCATTTGCCTATATAGACTCAGTGCTGCAGACAGCCTTTGGGTCTCATTGAGTATTCACCCTTTATTTTGAAACGATGTGTAAAGATGTGTACTTTGAGTACAATAGAATATCTCAGAATATTTCACTCAAATTATTAATATGGGTTGAAAGTGTGAACTGTCAACAAAAACAATTAACATCTTATCTAAACAAGTATGATTTTTATAAATCTAAATATTTGAAAATATTTACATGTAAATATACACAACAAAATAAACGTGTGTGCGTAAATTCATACAATATGATCGTAATTGTACTCACATTTTTCGAAAAGAAGATGCGTAATTTACGCAGCTGGACTATTTATTACTTGTAATAAATAATAAATATCCCTTTTGTGATGCAAGATGTCAAATTCACTGACTAAACACAATATCTAGCATAAAAATAATTCAGCATTGCATTTTTCGAAAAAAAGATGCGTAATTGGTTACACATCAAATTCATTACAGCTGCTACTAGAAAATAATATTTTAGTTTTTTGCTGAATTGTTACCATGGCAACAAAAACGTCTTATTTGGAAAACTTCCCAGGTACGGCATTTAAGACGTTGATTTTCGGAATCAGCGCAAAATTTCCGGTTAGATACAACGTTCAAACCTTTTGGCCCCGCTCGGGACATTTTTGACCCCTGAGCTCCCGGACTATATAGGCCTACACTTATTAGCATATTAGGTTTGTTTTCAGTTCTTTCCCAAATTTCTTATCATTTATTGCACTGTAAACTCATGTTGACTTTATGAATTACTTTTGTTACGTGTCAGGCTTGTGCATGCGGACCTATAAGTGCAGCATGGCTTACATTGAGGCAGTCCATTGTTCCCATCATACGTCTACTGTGATCTACTGTTAAAAGACTGGTGTTACGAGAGCCCTTTGAGGCTGGTGCTGCATGATCTTTTCTAAAGGTGTACAATGACCTTTATCGAGGCACTGTCATTAATCAGTTATTTTCTTGATTATCGTTATTTAGTACACTTATCTGCCGGGTCATTTGGCAATAATTGAATTATTTGACGGCTATTCATGTTATTAGGCACTTGTCACATTATCAGTAGACCTCCGGGGATATTTATGTTTATCGGCCAAATCTCAAACACATGGATTATAAACAATTTTGGGCAAATGAGGATGGTTGCCACGGACAATTGCAGCTATCTTGGAAATGACCCAGTCTTTATGTATCTTTTGGGGTCAGATTTTGCTAGATTTTTTTCTGTCATTCACTATAATGTTCAGTAGGATAGAAAACCGTTGAGAAACCTTTTGTCATAATATTTTGGGGGTATTAATATTTTGGCGGCCCACTTGTACGCCATCTTGAATAATAGAAAAGGCTCCAGCGGGAATCATGGGGAGTTTTAGTATTTTATTTGTAATGGCATTTCGAAAGTTTCCTGAAAAAATTGAGCTTTGACATATTTGTTCCCTTTTAAAACCCAATACTATTCGCCTAATATAACACTTCAAAGCACACAGAACAATATGTCACACACGTATTTAGATAACATGCATATGACAAGCAATGGTTATAGGAAGTTTAAATAACATCATTGCGATATTGAAATACATATTACTGCCTTCTCATGGCAAGATCGAGAAAGAAAACCCCCGAACAATAAAATGTATACTTATTGTATAAGAAGTGCAAAAAGCAACCCATGGATAAACTATTTTCAAGGCAACCCGCTATAAATCGTTCTGGCAAAACACAGTTACAAATTGTTTTGTGAAAAGTCAATTTGTGAATGTGAAATATTTTCCTATGGTAGTTCATTGTTATGACCACTCGCTAACTGCTGGTCCAGCGTTCAGTGAACATGTCACCTTAGACTGTCAGTAAGTGAGATGGCCTTTTGTTATCAGCAGTTAGTTAGAGTTAACGCCTTGGCTGTTTACTAATATACTAACACTCGTATCAGGGGTTGAGTAAATCTAATTTATCAGT
Organism: Flabesymbios commensalis; assembly: GCA_964017125.1. Taxonomy (NCBI): domain Eukaryota; kingdom Metazoa; phylum Annelida; class Polychaeta; order Terebellida; family Flabelligeridae; genus Flabesymbios; species Flabesymbios commensalis. The sequence goes on along the minus strand of OZ024913.1, from coordinate 71,879,992 downwards.
TTAATAAAAATAAATTGAAGGTTCACTGTCATTCTATTCAATTTTGCACAAGTAGGTCCGGAAAATACATAGCAACAGTTGAATGTGACTTTGTGGATGATTTAGTGATAAACTGTACATGTATATCCGGTGATCTTCGCTAGGATTTTAATCTTCGCAAATTTCACGAGGAGGACAAATTTGCGAATTCAAGGTTCTCGCGAAAATTATTTTTTTAATAGCGCTAACTAAAGAAAAATGAAAATTCGCGAATTTTAAACTTCGTTGAAAGTCCCAACAAAAAAAAATTCGCGAAAATTAAAACACGCGAATATTACCAGATCTTGTGTATAATGTCCTTTTAAATGTAGTTAGAGCTTATTCCGGCCTTGAATCGTACGTAATTAATGTTCTGCAGTGATGTGTAGAATGATACACTTTCCCTGCATTCGGCCAGCATCAGGTCATATTGGCCTAACAATTGATCGACCTATGTGCTGATTGGGAAGATACTATTCCAGAATTGATAAAACATCAGTATCACGTCCCATATAATATGTTGTCTGGGTAGGTTCATAGAAATGATTGTGCAGGCGTAGGACAAAGTAACTGTGATTGTAAACACCAACTCAAATTGCGTGAGCCAAGCAAATGTTTAACAGATACTGGTTTAATATTGGGCCAGTGTTTTAAACGGTGGATAATCGTTATACCGTTCAATGCATTGTGTTCGCGTATATATCGGGCCAGTGTTGCACACTGTGTTGCACCAGTATTGCAAACGGATCATCGTTAAACCACCATTCAATGCATTGTGTTTGCGTGAGTATGAAAGATGATACATGTATCTCCCCAGGATATAAAAACCTGCGGACCATCCAGTAGACTGACTCAGTCACCTGCTCCCCCTGTACTAATGGCCGATAATGACGGAGTAGCCACCGGCTTAGTCGTTTTAGTCACATTTAATTTCAAGTCAACCATGTTTTATTTGTTTCAATTTCTGAACTGGTTTATATTAAGTCGACCACTAAGTTTTCATGGTGGAATATTTACAATATATTTATTTATTTGTTCAATGGTTTATGACCTAAAAACTTCTGAAATACATTGTAAGAAAACAGAAAAAATAATTGTAATTGACATGATTACCCATATATAACAAGGGAAGATAACTCTACTTAGCAATGATAAATTAAAATAACGGTATAATGAAATTGATATTTTTTTATTAGTTACTTAGCTTTGCTTCTTAGGTTTTTTACTTTAATGCAGGAAATGCCAGTGCAATTCTCACAAATACTTACTTAAATAGTAAGCATAAAGTGATATTTGACAATACACAGCAGCGTAAATTGGCAAATAATCCATTTTTTGACGTTGCAGGGTAACAAAAAAAAGAGAAAATAATACTTTAGTGATACATAACATGTTACAGTGACATCAGAAGAAAAAATACTGCAGTGGTGTATGATCGTATCAGAGGTGATACCACACTAATGACCTACTCATCAATAAAAACGTGCAATTTTTCTGTCAGGTGATAATTGATACTCTTAATTACAACCTGGGATGAAATCTAAAACATTTAACTTTGCTTGGTATTTTAGTGTTTATTTTTGTATCTACTTGTTTTTACATAATTGATACATTCTATATTTTGCGGGTTTAACCTTTACATTGGCAAAACACAAAATGGCCGCCAACATACAAAGAAAACCGTTTTTTTCTATGGTTTGTCGCAAACCATGTATGGTTTCTGCAGGATTTTGGGTTGACGAATTTGTCTGTAGTGTCTTTGAAAAAAATGACCTTGATTTGACCTTCAATTCCAAGACGTCCCCTGCGTTTATCTATTCACTGTTACTACAATTATACCGCTGAATATCATAACTTATTTGAAAAAATAACCATCAATGAACCTTTCTGTCGGGTTAATTATTAAAAAAAATCTAAAATGGCCCCGTTAGTCACCTTCAAATAAGTAAAAAACAAAATGACTATCAAAATGTCAATTAACCGTCTTTTTAACTTGTGCTTGGGGGCCAAAACACACATTTCTCATCTGATGTTTATTTTTTACTTTTTTATCTATATTTTATCGTAAAATCCAGAATGGCCGTTGTTTTACACATTTACAACTAAACTAACCTTTTTAACGGCAAAAAATCATGATAGAAGGGCTATAAATACATTCACTCATCACAATTGAACACATATAAGTATTTGAGCTGGAAAATGACAATTAATTAATTAATTAATTAACTTTTATGTGGTAGTATATGCTATCAAAATACAAAACTACATTTTTTTTCACCAAATACGTTCTATTTTATCGGTCCTTTCTATTAAATATGATTATATTGACATAAAATGTCAGAGAAAAATAACATTACACCGATAAAACAATACCATTGCATATGCATTATCTGATAATAATGCAAAAGATAAATTATGTTTGAATGACCCCCATCCCCCCACCCCCCATGTCTTAACCGCCTACAACTTTCTAATAGGTGTACATAACACAAACACCCGGGCTGAAGTTGATCTTCAGATGCTCATCTATCTAATGATACCCCACAAAATCCTGGCTTCCAGCCTATATTTCGTATTCACCCACCAGAATAAGTCTCATCTCTATGCTCCACATTGTAATAAATAAATGGAACGGCTGCTGAATGTAGCTATGTGTGTGCAAACTGTGCACATGATTTAAACTAGGTAAGCTGAGCCGGGCAAAGGACATATTTCATTGGAATCGAGATGTGCAACGACATTAAATCCCATTGATGAATGGATGGTGATGGTTTGAAAAGTACTGAGCCATCATAGAACATGGTGAATGAGACGATGTATTCCAAGGTGAGTTCAAAGTGGTTTCTCGCTGTCACGAGCCACAACTTAAAGTGGGTAAAATCACGCATATATTTTTTTAATTTGCGACCAACAATTCGCAAATCTTGGTGCCTAAACACACATTTTAATTCCAATAACAGTGATAATGAACTTATAAATGTAGTAGCTGTTTGTGCTTTAAGGGTTAATAGTGTTTTACTCGGTCCCGCATCTAAATGAATCATCTAGATTAATAGGTCAGCGACTCCTTGTTAACATAATAATTAACAAGACAAACTTCATATTGAGAAGATCAGCACTCAATGAACTTGTGATGCATTACAACGTTTGTATTTTCTCACACGATCAAGTCACTCATGACATATTGCAGTTTAAAACTACAGCTTCATTGCTATCATGGATCATGGATCGGGGCTAGCTCGCACAGGGGTTATAGTCAGGGGGTCAAATGCATATTTTTGGTCGAACCTGGAAAGTGGGTCCAAAGTTTTTTTCTCAATGTTTTCATGTTATATAGGTATTGTACTCCATGAAACTGCATGATGGCATTCTTACAACATTGAGCATTTTTATATAACACGTTTTATAAAATCGCGGCAATCGGGACGCAAAATAATGGTTTTACACGGTTCGAAAAATACAAATATTTATATAAAGCGCCAAACTAATCTATATTTGCCATCATTGGAAATAGTATGTCTTCAGTGTTAACAAAAGTGAAGTCCTAATTTTACAAATTGATTGAACCAGAAGTTTTGAGTTATGTGAACCCTTTGACCCCAAGGCCTTTCATAAATATAATTGCCAGTGTAAAAACCTCAAATTTCACAATAATGTTCGAGTGTGACCTATCAAAATGAAATGAATTTTATTACGAACCTGAATATGATGTCGTAGAGTAACTATAAGACATATGTACCGCAATCATTAATATTCTATAAATATATAGACGAGATATATAATGTATAATTTTGGCCATACGTTTTAAAATTTTGTATACTACGTCATCCAACGATGTTAACACTTAACATCAAAACATTTGTTCAGAGATTTATACATTTTTAAAAGAAATCATTGTGTGGTGTATTGCCTCTGCCAAAGGAGGTTATGTTTTTGGTCGCGATGGTTTGTCTGTCCGTCAGTATGATTATTTACAAAGCAATGAATGGATTTGCATGAAACTTTTATCAGAGGTGCGTCTCGGGCCAAGGAACGATCCATTAAATTTGGAAATGATCCTGTTTAGTTTACGACCGGGATCCAATACACAATCACTGCGGCGGAAGTTTGCAGTCTCTGACTGACTATCTAGTCCTATTTGATATGTCTATGTTTCTGCAAGTAACACCTATCACAGTATACCTTTATGGCAACGTATGGGTGCTCCATGGCTAAATTCAATTGATGACATTTATTGTAACCCCCATCCAAGTGTCAAGCTTTGTGAATAAAAATAAATTTGAAATTATTTTCATTCATTTGGAATTATTTGTGCGAACTGTTCGTCGTGATTGATAATTCAGACCAAGAGGGCTCAGCAGCGAATGACAAGAAATCATGACCCATCCACAGTCTATGTTTTCTTTTAAACGCGATACAACAACAATTCAAAGGTTTTCAAATGAGTCATCAAGACGACCGCAGATTATCATGATTTTGATAAAGTGTTTATCAGATACTATGATCCAAAAAATTGTGACATGCCTGCGTCTTTCGCTCTACCAGAGTTGCCACTAAACCAAGAGAGCGAGGTAAACATGTTAGAGAAGGGCCGATGAAGGGTCAATTTTATGGGCATTTTTTCATGAAATCTACAAACCATCAAACTGTCAAACTGAATAATTTGTAGTGTGTGACACTCAAACACTCGTAGCATAATTATACATAATTGTATAGGCTTACCACATATTGATATGCCACATGCACACCATGACACTGCTATAACAGGTATGACACATTTCCAGTCATTGGCGACAGGCCCCTATTTACAATTATGAAATCAAATCTGCAACTGCATAAAATGATGACAGATGTCCTTTAGGTGTATCCAGATAATCGTTTGCCAGAGACGTATCCCCGGGTTGGTGGTATACATCTCTTCATGAGTGTCATCGGTGTACAACTCTGATGCAGGATCAGTACCGTGGTGCAGACTTACATTTATGCATTTAAACACAAAAGAAAGCCAATGTTATCCAAGATAATGTGATGATAAATGAACCCTAGCACCCGAAGGGTGGTGAGAGTGAGATAAAGGCAACGCAACTTGTTTAAAAGCTGCTTTTAGCTTTTCCAATTCTTCATTAGTATACAATACTCATTGAAGATGTCTGGTTGGCAAGGGTGGCAAGGAATCTGGAAACGGAAGCATTTTAAAATTTAATTAATTTAGATGCACCGTCGGCGAACAGAGGGTGGCGGTGGTCTAAATGAGGTGTTGAATCAGCCAATAGCTATCCTGTATCTCGTGTCTTATCTCGCAAAGTCAGAATGAGAATAGGCCGATACAGTTATAATTTAGCAGATCATTTAAATGTACATCTGATAATTTATTTTATAAAACCTATGTCTCTTATGCATATGTAAATTCACTTAGTATGTTAACATACTTAAAATTGTACTCTGAGCTTGCTGTCCAACATGTTGCTTTCCAAGATAATATTACTACATCTAGTCTTTAATATATGCGTTACTACAATTCCAGCACTAAATTTTGGGCACGAATAGCCAGATGTAGGGTATCTAACCTGAAACATATCCCTGTTCCAACAGCT
>OZ024913.1:71684380-71864380 GCA_964017125.1 Flabesymbios commensalis | reverse complement strand
GAATGATATACGATTTGCTTTAGGCGATGTCGCCATCTCAACTAATCTGGACTAGTGGATGATTTATTTTAATATTTCATGACGTCGCCACGGGAGATTTGTCTAAAGAGCCCATCTGAACCATTGTATAACTCATCATTGTTTATTGTAAAAGGGTTGATTGAGAAGGCCACTATGAAGCCTAGCCTTTCAACCATTCTGTTAAATACTATAGTGATTTAGCGATCAGATTAATGGTAGTTTCGTCGCCAGTTTACCATAATTCACATAAAGTGTGAACTGAAACTTATAAACTCCACGTTGCTATGGTGCATAACATGTAAATAATTTTCAAAATAAATAGATCAATTCATCAAAATAGGGTCACGTTGAGCGATTACGTTAAGAAGTAATAGATTTAAAGGGTTCTTTCTCTTAGTACTGCATTCGACACATTATATTTGACGTCTGGTGCACTGTAAGTAACTGATACTGATCATTTCCTCATAACTTTCAACAGTAACTTGCACATATCTCAATCTCAATAATCACTTATTTACATTTAAGCCATGGACTACCACCTTCCCACGTACCCCCCCCCAACCCCCCCCCCCCCCCCAGCCAATCCACACAATTGTTTTTGAGAGACTCGGTATTTCCGAAACATGAAATGAGATGTTAATAGCAGAAAAAAATAGTGACGAAATTTATATTTTTACAACCTATATGGAGGTACGTCCATCACACCTTTTAGAATACGGGAGTAAAGTTACATAGCTGTCTGTCATTGCTGTTCTTAATCAACCAATCGAAGATGAATAAGAATGCATGGTAGACTAATATAGTTACTGATATAGTTACTGATTCCAACCTTGATGGAATGGAAGATGGAATGGAATAAGACCTATGCTATGGGGCATCATCGGGTCAATGTCAATGTGTGACTGAGTAGGTTGCTGGAAATCCGTATGTAGGCATATGAACATGGAAACAGTGATTGGAAAAAGTAATGTGACAAAATAGGCACCACACGTTGAATCAATGCTAGTTTACTGCTGGACCAGCTATGTTTTAATGCTAGGCCAGTGTCACAGCCAGTGGACCGACATTAAACCAGCATTTGTGCGACAGAAAAAAATACATTTGCCGCTTCAAAAAAGAAAAAGTGTTTTCACTTGTCATAATTTGTTTTAAAAAAAACTGCATTCATGAAGTCAAGAGTACTGATACAGTCATTCACTAGGAGGCAACACAGAAAGAAAACACATTTACTGTCAAAATTATGTGCACTGTACTGACTGACCCCTGTGCGAACTAGCTCCGGTGCCCCCTACTGCCTGTCACCATAATTCAGCTGCTCATTCCCCCCTTATAACTGAAATATTCCCTGAACCCGTACAATTCCTTGAACCGAGGATGATATTGTTAATAATCAGATATTATGCCCTCCAGCACAGGATGAATAATGCAGACCTCTTGTGGATTGTGATAAATAAATAAATCTTTTCCGTTAAATATATGAGATACAATCGACAACAGTCACAAAAAGTTTATATAAATAAGAATGAAATTTTTTTTGTAATTGTTCTTTTGAAAATATTTCATCTATTTTTCGCAATAAAAATATAAACATATATATAAAGTTGTCACTATTACCAGAAAAAACAGCAAAAACAAGAATAACTAATGGCATTTTTGGGGATCAAACCAACATCTTATAAACCCGCCTTAATGTCAATAACGGGGTAGTATTTAAAAAATGACTCATCCCTATATAATTTTTGACAAGGTTTGTTAGTAATCATGGTATATTGTAGCAAAATCTGATGCTAGATTTCACTTTTTGGACTTTTGAAAGACAAGATAATTTAGTTATTTTTGATTGGATGTGTCATGTCAGCTGTTATTTGTTAGTCAATCAGCGGATTACCAGTGGTAATTAAGATGTCCAGCAAAACACGACTAAACGTGTGTGAGATGTAACCCCGATTGTTTAACAATACAGAAATGCTGTGTCCCGAAAGTGCTGCAATTATTTGTGATTTGTGACAAATGTTCACATCCTGACAAGTAAATGAATGATATATAATTTGCTTCAGGCGTCGTTGCTATCTCAACTAATCTGAACTAGTGGGTGATTTATTTTATAGTCAAGGCATCACTCTAATTTGTCGGCGTCGCCACGGGAGATTGTCACATTTCTCTCAGAAGCCCATCTGAACCATCCTATAACTCATCATCCTGTCACAGTCAAGGTCCGACCAGTAGGGAAATGTTACATCACTACTAACCAGTGATAACTCAGTGCATACGGCGATTGCCTGCAATTCTCGATCACAGACATAATATAAATTCAAATCTGATATAAAAGTACATTATCATTATATTAATATTATCATTATTAGTAATCATTGACCAAATAAGCTGTCAAACATTGTGGTAAAGCCCATGGTGATTTAGCGATCACGTTAATGGTGGTTTCGTCCACAGTTTACCGTAATTCACACAAAGTGTGAAGTGAAACTTATATACTTCACATCGCTTTAATGCATAACATGTAATATTTGTCAGACAGTGAACCAACATTAGGGTAGTGGTTAGCACCGCTGCCTTACGCCAGAGTTTGGGGTTCGGTTCCTGGTCTCAGCGGTTTGAAAGAAACAAAAACTGTTTCTTCCCCATCCACTTGTGAAAGTCAGTATTGTGGGGAGCCTCCGTGACCGAGAGGTAGCTTGCTCGGCCTCAGACCAGTAGGGCTCGAATTTCGAATCCTGTGTCTGGAGGACAGTGTCATCTCAATCATCTCACCATCCTCAAGAGGTTCTCCTGGCCCAGTTTAGCCTATATGTGCACTACGGTGGGCTAAAGCCCGATTCATTTCATTTCCATTTTGCATACACCATAACAAAATAAGCGTGCATGATATATATTTATCCAGGGAGATAAGACACCCCCTAGTGTTATAAAACGTGATAACGATCTTGGAGTATATGACATATGGTATGATGAAAATTATATCTCCCGAGTGAGATATATGATATTATCCTAGTGAAATATAAAGGTCATGAAGATCCTGGAGGCTGAATGAATATATTCTGTATCTCAGTGCATGGGGGAATAATATCCCCCCTAGAGAGATATAATATATCGACCTAGGAGATATAAACGTAATGGTAAACCTGCAGTGATTATCACCTGGTCACAATTTCTTGGTGAAAGACGTGCTTAAATAAATTATAACCCAGCAAACATGAGACCATGTTGATATAATGTTTGGCCAGCATCGCAGACATTGTGCCATCATCATATCAGCGCTGCTTTAAAGTCTCTAGTGAGATCTAATTTCAATCAAATAAAATGTCACTGAATTTGATCCAATAGCTCAACATCGATGCTTAGTGAATCATATAATTCAATATTTGTGTCATTTGAAACCGAAAGAAAAATATAAATATCAAGTTTTAGCTAGACAGTAAATAACTATTGCCCAGATTAATGAAATGTCAAATGCTGCTCATACGTGGGAACCTTAAATATAGTCGTAAACCTTTTTACCATTTGTTGTCATGATTTTATGATCCTACGTAATATCTTCTGAAATACGTTGTAGATTGTGTGTTTCCCCCAAACAATGGCAATATTTACATTGGCACATTTTATTATTGTCACTGATAAATTGCGTTATTCCCAAATTGATATCGTTAACATTTTGTACACTTTGATGTTCAATAACTTGTGCTGCCTTAGATATCAATTCACCACAGTCATATACTGTCATGAAAAGGTAGACATCAATTTGTTATGTGTTTTTTTTAAAAAATAACATATTTGTTTCCTATGAAGCTAAGGGCTGAAAGTGCAGCAAGCCATCAAAGTAAAAATAATATGACTGGTGAAATAATGACTGGGTGACATTTAGATTTCTCAATTGTCACCGCGATATGAGAAAAAATCTAGTGAAGACAGCATGAATACAGCAGTCATATAGGACGTAGTCAGATGTCATACTACAAAGTGTCCTTGGCAAATTATGTCACAGCAAAAGTGCCCGAATCACCAAATAAAGGAGTCAGCAAATAAAGTCAGCAAATGAAGGAGACTTTTGCGGAAGTTAAACCGTTTCCACAAAGCATATATGTAAGCTTATTTTCAAGATCTCCCTGAACAAAATGGAGATATCTGTAGATGTGCTGGTTTTGGAGAAAATCCGTTTTGACAAGACATTTTAAGTACTTATGCACTTTGTAGAACTATAACAGCAGCAGTGTTATCGACTACTCTTTACTAAAATCTTCAAAGTTTTTTGTGATTGAACTGACCCATTTTTGTCACATTTCTAGGCCAGAGTCGCAGATGGTGAGCCATAATATAACATCAATATTATAACATGAATGAGTCAATAAGTGGTGTTTGCTGTGATATAGATGTATAGCGGTTATCAGTGATTAGGCTGATATAATAATACGCTCTGTCTAGAGGCTTTTATTTTTCTAGACATCATATTATGCATGCTGTCACGATATTTAGTCTGCAAATCATGAACGAAGCGTGAAATAATGAAATATAAGACCAAGTAGATCCAGTGAAAACAAGTGAGGAAGATGTACACATGTAAATAAATTATCTCTGCTTTAAACCCATCATGTTTTTTTTATATTTCACCAGGAATAGTCGTTTCTTCTCAGACTTTTATGTCTATTTTATGTCCAACAGTCGCACAGTTGGCCTCGTGTGAGTAATAAGTAAGTGATTTAATTAGTGATTGAATGAGCGGTTGAGTGAGTGAATGACTCGCTTTATGCTATGCTCTTGTTTTCTATGTTATGTTTTATCTTTGTCCATGTACCGTTGAATCTATCTGTGTGTCCTCTCCGTACATGTGTCGGTGACCTGTGCTTGGTGATTGTCCTTGTTTGCCAGATTTTATTATGTTTATCGGCGTCACACTGCCAGTCCGTAAATCTTTTTATCCATATGATCCACCATGAACCAGGATCTAATCCGCGTCAGCACAATAACCCGCTAAAAGCTCTGTCAAGATTCATCAACCAATTCCAGAGTAAACCATCTGGTTTGGTTGCATCCATTCACCTCGGCTGACGAAGAGGGCTTATGCCCGGAATACACTAGGCCTTAGCGCTGTTTGATGTTGGGCAAACTTTGGAAATGCCGGTCTAACAATAAATAAGAATGGTCCGCAAAGCAGTGACAGACACTTTGAGCAAAGCTTGTTCAAATTCGGTGCCACTCCATTGACATGCGTCAAATAAGTATTATGAGAACATAACGAGCTATATGGTTAACGTCTATAGCTGGTTGCCCCTGAAGCTGACATGCGCCAGGTTTTGCTAGAAATGATGAAGAACTTTAGATAAAGCCTCTCGAAATATCATGGAGACCCTCTGAGCTCTAGCATGGAAATAAATTAACCATGGCTGCACTGGTTCAGGTTTATTGTGCCATGGGAAGTATCCTGTGTAGTGGTCAGGGCTACAGCCTGGCTAAAATGCCCTACAAACACAAGATTTGATACATTTATTGTGAAAGACAAGGGAATCAGCATAGCCAAAGTAGACAACAAGATTCAAATTAATAAAATATGATTAGAAACTGAAATGATGTTTTTATTTCGGAAATACTGCATTTTTTGCCCGCAATTATCAGCATTTACAGTATAACGGATAGTGGAGGTTATCTGCACAGAGAATACTATATTAATCTTTAAGAATTTATTCAATATATTATACGTTATTGCAGCCTTGCATATTTAATTGAAAATCGTCAACATGATGTAATAATTGTTATAGGATTCTAATAGCAATAATATGTTTGTAAGTAATCCAACTATATTATAATGTTAACAAAGCTGGTGAGACCACATTTGACTTTTCAGCCTTATGTTGTGTTGACCTAACGGGTTGGGCAGAGATGTACTATTGTCTTTACTCTGTATTGAAATGGGGATTAATCATGACAAAGTAAAATAAGCTTTTTTATCCGTTTACTTGTACACACTATATGATACTTTGAAATGTACCTAATAACATTGACAAGTTATCAGTAACCCTACTAGGGGGATAAACTGAATTTTGAGGCTTGTGTTGTAAAGATGTAAAACTATGGACGTCAAACAGACAAAACAATACCATGATTAGCGTCATTTTATTAAAATTATCTGCTGAGACATTTTAAAGATAATTGACATATTCGTTGGAAGTTTCATGTCAAGTGGTATTTGTTACTCCAACAGCAGATTGTCATTAAAACCATAGCTGAACAATGACATTGTGACAAAACACAACGACGAACTCTCAGAAAAAATGTCAATAATTCAGATTTATTAAAATTCTTCATCATCTGGTATACCGTAGAGAAAACCCCCTGATTTTATAACACTGTATCAAACACAAAGTGCACAGCCTGCCATCATCCCCCCACTCCTCACATCACTCTGATTTAACATTGTTTAACAACGTCGCCAATGGCAATAGTCACAGTGTCTTAGCAACCCATCTGAACCACCAGGTGACCCATCATGCTGTCACAATCAAGGTCTTCCCTGAAAGCAACCGTGAATAGGAAGCTCACTAACTCCCATATCAGAGGCTGGTAGTTTAGTTGATATAACAGTTAGACGTAAACAAAAACTCGAATATTTATCTGACTAGAAAAGTAAATGCAAACATTGTCACCTTTGAAGTGTGGTGTTTCATCACATAAACCATGTAAACTAATTTTTCACATTGCTATAATGCAAAGCATGGAATATTTGTCAATATTTGAATCTTTCAAATTGGGGTTGTTCTGAACCTTTGTTTTAGGGAGTACTAGACTTAAAAAGTTCTTTTTAGTATTGGTATTTTATTGGACTCTCTATAATATTTTGACGTCTAGCGTAAGTACCTGATATTAAAAATTTGCAACATTAACTTGCAAATAACTGAATCACTTTCACCACACATTTATATTGTATTTCGAACACAACAATGCAACATAGTATGCAAGCCAGACATAACATTTAGTTACACTAAAGAAACAATATGATAATTATATCTGAGATGATGTGCATTATTCACGAAAATCATCTCCAGAGCATTGACCTTATTCTCCTGCGAGTTATGTCAATACATATATATTTTGCGGATATGAAAACTATATTCACCTTCCTGATCCGATTGCCTTTGCTTTGTTTTTGGGGTAAAAGTTAAATTATATCTTTTTACTTTAGTTATGGTGCATTTAAAAGTTAGCAATTACTGCTGTTTTGATATTGTACAGTACTGTTCATTTGAAACTTACGTGGTGAATATTCGCCACGAATTCACACGAATTTAATTCGCCGAATTCGCGATGAATGATATTCGCCGATAACACAAATGATTGGGCGAACATTCGCCATGGATTCTCCGCGAATTCACTGATCGGTATTCGCCAGCGATAGAGATAGGTCGGCGAATTCGCGGTAGGGAATTCGTCGTGGGGAAGTCGGCGAATTCGCGGTGAGGAAGTCGGCGGATTCGCGGTGAGGAATTCGGCGAATTCGCGGTGGGGAATTTGCACTTCCCGCAATTCGCGTAGCTATATGCCAGTGACGCTGTGCCGCACCAGTACTGACAGTAGGCCTACGTTTGACTGTGTAAACTATCGATTACATTACGACTTGTATTTTTCTCTATGATCGTTCAAATATTCTGAAACCGTGTCACTATTGAAAAAATAAAATCATTATTTATTGTCTTATATTTATACCTCATTACTTATTTAATCGTTATGCAGAGAATGCGGTACTAATATCGAGAAATGTGTGCGAGTGAGCGCCGGCATCTTTGGAATTCCGGAAAAGAACGAGTGATTATCCGGAAATCATCGGCTCGCATAGATTAGCCAGGCTTACGCTGGATTGGTCAAATGAGGCTCTCACGTTACTCATATCGAGCAGACGACTAGATGTAAACACTCAGTGCGCGAAATACGCATTCCGGCCCTTTATCTAGGGTATTAATTGATCATTTTTCGGACGACAAACGAAACAAAAAATGACAGTCACAATATGACAACAGGCCATCATGACATCTTGATAACGGCACAAGCCTCTGTGACCCTCTATGTCTGTTTTAAGTTGACAATTCGCCTCCTTGCATACATAGATAGCAGCATTTTGATGTTGCATTCCCAGATTCTCCAGGATGAATCAGATGAACTCCTTACTGTGAATCCTATTTCCCAAGAAGAATTCTCCGTGGGGAATTCACCATGGGGAATTTCCTATGGGGAATTCACCATCAGGAATTCCCCAGAGAATCTCAATGGAGAATTCACCACGGTGAATTCACCATGGGGAATTCACCGTGAATCTGATTCCCCGGGCATTCTTCGTGAATTCACCAATTTGCCTAGGGCAAAGAATCAGATTCCCCAAGGGGAATTCCCCATGGAGAATTCTCTTGTGGTGAATTCATGTGAATATTCCCGGTGAATTCCCCGCAAGTTTCAAATGAACAGTACTGTACAACACGTAATCATACACATATTGGAGAAATGTAATAAAAACTCACTCACTCACTAGCTCACTCACTCACTCATTCACTCACTCACTCACTCACTCACTCACTCACTCACTCACTCACTCACTCACTCACTCACTCACTCACTCACTCACTCACTCACTCACTCACTCACTCACTCACTCACTCACTCACTCACTCACTCACTCACTCACTCACTCACTCACTCATTCGATTATAGACAAAAAGAGTACCTGTTTAGAGTCATTGTGGGTCGACAACAGACACAAGACAATTCCTTTTGAAATCACTCGTAATAAAAAAACTAAGCCAGTTTTCAGCAAAGTATCTAACACGTAATTTTTCCACTGCCCATTTTCACTACTTCTCTTTCTTGCCGTGGCCTCCAAAGCACTACACCAGCACATCTTTGACATTTACCTAGCCCTTGTCTAGTGTAGCATACTAGCTGCCAGCGTTGGCCTGACATTGCGTTTTCCAGCATGTTGACATCCGCGTCTTGATGCCTGCCTTTTATTACATAGATCCTCTTGTACGGCTTATATGTGCCCTGTCTGTGTCCTGATAGTCAAAATGTCACTTTCATCTTTTTTTTCTTCATCCCATCACTTCTAGAGGACAACTCGGGGGTGACAGGTTTACAGTTCTTTTATCACAGGACGCTCTCTGGATATGTGGGATTTATATATATTTTAATGTTATTTTATTTATAACTAGACCATCGCGTATTGCTTCATGCATAAGTCAACAAGGAGAAAATTTAAGGAGATATTAAACTGTTCTCATATACAATAACGTATATTTTTATGAACAGAGAATAACCTTAGTTTTATTTTCTACAGTACTGTGGCTAATATTTCTGGTCACACTTTAATTTATGTTTTACACAACAATGTATACAACTTCCCAGTAACAACAATGGGTTCTATAATTGATTCACTGAAACTCAATTGTCTCATTAAGTCAAGAGAAATAGTCATGAAAAGTAACATTGAATACAGTAGAAATCATGAAGTTTGAAAATATACTGTACCATAATTATGATGTAAATAATAGCTTGCCAATAATTTCACAATGTTCACCCACTAAATTTGTGGATGATTTTGAAAAAAAGATTGTTATTCGAGTTTTACAGAGGTATGTTATATTTGACTATAACATACCTAAATTTAAAACTGTGTACAAAATATATGTTTATTAGAATATAACAATTTATTTGATATATGTGCTCCATTAATAAATTGGATGGAACTTTTTGTAATATTTATACATACATACGTACATGCGTTACAATATTTCAAATACAAAAAATAAGAGATGTACCTGTAATTCATAAAGAAAACTGACGTTTTAACCTTTTATTATATTGCATTCACCTTAAGGTGGAGATTACAGCAGTAATCCGCATCTCCTGATGGCAAATGATGATTTATTAATGGTGGATTTTGCAGATCATAAATGTCATTGACCAGAGGCAGGCAGTGTGAAGCAGGCCGATCTTATATTACATGTATTACAGAAACGTGATACTCTATTGTTTAGACTGGGTCATTGGCCAAACATGGAGACACATATTAGCAAGGTCGCCTGTAACTAAATAATACATTAGCCAGCATTGTGTGATTGGATTGTTGTTCTGCATTTGTTACACGCTCTTCAACCGACAAAAAATAGCAGAATTCACTAGATCTATTTTTCAAGGATTACAAACAACACTTAGTGTCACGATTTGTTCCCCTACTTAAAAAATATACAGTAATTTTATGTAGTCAATAGGTCAGATGAAATGATAGCCTGTGTCACAGCCTGTGTCTTGTCACAGCAAGACATAATGAAGTTAAAATATATTCAAACAAATTTACCTTACGATATTAGAACAGCATGGAATAATTAAAATATTGTGAGGTTTTGAGAAATATTAAAAAAAACACTTGAAGCGCAAAGTAAAACATTTAGGATATTTGTTCGTGATCTGAACAAATCATCAGGTAAGAATTGTTGTAATGACTGAATCAACGTTCGACGAGAGACAGTATGAGCTGGGCCATGAAACAAAAAGTGTGCAACATCCTCTCCCGTTGCTCCGCACTTGTCACACAACCGTGGAGTTGAAATGAACAAATGAACAGTTCCAGTGACCAGGGGATAAAAATGTCCGATGATAGGTCTTCAGACTTGATATCAGATTATAACAAACCTGCACCTTTACCTTTACCTTTTACATAGTATTAATCAAGATCTACGGAAAGCATTGACAATTGAATGCACTGAGACCAAGTCTCAAGCGTGTGTGGTTGACTGCTGCTATGCCGATGAAACTTGTCAAATGAAATAATTCGTGCCTGATGTTTATCGAGATTGCCTTTAATATATTCCATACTAGGGCTATTTCGTATTTCAAGATCTTTCGCGTTCCCTATCGATGAGTAATAGGGGCTCTTGTCAAGTTAAAACAATCCAAACATCAGAGAAAAACTCGGAAGTTTTTAATTTTTTTCACTTGACGAGATCACTAAATACATGACTTTCCAACACAACTTAAATGGCAAATCATAATTCACTTTGGCCCATCCACGGTTCTATGTAAATTATAGCCTGTGGCCGTTGTATTGGCAGAGTATCAGTCAAATATGGTGGAGTGAAACCAAGTCACGTTTTACACCAAATACATAGTTTGTTCGCGTTTCTTTCTGCGACAGCCACCCCATCTTGCCTAGTCAGGCCAGACACGTGCAGTCCGCAGGTCTGGCATTGATAACAGGTGTACACTTGAGCCGTGGACCGAGGGAGGGTTGATGACAACATGTATATTAATTACCAGCGGAGCATGATGTCTGTGGTCTAATAACTGTAGTGAGGTCACACTCAGGTCAGCACAAGGTGTCTGATGTTGATGTGCTTGGTAAAAGATAATCTTGTCGTGGATACATATATTCGGGGGCTCAGGGAATTTGCCTGTGTCAAAGAACTTGATAGCTGAAGGTGCAGCCACCCCAGTTCGGCTAACAACAGGTTGGTGTGTGTGTGTTCATACATACCAGTTCACACCAGGGTGGCTTTCCGCTGAACTTGTGCAGGGACGATTGAATCTCTGACATTACAGTTATCATATATTACATCACATCATTCTCAAATTGAGAAAATGCATAGTTGTATAGAAAGAAGGAAGTACTGATCTTGGTAATCTGTGTTTTACAAAATTTAAAAAATGTATCGCTCCACTAGGTTTGTTCATTACAGAAAAAAATATGTCTTCTCGAACTGAGATTACTACTTATTGTGAGTCCTAAATGAACATGCTGAACAGTACGCTCAACATTAACTCCATCGAAAATAACATCCGAATAATCAGGGTAACTTTGGTGGTGTGAAAATATGACATACTCTGTATACTAATTAAATTACAAATATCATCGTCCATGATCCTGCCCTCTATGTTATGTCGCCACAGATCGTATTTGTTTCAGAACAGACCATGATAACACTCATTCTTTGAACTAATGATGAGTCAATGCTGGATCAGACGGTGGGCCAACATTAAAACGAATATGTGTACTCATGTGTTTATCGGGTCAGGTCGCATGGCGAACCGTTCACAGCAGGTATACCGGAAGTTCAGTATATTAGTCACGTGGTGGGGAATCTAATCCATCAGACTTATCGCCCAAGTCTCATCTCAGCAGCCTAGCCAGCTTCATCTGTCTGATCCACAAAAAGCGTGGTTTTCTATCCATTCGTCCGGGAATTTTATATGAAGTGTATTATCGTGTTATTTCGATCAGTGAAAGGATAGGAAATGCATTGAAGATAATTTTGTAACTGTCCATGGGAATCGGTTGGTTATCCAGACAAACAAATTGCCAGCAAGCCAGCTGAGAGTAAAACAACAAGCCAATCAACAAGACGACACCGCTGTGAGTCAATAAATAAATAAATACATACATAATTAAATCAATCGAATATTTCATCAATTAATCTACCCATTGTGCATACAATCAACCAATCAGTCAATCAATCAGCTAGTCTTATCTATTCTAGTATGTGTTTCTGTTTAGTTTGACCACGTACCTAAAGCCATGTATCTGTAGTTATGGTTGATGTTTACTTTTGACGTATACATTAACTACATCAACAAGTATCTCTGAGATTAGTGCCGAGTTTACGTTTACCTTATCTATTACCTTGTAACCCCCTTCTCCAACAGTTCGCCATTTTATCACCTATTTATTATAGATCGATCTTTAATGTGTGTAAATGACTAAAAGTGTCTATATTTCACTATCAGGTTCCATTATTTGAAAATATGACAAGCTCTGTTTATCATCATAAATTGTGTCCTAAGAGTAATTAGGGACCAACAATGACCAAAGTGGGTCTCTATATTTGATACAGCACATTAGTAAGTTAATGTAATCCCACCTACCGCTCGCCCAGTACAGCAATGTATCATATTATCTATTAATTGATCCTTACCGTTGGAAATAAACATAAAAATGCATGTCAACGCATATAATGACACCCGTCTCATACCAGTAATGTGGCATTACGCACTAACCTACAGTAGTTTTATCTGGCAATTGACAGTTATCCTCCTTATTTAACTTTTTAAGCCACATCATGCACAATCGACGTGATGTTTTTCAAATATATAAGATACTGAATGAAACATGGTAAAATCAGCACAATAATACTTTCATTCATTTAATAAATGTATTGTATTAATTCAAGACATGTATCATGGTTTTGAAGAGACCGTTAAGGCAGTGTGAATTAAAATGGGTGGGAACCATATTCCTGTCAATCTTATTGTATGATTGAATCTGTTCTAGGTAATTTACAGTAGAAGACCAGAGTAAACTGATTAAAACGCTTGATTATAAACATGACTTAAACATGATTTTGAAGTATCAGAATTTGTCACCCCTTATATAGTATGAATAATTTTGTGACAAATAAATCAAAGTTGCCACAAGATGGGGCACAAGTGTTCCCTTATATGGGGTGATTGGCTATCATGTGACCCTCTGAGAGAGTCACATGATAACCAATCACCCCATATAAGGACACCATTATTCATACCATATAAGGGGTGATAGATCACCTTTAAATATATTTTTTTTATATTAGCCTGACACCAGGAGTTATTCCAATGTTTGTCTTGGTGGAAAATTGTTATGAATATCATTTTGTTTCTGTAGCTCTATTGAAATGAATGGAAATAATTTTTATATTTAATATATTTTATATTTTAATATTTATTTAAAGCAGCTCCTTGGGATGACATCAATTTACGTTTTTATGTTTGTAATCAAGTAGTGTATCCTACAGATCATGCCTTTATTTTTTTCAGCGTTTTTAGATTTAAAAAATATTTTTTATAAACATTTATATGAATCAGGTTAAAACCCAAACACACTATATATGTATACCTGAACACTTGCCAAAGGACGGTTGAATGTTCCTACAGCATTGGGCCACATGTTGATGCCGTCGGCCCAGCGTTGGGCAGACAATCAGTGTTGCAGGTGTATTCCCTCATGTCCTGACTATAAGACACTAATTCACGGCGATTGCTTTGATCTCACCGTCCAAGACGTGGGAATATGTGGTGTAAAGTGCTGTATAATGCATACTTGTTTTGTTAACATGGCAATATACAGCCTAGAAATATAACTATAACTATTTCGGTGCTTTAAAATTGTTTTTTGACATCTTTGTATTTTTAGTTAAGATCAGTAGGCTATATAGCTTCATATAAATTAAATTTCAAAATTGACAAACCTGAAAATGTCTCATCCCAAAGAGCAGCTTTAACGATTAGATCGTGCATTTTCCGCCATTACCACCACTATCAGCCGACAGCCAGTCACAATATCTGCTCAACTGTACACACTATGTTTGTCAATATGCGGGATGTGGAACTAAGTGTGGATAAAAATAAACAGTGTTACTCATTGTTGGTTTATTAAGCCACCTGTCCAAAACTAGACGTTGGTCATATGTTGCTGCAAATTTGGCTCATCAAATGCATTCAACAGGCGTCGACACACACCACAAACATGAAAACGCTACCAGATCAATTTAAAATCATTTTTATTTTTTGGCATTGCATCCAAATAAATTCACACTTCTAGGAAGCACATGGTTAAGCCGTCGTCTGTCTTTTAATCATTCACATAGTTAAACCCACGCCGTGTTTTTGAATGAATTAATGTTAACTCTGCCATCGCTGTTAAAGTACGATGAGAGTCGTTTTTAATCACTTTTATCATTCTAGTTCGATTGCTTATTTGTTTTGTTTGATTGTTTATGTGTTTTTTTGCTCGATTGCTTATTTGTGTTTTGCTCGATTGTTTATGTGTCTTTTGTTCCATTGTTTATGTGTGTTTTGTTCCATTGTTTATGTGTGTTTTGCTTGATTGTGTATGTGTATTTTGTTAGATTGTTCATGTGTGGTTTGTTCCATTGTGTATGTGTTTTTGGTCCATGCATTTATATTCTTCAAGAAAAACATCCAGCATTTTACAACAACATTTTAACAGATCGTCGTCGCCGCGCGTTTGGTCGGAATGAGTTTAGTTTTGATATATTGTGTAAACTGATTGATCTAGGTTGAGTTTGAGTATCTTCCATAATACAGGTCTATGTGTGGATGCGGTGATTATCGTGCACACACTCTCTACACTTTGCCCTCACATAATAATATTATATTATCTTACCATAACCATCGCCATGAAAGCTAATTATCGTATTATATGATAATTATAATTGCCATGGTAGCTCAGGTCAGCCGTATGCTTGAAACACTATCTGACCAGTTAGGGTTTAATTCATGCGGGTGACATTGGGTACACATGTGAGGTGTAAGGTTTTATATGTCATGTTTACCAGCACGACATTAGGTGTACACTGCTTCATTTACGTTGTATTGTAAATGAAATGAAATGAATCGGGCTTTAGGCCACCTTTGTGCACATATAGGCTAAACTGGGCCAGGAGAACCTCCTGAGGATGGTGAGATGATTGAGATGACACTGTCCTCCAGACACAGGATCCGAAATTCGAGCCCTGGCGGTCTGAGGCCGAGTACGCTACCTCTCGGTCACGAAGGCTCCCCACAATACTAACTTTCACACGTGGATGGGGAAGAAACATTTTGTTTCTTTCAAACCGCCGAGACCGGGAACCGAACCCCGAACTCTGGCGTGAAAGGCAGCGGTGCTAACCACTACCCTAGGGCCCCCGCCCTCGCTGTATTGTCTGATAGTATAATAACATTCTCTGAGGAAGTACCTAACACCCAGACCATTTCTGACGGCAGTATTATTTCAGGTCACAAATAAATATTTATGTGGGAATAATTTAAATGTAGTTAATAAAAATGCTATTGTTATTTATCCTTGGCAATCAGGTCAACTCGTACATCAATAGGAAACACAAATATTTATGTATTACTATTTGTTTTACTCGATTGTTACCGATTTCGGTATTTTATAGAAACCCACCTCCCACATGTGTTCCTATCACATTTATTAAGTAGTAGTAACATTTTGAGAAACTGCAGCAGCAATAAAATATAAATGATCTGTCTAAACACCCCGCAGTAGTTACTTGACCAATATTGAACAGCATTTGGCGAAAATTTTTGCTCGAAATATTACATTTCACTGAAGAAATACACGTCAGAGTACATTAAATTAGCCATGTTTATACTAATAAACAAAATCTGTGAAGCGCAGTGTCGTCACCGAAAACCGTTTTGAATGGCAACTCAGTGAAAACAAAGTTAATAACATGCCCTCCCCCATACTTCATTGCATCAGCCACCTCGGTGAAAATATTGGAGGTCAAGGCTATTGAGTTTCACATAATATCCCAGTGTTTTATATTAAAACTAGAACTTGAAACATCTTCATTTAGATTTTTATTTAATTTTCCATAAACATACTTCTATTTTCAGATGACTTATTCAAACGTCACTAGCAGGTAAACGTGATAATGGCATTACCATGTGTACCTAGTAGTTGCCGCCGTTATACGAGACAAATTGTTCTGGTTGGTGTGTTGATTGGTTGGTCGTTTGTTAAATCCTCAAGACGCTCTAAGAAGGACTGAGTTCACGGTCCGCAAAAAAGACTGCATAAATAGGTAGTAAATCTACCGACTCCCAGGACAAAAAAAAACATGATCAATTTCCATCCACTTTACGTATCCCGCCAGAAAGAGCGTCTGCTAACGAAAACAAACCCTGAAAGCTGAAGCCAAGAGGAGAGTTTTTGGGCTTTGCTATCAAAACAATATGAATAATAATAATAAATTTGTACTTAACCCTTACAGCTGGGGGATCGATTTTAGACGTCATAATCTGTAGACGTCAGATTCTGACGTCTAAAGTCGATGCCCGCACTGTAAGAGAAAAACTGATAATGATCATAGACCATAACATAGGTATTCACATGTAGCAGAAATATCTAAATGAGACATTTATGATGATTTCAAATCGAAAAAAAACCTTTGGTCCCCATAGTTTATACAAAAATAATAATTATTGAGCTTATCGAACACATTGCTATCTCAGTCCTACCAGACCTACCGTTCATGCCGTTAAGTGAAGCATATGAGGGTAAAGTACCTTCTCAACATCAAAATAAAGTCCCAGATGCCAAATGACTATAACATACTACATACGAAATGTTTGAGTTGACTTAACAATCAGCGAAAAGCGATAATAATGGTATAATACTACACCTTATCCTGAATAATGCGCTTTGTATAATATCACCACAGTAAGATTTAAAAATGAACACATAGAGCTCTAAAATATTCGATTCAATTTTCAGTCACCTAAAGTTGTGTCGCTACCGCGATCGACAACTTAAAGTGACTGAAATATCTGTGATTTGTGAAATTTAGGTCCTAACCTATATCAGTGTTTCCAGATTTAAGACATTTCCTATTTACTTACATTTGTTATGCAGGTGTTAATAAGAACTCTGATTTGTATTGGTCTTATGTAGCGTTACAAGGCGATTGCTAAACATCTTTTACATGTGGGATTTGTCAAAGTTTTCAACTGCTCTTCAATATCTTTTCTAAAATCTTAAATAAAACATAAACGCTACAGTGAAACATACATTTGTATTGGAACTGTGCCATTCAGAATGCAGATTGACATATGTACAAATCCCCTGGCTGCAGTGTCTGACATCATGGTTTAAGATCAATAATTGTTTTTTTCACCTCCACTCGAATAGTCGCTTGTGCTGAGAGTTTATCTTCATTTGACGCGACGTCAGTAGCTCCGAGTCGGCTTTGTGCGTCAGTGAAAATGACGAAATGGCCCACAGAAACGTGTGGTGTTTATGACATGATCAATCAAACGGAGAATAAAATCAATCAATCAATCAATCAATCAATCAATCAATCAATCAATCAATCAATCAATCAATCAATCAATCAATCAATCAATCAATCAATGAATCAATCAATCAATCAATCAATCAATCAATCAATCAATCAATCAATCAATCAATCAATCAATCAATCAATCAATCGATCGATCGATCGATCGATCGATCGATCGATCGATCGATCAATCAATCAATCAATCAATCAATCAATCAATCAATCAATCAATCAATCAATCAATCAATCAATCAATCAATCAATCAATCAATCAATCAATCAATCAATCAATCAATCAATCAATCAATCAATCAATCAATCAATCAATCAATCAATCAATCAATCAATCAATCAATCAATCAATCAATCAATCAATCAATCAATCAATCAATCAATCAATCATAGTATTTTATTTTATAAATTGATTCTTCTGGACAATGACTATTCCAGCAAATACCATGCGTTGACCCAATGTAGGTTTGATGTTGGGCTAATGTCGTAGACGGTGGACCAGCATTAAACCAACAGTGGGTCAATATCTGATGTTTACTGGGATAAAATATATAAAGACTTGAAAGAGTACTTACATGTGCGGAAACAAATGAAAAGAAGTAGTTGTTTTCATGATTTGTGTGTCTTTCTCTTTCTGGATCAATGGTGATTTTTACATTCTTTTCGCTCGTTTATCACTGGCACTGTGTCAGTCTGTTCCATTGAATCTAGCTCCTTTCAATACCTTTGTCACTGATCTGAACTAAGTGTTTTTTCTTGTTTTCCATGTTTTATCTCTGTCATTATGTCAGTCCGTAAATCTGATATCCCATAGAATTTGTCAGTGACCATAATGAACCAGGATCGTGTCCGCTCCGGGCCAACAACCCGCTAAAACCTCTGTCAGGATTAATCACACAATTCCAATATAAACCACCTGGTTCGGACGCCGCCTTTCACAAGATCTGAGAAACATGACTCGGGTCCAGCTGATGTCAAAATAACAAATACTGGTTACTGTTGGGACAATGTTAATGTTGCTTTTGCATCTGATGTGATTCACGTGCCATGTTTTGTTGGAAATTTTCTGCACAACTGATAATTAAACAAATAAATAATCAGATAATGCCCTCCACACACATATTGTTATTGTAAAAATAAACGAATCCACATAGTCAAAGATATATGGTTTAAGGTTTACATATCATACATATGTCTATTTTCATGTGATTTTACCGAACTAACCCTGTTGTATATAAGCATGTACATTATATATGTATGTTATGCTGTTGATTTTAATGACGCATATATAAAGTCTGCACAGACTTCCGGTAGTCAATAAATATTTATCTATCTATGAAATACAATTGACAACGAATAAAAAACATTTTTGTAATTGTCATTTTGAAAATATTTTTGCCAATGTTTACAATATAACGATAAATATATACAGGGTATTTCAAGTTGTCAACATTACCAGAAATAAGAACAGCACAAACAAGTATAATTTACGTTATATTTAAGAATCAAACATCTTATAAGTCAGCTGGAAATCATTCACATGGCTATATGTCAATGCAGATTTTTCATCTGACTCACCCCTGTATATTTTTTGGGAAGGTTTGCTAGTATTCATAATATATTCTTAACAAATCTGACGCTAGATTACACATTTCCACTTTTTTTTAAACCGTTTACGGGCAGACAGGGATGCGCTATGGCTTACAATTAGACACTGTCATCAATCACAAATACATTGACTTGATTATCGCTATTTTATAGCAATTATCTGCTGATTCATACTTGCGATAATTGAGTTAATTGTTGGGTTTGTCCTGTCAGTTGGTACTTGTGAGTCAATCAGCCAGTGATTAAGAAGTCCAGAGAAACACGATTTAACGTGACTGTGAGAGGACCATATTATAACACTTGTATAAACACAAGTTCTGTGTCCGGAAAGTGCTGCCATTAAATGTGTTTTGTAAAAATTGTAGACAGCCTGACAAGTAAATGAATGATATATGATTTGCTTCAGGCGTCGTCGCCATCTCAACTAATCTGGACCAGGCCCTAGTGGATGATTTATTTGTTGTCAATGCAGCACTCCTATTTCACGGCGTCGCCCACGGGACATTGTCAGATTTGTCTCAGAAACCCATCTTAGCCATTCTATAACAAACCATCCTGTCACAGTCAAGGTCTGAGGAGTAAAACATTGTTGGATCACTACTAACCACAGCGCAGATTGATAGCTCAGTGGCTACAACGATCAACTAAAAGTCTTGATCACAGAAAAAATGTACATTTAGAATCTGATCTCATAAAGTATATTTGCATTAGTAATCATTGATTAAATAAGACTTTTAACATATTATCAATTTGTGTTGATTGTAAATGGTCGAGACGACCATTGCGATACTATATAGATCACAATTTATTGTTGGTTTCTTCACTATTTTACTATAGTTAAATATGCCATAATGCATAACATGGCATATAACATGTATCAAGATTAATGGAGCAATCCATCAACATTTAGTCGTTCTGAACGTTCACTTTGGGACATAATAAAAATGAAATGAAATGAATCGGGCTTTAGGCCACCTCTGTGCACATATAGGCTAAACTGGGCCAGGAGAACCTCATGAGGATGGTGAGATGATTGAGATGACACTGTCCTCCAGACAAAGGATTCGAAATTCGAGCCATGGCGGTCTGAGGCCGAGCACGCTACCTCTCGGTCACGGAGGCTCCCCACAATACTAACTTTCACACGTGGATGGGGAAGAAACAATTTTGTTTCTTTCAAACCGCCGAGACTGGGAACCGAACCCCGGACTCTGGCGTGAAAGGCAGCGGTGCTAACCACTACCCTAGGGCCCCCGCCTTTAAGACATAATAGATTAAAATGGTACTTAGTCTTAGTACTTTATTCTACACATTATTATATTTTACTGTTTGGTGCATTGTAAGTGCACATTGATATTTTCAAGATTAACTTGCAAATACCTCAATCACAATCTCCACACATTTTCATTTAGGTCATGGGCTACTACTCCCCCACGAGCACCCCCCTCTGACAACCCACCCACACCTCTGTTGTTAGAGCCCGGTATCTCCAAAACATGACAAAATATGTTAATGGCAAAAGCAAATACATTTCGACCAATTATATAGAGGTACAGCCCTTCTGAGGTTAAGAGTAAGGTTACATAAACGTCTTGATGTTCTAATCCACCAATCAAACATGAATATGAATACATGCACAGTAGACTGACGTAATTACTGATTACAACCACTTTGACATTGCACAGAATAAGAACCTTTGCCCACAAATTTTTGGGTGATAGGTTGCTGTAAATCTGGATGTATGCATATGAGCATGGGAACAGTGATTTTAAAACATAATGTGACGAAACAGACACGACATTGGAATCAATGTTAATTTTATGATGGGCCAGCTTCACAG
This sequence comes from Flabesymbios commensalis, assembly GCA_964017125.1. NCBI lineage: Eukaryota > Metazoa > Annelida > Polychaeta > Terebellida > Flabelligeridae > Flabesymbios > Flabesymbios commensalis. The sequence goes on along the minus strand of OZ024913.1, from coordinate 71,843,011 downwards.
ATAGTGGACGAACATTCAACAAGCATTCAACATCTCCATTTTGTGTGTACCATCATAAAATGAGTGTGTAGAGGGATACGATACCCCTAGTGACATATAAACGTGATGATTCTGGAGGCTAGCTGAGTATCTGTCACCTGGCATCTCAGTGCATGAGAGAATGATATTCCCCGAGTGAGATTAGTGATATCTCCCTAGGGACATATCAAGGTGTGGAAGATCCTGGAAGCTGATAGAGTATAATGCTACCTGTATATCAGTGTATGAAGAATAATATTCTCCTAGGTGATTGTCACCTGGTCATAAAGTCCTGGTGACAGACGTGTCTAAATGACCTATAACCCAGCAAACGTGAGACAATGTTGATATAAGAGCGTCGCAGATGGGGGACCATCATCATACCATAAATTGTTCCAAGTAACGATAATGATACAGATCCCAAGTCTGAAAGAAACAACGAGTCTCATGTTGTGCCACTTCCAGGCGTCCGAAATAAATGGTTAGAAATACAATAAACATGCCCTGCTGACACATGGTTTCAAGCATGTTTTAATTCGAACAAAATGGCACTGAATTTTAAAAAATAGTTGCTGGTCGATGCTTAGTTAGTCAGAATTGTATTTTTTTGTCATTTCAAGCTGATGACTACGTCAACAATTAATTCCATCTTAAAATCATCGTTAAATGCAACTATCAAGTTTAGCCCGATAATGAATAATTATTGCTCAGCTTTAAGAATTAGCAAATGATGCTCATTAGTGGGAAACTTGAATATCGTTGTTACATATTGTACAGTTTGATGATCAACAACCTGTGCTGGTAACAATTCATCAGTCTTATACTGCCATTACGAAGTAAACATCGATTTGCTATTTGGCTTGAAAAAAAAAAGATTAGTTTTTCTGTGCATCCGAGTGCTGAAAGTGCGACAAGCCATACAAGGGAACAAATCTGAGTAAATAATGACTGGTTGACATTTAGTGTTTGCAACGGTCACAGCAACATGATAAAACACCTAGTCAAGACAGCATGAAGACAGCTGTTACTTATGACGTTGTCAGAGGTCATATTACACTGTATCCTGGGCAAATGACCTCTTCATAAATCATACTCACAACACCTGCCTGTGTCACCAAAGTCAAGAAATAACGAGGACTTTTCCGTAAGATAAACCGTTTTAACAAATCGTATATATAAGTTTATGTGCAGGACCTCCCTGAACAAAATGGGATATCTATACGTGTGTTTGTTTTGGAGGGAAGACCCTTTTCCAAGACATTTGTAGTACTTATGCACTTTGTAAAAGCAAAACAGCAGTAATGCTATCCCATACTCTTTACGATTTTTTTTGTTTTTTTAGAGATTGAATTGACCCATTTTTGTCACAATTCGGGGCCAGAGTTGCAGATGGTGGGCCAGATTATAACACCAATAACACTATTGAGTCAATATGTGGTGTTTGCTCTGATACAGAGTTACAGCTGTTTTCGGTGATTAGACTTATTATTATAACAATACTTTCTATCTTGAGGCTTTTATTTGAATAGATATCATATTTTACATGTAGTCACAACTTTTAATTTGTCCTCATGATATTAATTCTGCAAATCTGAACGAAGCATGAAATAATGAAAAATGCAACCACATAAATACATTGGCATGAAGTAATGAAGATTTAAGCGTGTAAATATCCCTCGCTTTCTAGGATCAATCATTTTTTCATATTCCACCAGGAATAGTTCTTTGTTCTGAGACCTTATATCCATTGGAAACTTGCATCAGTCACCGAGATGAGTTTTGGAGACAAATCTGACAATCTCCCGTGGCAACGCCGCGAAAATGGACGTGACAATCAAATAAATCATCCATTAGTCCAAAATAATTGAGACTGTGACGACACCTGAAGCAAATCAAATATCATTCATTTACGGTCTCAACACCCTTAATAAGCCAAAATTCAAGGGTGGGTGGCTGCTGACTGAAGAATCCGTCACAAATTACTGTTTTATATGGTTGTTTCTGCTTCTGGTGAATTAAAAAAAACAGGAATGTTGTATTTTTGTGGATAAATTGTAAGAACACATTGTTTTCTTTATGTGTGACATGAGGAATAACTGTGTTGTGAGATTTGTGCTTGGATACAGTGGGTGAGAAGGATTTGTGTGTTTTCCTGAATGGTCGTATGATTATTTCGTAAATTTCCCGCGAATGCTACCTTTTCATTCACCAGGGAGCGTAGCTCAAAACGCAGGAAGTTAGCATATCATTTTCGGACCTTATTTTGAAAAAGGACAGCTCAGGCTTTATTATGGTTTGTCACATTGGGGGCTAGCTAGGGACCAAAGTGGTGAAATCGGCCTGTAGAATGTTGCAATTATACATGTGTTTCAATGGGATTGTCATTTAGGGTGGTGAGACCATGTGTAAGAGCCAGAGTGAGGCTATGCCAACATAAACATGTGGTCTTTTTTACAAAGTGTTCTTGTTTTTATAAGTTAATTTATAAATATACATTTTCTTCAAATGATACAGATGATCAAAACATGTTTTTGTTTAAGAAAAACATATATGGAGCTTATATTTCAGGTGATTTTTGCGTGATAAGGCACTTTTTCAGTAAAGTAATGAAATTTGTCCATGACCTTACAGTATTTTTGCAATTCGTTTCTACTTGGACTTGTAATACATTGTATAAAAAATCATTAGAGCTCATCCTATGTTATAATCGGTCATCTTTTGCATTCTTTTCTAAAATTTACATCATGGCTAAAATTATTATCGACCCAACAGTTATTCCACAAAGTAGCAAAACTCATTATTTAGAGAAAATCAAGACACAATCTAATCGCTCATCATCATCATCATCATCATCATCTAATTGTTTGATTTGGAGAAAATCTGTGAATAGTAGTGGATACCCACAAATGCGATTTTCATTGCCTGGAAAATGTGCAAAAAAATTTACCCTTCATAGGATGTTGTATGCATCACAAAGGAATTCCATATTAGATAAACCACATTTTGATGTCAGTCATTTTGTCATTCCAAATTGTGTGTTGAGGTAGAACATTTGGTTTACGAGCCAAGTGTAGTGAATGCTCAGAGGCGCAGTTGCATAACATTTGCAAAATCCTGTGGCCATTCACCATATTCAGATCGCATGCTGCATAGTCTTTAAGGGGTGGGCTAATATCAAGTAGGATTTAAATATGACAGATCAACTGTAGGTGTGGTCAATGGATGTATCTACATTGCTAATGTGCGCACTTAAATGCTGTAATTTCTTCAATTTAGCTTTATGTACACTGAGGAATTTGCGCCGCCGTCGAAAGTCTTCACTTTTTTGCCTCAAACTATGATATTGAGATTTGTTTTGGAATGTTTTGAAATATTTTCTGGTTGTGGGAATGGTTTTCATTCTCTTTAGTATTGTTAATATAGAAAGGCTGGCACCAACAATGTCTGAGTGCATGGCGAAATGATTTCTGTTGGCATAATTTTTTGTATAGGTTTTGAATTTTGAACACAATTTAAGGGTTCTGGGGTGAAGACTTTCAACTCTATTTGTGTTTCTTAAATTTCTCTGGCGGTATGCCATGGGCTTGTTTAATCTGAAATTAATGACTTCCTGAAGAGATAATTTGTCATTTTGTGTCAAATCTAGAGGTCTTTTAAAGGATGTATAATTTAGAATTGTTTTATCACTCTGTCCAGAACATAATGAAGAGAGCTGCTTGCATTTTACATGCAATCCACTGAAACAATCTAAGATATTATCTTTCGCTTCTGATATCTTTTTTAGAAATCTGTCATCATCTAAAGGGAATTGTTTGCATGCGAGATCAATTTCCTTAGTGTACCGTTTCGAAATAGCATTTGCCATCATTTTTTTTTTAATTAGGCTGACCACCCCTTGTGGTTCGACCGACTGCCTCCGGCGAGAACTTGATGGCATGTACCCTTCGCGTTGACATCTTGCCATGTGAACATTGCAAAGTTCTTTTTCTAAAGCAAGCCTTCCCGACTTCTTTAGGTCCACCCCATCCTCCACCATGCTTCTAACGTCTCGGCCCCTGCTCCTCATCTGGTGTATGTTGTTGAAAAGAAGCTGGCCTTCAGCTGAGCCCATAGACATCTCCGGGCTAAATTGGTTGTGCAGCCGGGATGCACAAGTTTACATTGTGAACACTTGGCGCACAGCTTTTTGGTCTCGCATTTGACCAAAGGTCTTGAGCATTGGGTACCCGGCTGGTTCATAGCCCGCCCTTTCGGAGGATTGTTATATAAGGTGTCACTCATGTATGTCATTTGTCGTGATTGTGCACCACATTGATGCTTCATCAAAGTGGTGCACAATCCCACAGTTCTTCTCCATTTCCCTGATGTTTACTTCAGGCCACTGGTTTGAAACTGTGTGAACTTGATTTTCAATACAATGTTCAGATGGTGGTGGTATGTCCAGGGTGGCAAATAACATCCTGGTGTCTGAATAGGGGATATGTGATTTTGTTAAGAATGCGCCCAACTGCACATTACTTTTGACAGCTTTTCTCCCATTTTGTGACAAATTTTCAGTTTCTTTGAATAGCTTATAATGTTCTTTAAAATTACACAAAACACACTGAGCACCTACTCTAGTGTCCAGACCCCACAGTTTTTCCAGCTCCGCAGGAAAGAGGAAATGTCCTGCACAGTCTGCACTCTGCTGGTGATCCTGTGATAAATCCCATTCATCATGTTATTTTCAACATATCCACTATCCTACTTCCCTCTGCACCCTGTGTTTTCTGTACCTCTGGTTCTTTTTGTTGTGCAGATGAACAGTGATGCAGCTCCGGTTTTTTTTCTCATCGCCAGCACTGATTGATGAAGCAGCAGCAGCACCCACTGACTTCTCATACCCACGGATCTTTGACTGGTGAGGTGGCAGGACGTAGAACACAGGGCGTAAAAGGAAGCAGTGTCTTGGACATGCCATATAGAGATCTTGGTAGCCTGTACCATTCTTTCACAGATGTGATAGCACTATCCCCAACTTCGCTCTCGAGGTTTCTAAAACTGATTTTATGGCTTTTTTTGATGAAAGAAGCGTTAACCTTTCTCTTTTTCCCTGTAGATTTGGTCATTATTGCGTGTATTCTGTACAATTTCACCCACTGAGCCTTTAGAGACAAAGAGTTAGGCTGGCAATTTATTTAGTATCATCGCTAAGGGACTTGGAATTGGGAAATATATATAGTGTCATGTGTTATCCATGTTGCCATGGTAACCGTTATGACATCATATTGGTGATAAAAAAGTGTTTTTTTAAATGAGTTGGTCCTAGCTTGCAGACAGTATGGGCATTGGATATGTTGTTTTATTTGTCGTGTAAATTAGGAATGTGCCACAAATCTACCCCCACAATCACTTTAAAAAATAACAAAAACACATTTTTCATGTCACTCATGATATATAATTTATACTCTATTGGCTGTTTTGAAATTTTTCTTTAAAATTTCTATTAAGCATACATGTTTTCATTAACTTTATTCAATGTTGTACGTACATTTGTACTTGAACATGTGAACATGAGAAAAAACATATATATCTAAATTGAGGCACCAGATATAAATTCTGTTGCCATGGCAACCAAAATTATTTCAGGTGTTATCACTTTTTTATTTTCAGTTTTTTTGGTGTACCAATATAGATTTGAAAAAGAAAAAGAATATTTTTAAAAAATCTTCAAATGATAACTGTTTGATGCTTTTCATATGATAAGCTAGTATCATCACAGAAATTTCACTTTTTGGCTTTTTTGTCGTCTGGACATGCATTCCAAAATTAGTCGCATCACACTTAGTTTTCGAGATTTTTTGATAAAATAAAGTGTTTTGTGGCCGAAACATCTTTCAGCTTCATATAGATACAGAAAAAAAATTGACTTTCCTTATATGGTCTCACCACCCTAAATAAGCCAAAATTCAAGGGTGGGTGGCTACTGACTGAAGAATCCGTCAAAAATTACTGGTTTATATGGTTGTTTCTGCTTCTTGTAAATTAATAAAAAATACAGGAATGTTGTATTTTTGTGGATAAATTGTAAGGACACATTGTTTTCTTTATGTGTGCCATGAGGTATAACTGAGATTTTTGGATGGATACAGTGGGTGAGAAGGATTTGTGTGTTTTTTGGAAATGGTCGTATGAATATTTCGAAAATTTCCGGCGAATGCTACCTTTTCATTCACCAGGGGGGCGTAGCTCAAAACGCAGGAATTTAGCATATCATTTTCGGACCTTGTTTTGAAAAAAGACAGCTCAGGCTTTATTATGGTTTGTCACATTGGGGGCTAGCTAGGGACCAAAGTGGTGAAATCGGCCTGTAGAATGTTGCAATTATACATACTTTTCAATGGGATTGTCATGTAGAGTGGTGAGACCTTACTATTCAGGCTGTGGACATTTTTCACAAATATCAATGCATGGGAGCACTTTCAGAATACATAACTTGTGTTAATAAAAGTTTTCAAAATCGGGGGTTCCTCTCACACTCACGTTTAATCGTGTTTCGCTGGACATCTCAAATACCTATGGCTATCTGCTGACTGACTAACAACTACCAACCGACAGGACACATCCAGCAAATAACTAAATGATCGCCAACACGAATCAGCAGATAATTGCTCCAAACTAGCGATAATCAAGTGCATTTGTATGTGTTTGATGACAGTTTTTGAATGTAGGCCATAATGCATCTCTATCCGCCCTTCCAAAAAAATACACAGGGGTAAGCCTGATCGAAAAATCAATTTTGAAATACAATCACGTGAATGAGTTTAAGCTGATTTATAAGTTATTTTATTGTTTCTTAAATATAACGGTAATTATTCTTATTATGCTGCTTTTATTTTTGATAATGTTGTCAACTTGAAAAATCCTTTATTTCTTTGCATTTATATTGTGAACAGTAGCCAAAATATTTTGAAAAAGACAATTTCAGGCATGTTTTCATTTTTATTTATATTAGCATATATCAGTCCGTAAACATTTTTATCCATATAATTCACTATGAGCCATGATCTAATCCGCTTCCTGCGTACAACCCGCTAAAAGCCCTGTCAGGATTCATCAACCAATTCCAGAGTAAACCATCTGGTTTGATGCATCCTTTCGCAACCTCATATGGAAGGTTTATGCCGAGAACACTCTCACCTTTAGTGCTGTTTTAATGTTGGGCAACTATAATAGATGGTGATCTAACAATACATAAGCATGATCTGCATGCGGTGATAAAATGTTTGAGCAAAGCTTATTCAAATTCTGTGCCACCCCCATTAGCATGTAATAAGCATCATGCCAACACAATGAGCTATTTGGTTAACTCATATTGCTTGTTGCTTCTAAAGATGACATGCACCAGATTTTACTATAAATGATGAGGAAATGAAACTAAAACCTCTGGAAATTCATGGACACCCTCTGAGCTCTAGCATCTGAATAAATTGACCCTTACTGCACAGGTTCTGGTTTATTGTGCCATTGGAGGTGTCCAGGTGTAGTGGTTAGTGCTACAGCATGTCATGCCACAGCTTATGATTATCGCCTACCACGCACAGCTATGACGGAACTTATCTGTTTTTTGTTCATGATAAATGACAACATCCTGAGGATGGTAAGAGAAGAATGTGAAATACCCTCAAAGCACAATATTTCATACATTTAATACATTTGTTGTGAAAAATAAACGATTCAAAGTCAAAGTAGACAACAAGATACAAATTAATAAAACGGGAATTAATAAAACTGAAATGATTTTTTACTTCGGAAATATCGCATGTTTTTGCCAGTGATTAGCAGCGTTCACAGTATAATGGATATTGAAGGTTATCTGCACGGAAAATAATATATGTATCTTTGACCCTTTTAACGCTGAATTATCGGGCACATTTTCATTCCCACCGCTGAATTGCAAGGGTGGAGTATTAAAAAAAATCAGAATATTTTGTAAAGTCACATTTGTTTGAAAGCACCAGCTAGATCTTAGCTTAGGAGCAAATCATTACATAAGAAAGAGTTGTGCTTTACTGTGCACAAGATCAAGGTCATTTCAATGTCACATCAAGATCATTTCAAGATCAAACTGGCAAACACTTTGAAAATATTCACTTTTTATCAATTTCAAGCTTGTTGGTGGTGCAGTCATCTAGTATGAATGAATGAATGAATGAATGAAATCTTATATAGCGCATGTATCCAGCCGGCGGCTGTTCAGAGCGCTGTACATCGAGAGTAACTTAGCAAGGCCTGTTATCATTCAAATTCCAACTCAGTCTCCTGGGAGATATACAGCTGAGCTGCCATTGAGGCGCATCAAGCTATTTTCATTCCAAGCAAATTCGCCTTATGTGCCAAGTACTCACACATTGTGGATTTTCTGGGGTCTCGCTGGATGGAAACTGCGCCTACGTCCATTGAGGTCCTTTTACGTCCAACTCTAGGGCAGTCAGACGAGCCATCTGATTTACGTGGTTCTCTGAGCCCCACGAGTGTATACAGCACCTGGCAGCCACCAGGCGGTCACCCATCCAATTATGAACCGGGCGCGACATCGCTTAACTTCAGTGATAGAGCCAATCACGATCAGCAAACGCCGTATTCCGTATAAAGGAATAATGGTGACACATTCTTAGTCGGGTATCATTTCAACAAAAAATTTGTCGAAATTTAGCGCAGTGCTAATATTGGGAGGGGTAATACCCCCATATTTGCACTTATTGCACACCCTTCCACAATGCAACAGCATGTAACATCAGCTTGGGTTTCCATCGCAAATGATTGACACATAATTGGGTGAATGTTGACATGGGTTGTGGTTGTACTTTGCTGCATGGATACCGCCCAAAAGAAGCGTCAAGGTTGTAACAAGTTCATTTAGAATGTCTCGTTTATCAGTTTATGGGTGATGATTGTGTACTAAATGCTTAATGAATAGGTGTGCAACTATGCTATCAGCACTACTGCGATATCTATCATCTAAGTGTTAATATAGCATTTGAGTATGATACTAATGCCAACGGAAGGTATCGTTTGTTGCATTGTATTCCCTGCTGACAAAACTATATGGTTTGGTGAGAAAATCAAGTCTCTATTTCAATTATTGAGAAAGTTATGCTATTTTTTTCATCACGGCCAATTGGCATTTTTCGTTCCAAACAAATCCTTCAAGAATGAAAATTCTACATCCGCTAAGATAGTATTGTGGAGTGCTATCCATGCACAATCAAAGGAGCAACACATTTTTTCAGCCAAAACATGCCGTACCACGTTGATTTTACAGACAAAATACTAAAAAAAAACCTGTCCTTGAGATATATCGGGACCTGTGACAGTGAGACATTTTTTGTGCCCGAGATATCTCGAGACTCGCTCTAAAAGGGTTAAGGATTAATGCAATATATTATAAGATATCGCAGTCTTCATATTTAATTAATATAACTGTTATATAATAACTGTTATATGTCTCTATTATCATTAAGTTTGTCAGTAACCGCCTCCCATAATACTGTTAACAAGGCTGGTGTTACTACATTTGCCTCTTGAGTCTTGCGTTGTGTTGTGTTGAGTTGCGTTGCGTTGTGTTGTGTTGTGTTGTGTTGTGTTGTGTTGTGTTGTACTGTGTTGTGTTGTGTTGTGTTGTGTTGTGTTGTGTTGTGTTGTGTTGTGCTGTGCTGTGTTGTGCTGTGTTGTGCTGTACTGCGTTGTGTTGTGTTGTGTTAAGTTGTGTTGTGTTGTGCTGTGTTGTTTTGTGTTGTGTTGTGTTGTGTTGTGTTGTGTTGTGTTGTGTTGTGTTATGTTATGTTGTGTTGTGTTGTGTTGTGTTGTGTTGTGTTGTGTTGTGTTGTGTTGTGTTGTGTTGTGTTGTGTTGACCAGTAACGGGTCGAATAAAGATGTACTGTGGCGTTGACTGTGTATTTAAAAAAAGGATTAATCATGACAATTTCAAATAAAAAGCTGTGTATCCATTTACTTGTACACGTGATTTTTATATTGTCAGTAACCCTACTACCATGACTACAGAGGGTATTATGACTTTTGAGGCTTTGTTGTGAGACATTTTGACGATAACACGACTAAATGCGCCTCAGATTAACCTTTGACAGTTTATAACCTTGTAACAAACACAATGACAAACTCTCAGAAAATGATGCTGATAATTCTGATTTATGAAATGTGTTCACCGTCTGGTATACCGTAGAGAAAAACCCCAGATTTTAAAACACCATATGAACACAAAGTCCACAGCTTGCCACTCTTCTCCCCCTGCCCTCGATCATCACCCTGATTTAAAGTGTTTAACGGCGTCGCCCATGGCGATAGTCACATTGTCTCAGCAACCCATCCGAACCATCAGATAACCCATCATGCTGTCACAGTCAAGGTATTTTCTGACAACCGACAATGAATATGAAGATCACTGCTCCTCATATCAGAGACTGGTAGCTCAGTGGATATAGCAGTTACAAATGTACAAGAAGACGAATATTTATCTGGTTTAAATTGTAAATGCTAAAATATTCATCTTTCAGGTGTGGACATCACGTGAACCATATATGCTTATTTATCACATTGCTATTATGCATAGTATGGGATATATGTCAGTATTTTAATATATCAGAATCAGAAATGTTTTATTTCACCTCATACATATCAAAATAGGGTCGTTCCGAACTTTTTTTTAAGAAGTAATGGACTAAAAAAGTACTTTCTATGGGTAATTTATTAGCCACATGATTATAGTTTGTAGTCCAGCGCATTGTAAGGACCTGATATTGATCATTTCAAAATGAACTTACACATATCTCAATCACCATACATTTACATTTACTTTCGAAAATATCACGATGTTATTATGCCACATAATATACAGGCCACATATATCCCTTAGTTACACTAAGACACATTATGATAATTAAATCATAATGTGATTTTATGCAGTATTCATGAATATAATATCCAGTACATTGACCTTATTCACCTACAAGTGATGCTGTTATATATATTCTGCAGATATGAAAACTATATTTACCTTCTTGATCCAATTGGTTTTGTTCTATTTTTGGATTTAAATGTTAAATGTTATATTGTTACTTCTTATGCAAGTCGTCATACAAATATCAAAGTAATATAATAAAAATTAGCAACATTATTTAAATTTACTACCGTATTATAATCCAAGTGAAATGTCATAACAATGAGCATGATAAGATATGAGTAATGTATTGACATAAAATCACTTGATTATTAAAACTAATATTTAAACACGACGCACTGTAAAACAAGAACATCACTAATTGGCTATCGTTGACGTGGGCAACAAAACACAATAACAGTCATATTCAGTTATAGGATAATTTGTTATGTACATAGATTGTATTTAATGTATCACCACCCCAAATACCAGTCCTATTGAAATACATGTAAAATGTCTCAATTCCAGGGGCCGATTTTACTTTTTTTGCCCTCCTCCCTATCTAGTGTCGCATATTACAATCAAGCCTGGATTGTGCTTTTTTAAAAAAAACTCCTCTGATATGGGTTTGCTACCCAGACAGATTTTGAGCTAGGCACCCTGGTGTGTAAAAAGGTCACCATAGTTCAAATTAGGTTTAAATTCATACCTTCTTTCACAGACCAGACACACATCCCCTAACCTACTGTATCCCTGTAAGATTATCAAGAAACAGTTATATATGATATCCGACATGAAGGAGCCATCGTGTATTTAATAAATATCCCCAAAAATATAACTTCTTTGTATTTGTTTTTAATTCAACAGAGGTTGAAACAGCCGCATTGAAAATATTTTGTGTTATGATTCATTCTATCATTAGTATACACCTGTCGTGATTTCGGCTTATTTAGGGAGGTGTGATCTTAAGAATAATAAAGTATTACGGTGTAAGGTTGTGTCTTGTTGAACTGAGATCTCCAATTTAAAATTTACCATCATGTTACATATAGTTATCTGATAAAATACCATAAAGAACAAGGGATTACATACATCCCAGTAAGTAAAATGTGCCGATTGTACTTTTATAATTAGGTCAACGTCTGCGTTGGAGATCCAACATTAGAACAACACCGGGTTAGCGTCCGGTATTAACTGACGCGAATCTATGTAACTCTTCACCATGACCGCCACACTCAGAGACACGTGATCCTTCATATGGCTTTGTCACTGTGCCTACTATTATACACGTTTAGTACTAATATATACACTGTTTCTTAAACTGTGAAACAAAATACGTATTACTTCTGTCAATTTTAATAAATGTAACTATACCGCCTAAAGGTACGTTTTTGTTTAGTGGATCACATATTACAAAATAATATGTTTCGTTTGTATTTTATGATTCATTTTCCAAAAAGCTGTTTCATATTTCAATATGGTATTAAGCCAATTAAGGCGGGTATATTACAGGCATACTACACGAGTATATTATTTTTTAGTTATTAAAATATATAATATTTAAAAGGGAAATTGTTTCTTGCAACATGCATGCTATGAATCCGGAGGAAATGCTACTTTAAATTTCGATGCGCATTTGATTTTAGGTCCTATATTGAGCTATGGTACATTACATAAATCCACCATAAATCAACCATTTCTCCATTTATCTTATTTAAATTTTCACCGACTTGAAGTTGTACCTCAGTCACTCGTAAGAAAAAAACAACTAAGCCAGTTTTCATCAAAATATCTAGTACGTCATTTGTTCCACGGCCCATTTCCACTACGTATCTTTCTCGTTCAAAGCATTACACCAGCCCAGCGTTGACTCAACATTTACACAGCCTTGGTCTGGTGTACCATACTAGCTGCACCGTTGGCCTGGCCTTGCGTTTTCCAGCTTGTTGACTGCCGCTCCTTGATGTTTGACTTTTATTACGAGGATCCTCTTATACGACTTCTGAGTGCCTGTCTGTGTCCTGATAGTGAAGACGTCACTTTCATCTTTTCTTCTTCATCTTCTCATTTCTAGAGGACAACACATGAATGTCATGTTTACAGATTGTCTATCACAGGATGCTCTTTGGATATGTAGGCTTATGACTTATATATTTTAATGTTATTTTATTTAAAACTTGATCATCGCGTATTTCTTCTTGCATCAGTCAGCAAAGACATAAATCAAAACTGTCCTCATATATAGGCCTAATAACGTATCATTTTATGAACAAACGGAAACCTTAATTTAATTTTCCACAGTACTATGAGTATTTTTCCTGGTCACACTTTAATCCGTATGAGAAAATTTATGTTTTACACAACAAGGAATACAACTTTCCGGTAACAACAATGTGTTTTATTTCTGATTCACAATTTTCTCTTCAAGTCAGGAGAGATAGCAAGGAATAACAGTGAAGAGAGTAGAAAATGTGAGTTCAAAAATATACATGATTATGATGTAAATAATAGTGTCCAAATAATTTTAAAATGTTTACTCGCGAAAATTATGGGTGATTTGGGAAAAATTTTAGAGACGTAAATTATATTTGGCAATTGAAAACTGTGCACACAAGATCTGTTGATTAGGCATAATAGAATATAACACTTCAGTTGCCATCGTTGCTCCATTAATAAATCGCTTGGAAACCCTTGTAGCCTTTATGCCTAGATGGCGTCTGTTACCATATTTCAAATAAAAAATAAATACAATGATCTAATTCATAGCCGATATGACGTTCTAAGATTTAAAAAATAAACTATATTATTTTTCTTTTTATTTAGTCCGAGGTGGAAAATTGTGAATTAATGGTGTATTATGGAGGGTGATTGATCAGAGGCAGGCAATGCAAAGCAGGCCAATGTTATATCACATGTATTACAGAAACGTGATACTCTATTGTTTAGACTGGGTCATTGGACAAACATGGAGACACATACACTGTACTTATTAGCAAGTTCGGTTGTAACTAAATAATACATCAGATACCGTTGTTTTAATGTTAGTCCAGCATTGTGACTTTCACAAATATAGCAATTAGTTGACTATTTGTGATTCGCAGTAGCAATTTATAGATCGAAAATTAAAATTGATCTTCTTTGATACAGGTTTTTATTTGCATAGTTTGGTTGTTAATATAATTGAAATTTGAAAAGTGGCATTATTTGTTGCTTTATGTTTGAGTCAGGTGAAATAATACATTTAAAATACATTTTTGAAAATAAGTTGACTATCGTATAGTCAGACAACGGAAATCAACATCATAATGAAATAGATTTAATGTTCAAGGATTTATTTTTCAATGATAACTTAGTGACATTATGCAGTCATAAAAAGCAATGGTATGGTAATAATACATTGATGATATTGATAATATGATGTATAGGTAATATAAAGTGAATCACTGTGAAAAACAACATAGACATTAAATATATATATTCAAACAAGTTACCCTAGTACGCTATTAGAAAACCGTGAAGTCAATGAACCATTGTGAGATTTTTAGACATATTTAAATAATATGAGCCGCAAAGTAAAACTTTATCAAGATTTGTTTGTGATCTGAATAGTTAATCTGGTAAGATTTATTGTAATTATTGAATCAATGATTGACGAGGTTCAACATAAACTGACAATGAAATATCAAGAGTGCACCATCCTCTCTCATTGCTCCACGCTTGTCACACGATATTAATTAAATTGTACTGGAAGCCCCAAAATTGTATGCGCAACGTCTAAGGCTTAGGCGCGTGCTATTCCTTATTTCAAGATCCGTTGCGTTCCACAATTTTGTTGATTAGTAAATAAATGAGTTTCCAGTACAACTTAAGCGACAACACACACTACCTAGCAGACACAATACTTTGAATCAATGTTGGTGTAACGTTCTTCTTTTCTACGTAAATAACATCCTTGTATTGGCACTCATATAGAAGTCAAATATGGTGGAGTGAGACCACGTTACATTTTTCGCAATACACATACTTTTTGATTATCTTCCTTTCAGTGACAGTGGTGTTTATACGCACTAGTAGCCTATTACATACAAGAGCGGCATTCCTCTGTATTTGTTAAAGGGAGGTTGAATCTCTGACATTACAGTTATCATATTACATAACAATATTCTAAAATTGGCAACATTTTTGTTTTCAATAAGTCGAAAGCCCTGATATTGGTAATCTGTGTTTTACAAAATGTAAAACATGTTTTGCTCTACGTGCTTTATTATTACAAAAACAGAATATTTTCCAACTAAGATTACTAGTAATTGTTAGTTTTGAATGAAGATGCTCATCAGTACGCTCAACATCAACGCCATAAAAATACAACATCTGATAATCAGTGTAGCTTTGGTGGTGTGAAAATACAAGATACTTTGTTTACTAATAAAATTAACAATAGCATCGTCTTTGACCCTGCTTTCCATGTTACATTGCCATTTCAGAACTTACAATAATAACACTCATTATGTGAACCAATGTTGAGTTAATGTTGGAGGACGGTGGGCCAACACCAACAAGTGTGTCTACTCATATGATTATTGGCTCAGGTCGCATAGCGAACCGTTCACAGCAGGTAAACCGGACGTTCTGTATTTTAGTCACGTGGTGGGGGATCTAATCCATCAGACTCATCGCCCACGTCTCAGCTCAGCAGCCTATTCACCTTTAGCTGTCTGATCTACAAAAAACACCGCGGTTTTCTATCAATTCGTTCATGAATTTTATATGAAGTGTGCTATCGTGTTATTTCGATCAGTGAATGGATAGGGGATATATTGAGGATTTTTTGTGTCTGTTCACGGGAGTCGGTGGGTCATTCAGGCAGACATGTAGCCAGCAGGCCAGCCAAGAGTAAAACAACAAGCCAATCAACTAGACGACGACGACACTGTGAGTCAATAAATAAATATTTACATAATTAAATCGATCCAATAATTTATCAATTAATCTACCCAACAAGCAGTCAGTTAATCAATCAGTCAATCAATCGGTCAGTCTAATGCAGGTAAACAAACAAACAAACAAACAAACAAACAAACAAACAAACAAACAAACAAACAAACAAACAAACAAACAAACAAACAAACAAACAAACAAACAAACAAACAAACAAACAAACAAACAAACAAACAAACAAACAAACAAACAAACAAACAAACAAACAAACAAACAAACAAACAAACAAACAAACAAACAAACAAACAAACAAACAAACAAACAAACAAACAAACAAACAAACAAACACACAAACAATCAAACAAACAAACAAACAAACAAACAAACAAACAAACAAACAAACAAACAAACAAACAAACAAACAAACAAACAAACAAACAAACAAACAAACAAACAAACAAACAAACAAACAAACAAACAAACAAACAAACAAACAAACGAACGAACAAACAAACAAACAAACGAACAAACAAACAAACAAACAAACAAACGAACAAACAAACAAATCAACAAGTAGCATTCATTCATTCATTCATTCATTCATTCATTCATTCATTCATTCATTCATTTATTCATTCATTCATTCATTCATTCATTCATTCATTCATTCATTCATTCATTCATTCATTCATTCACTCATTAAGTCTGATATAGTTCGCCGTGATGGCAAGATACGATTATTCATCATCACGTACAGTCCTCCTTAGACATCCATCATCTGTATAGGTTTCCAATAGTTGACCTAGGGGTCATGACTTAGGGGTCCCATATCGATCTGAACATGGCGGTTGTTCTCAGTAAATAGCTAAGCCAGATCATGGCGGGTCAGTTAACAGTATCAACCCTTCATGTTGAAAAAGTAACACTTGTACAATGTGAAATCTGGTTTAATAAAATAATCAATGTTTATAGCACTTTTTATTTTAATAACACTTGGTCGTTTTTTTCTTATTTTACTAATTTCTTTTGCTGAAATCCAATATTACGTTCCAACGCATCTTCAGGAAGTTTGTGTTCGGTGTCATATTTGTAAAAGTAATTTATTTATATTTTTAGTCCGTTTATTTATTTTATTTATATGAAAAAGTTAAAGTTATTTGTTAAAATTAAAAAAAAAAATATTAGAAAAGGCTGGTGATAGTTGCATTGTTTAAGCTCATACAACAACCAAGATGGCCGGCTATTTAATATTCTGTTATCTTCTTTTTAGATCAAAGTAAATATACATTGATTGTGATGCTTTATTTTTGAATAATGTAATTTTCACTGTCCTTTTTGAGTATCTTATTATATTTCAATATTTATTACGTTCCATATTTTCAAGATGGCGACAGAAGGAGTGAAAAAGAACATATATGGAAAATCTGTAACAGCTGATTTAATGTAAACATTTTAAAGGCGTTCTTAAGCTCATTAAGTACATGCTATAACACTTAAGAACGACGTTACTACCACCAACTACCTTGTATGTGCCATTGGTGTTGTGCATGTACTGGATATGCTAATTAATCACTAATTTGTGCTGTAATTAATGAGTCTATACCGTTTATTGGTACAGGCTGCGCTTATTAAGAATTCCATTTTGGGGGGTTTGACGGTCTGTTCTACACGTGATATACTTCAAACCTTTTGTACTTTCTGAGCTCCTGGACTAGGTGTTGGTGTAATATTGTATAATAATTTGTGTAGCTGTCAGAGGGTGCGCTGAATATCGTTTCACACTCTCCACACTACGCCCTCACACATTAATATGACATTATCATAGCTAATTATGTATATATTATATACATAATTAGCATGACAATAAATTATTATCGTTATATACTATATAACGATAATTGTCATGTTAGCTGATGTCACCCGTATGATGAGATACAAACTGTCCAGTTAGTGTTTTATCATAGAGGAGACATCGGTTACAAATATATTGTGTAAGGTTTTATAGGCATATTTACCATGTTTACAGGAACGACCTTGGGTGTATATTGATGCATTGCCGTTTGTTGTTTTATAGTATAATATTAACACACATTATCTTTTTGAGGAAGTACCTAACACCCCACCCATTTCTGACAGCATCATTAATCAATGTCACAATTAAATATTTATGTGGAAATAATTTACATGTGCGTAGAGGATACACATGATATTGTTATTATCGTTGGCAGTCAGGCCAACTGGTACATTGATAGGAAACAAAGACATTTTTTTGTGTTTTGTTTCAATCGATTGATACCGATCCCGACATTTTATAAAAACCCACCCCCCACATGTGTTCCTATTATGAAATGAAATGAAATGAAAACTTCTATTACGTTAAGATATAGTCCCATTTTGAGAAATTGCAACAGCAGTACAATAGCAAGGATGCGTCTAAAAACTCCGCATTAGTTACTCGGCCATTGACCAACATTAAACAGAATCTGGCCAGAATATCATTTTTATGCGAAATTTCAATGAAGATCGTGATCACACATTAAAATAACCATTGTTTTTTTACTGAGAAAAAAATACATAATCGAAAATTTAATCATACTTTCGTTCACTGCGGACGAATAAAAAATACCCAATGTAAAAAAAAAATCCCAGTTTTATATCTGACAACTAGGAATTGAAACATCTTCATTTGAGCGGTTTTTGTCATTTTCTATAAACATACCTCCATTGAACAATATGTTCAGATGACCTAAATAAGCGCCACTAGCATGTGAACGTAGTAAAGGCATTAATATGTGTACCTGGTAGTTGCCCTTGTATGAGATAAATTGTTTCGCTGGCGTGCTGATTGGCTGGTCGTTTGTTGAATCCACAAGACTCTCTGAGGCAGACAGATTTCACGGTCCGCAAAAAAGACTGGATAAATAGATGGTAAATCTACCGACTCCAAGGACAAAAAAAACATGACCAATTTCCCTCCACTTTACGTATCCCGCCAGAAAAAAGCGTCTGCTAGCGAAAACAAACACTGAAAGCTGAAGCAAAAAGGTGGGTTTTTGGGCCTGGCTATAAAAGCAATATGAATAATAATAATACATTTGTATTTAACCCTTACAGCGCGGGGATCGACTTCAGACGTCAAAATCTAACGTTTGCAGACGTCAGATTCTGACGCCTAAAGCCGATCCCCGCACTGTAAGAGTAAAAATATTTATAATAGTCGTAGACCCATAACATATAGGTATTCAATGAAGCAAATGAAACAGAAAGAGCTAAATAAGACATTTATGGCGATTTCAAATTTTAAAAATCTTTGGTCTCCATGGTTTATACAAAAATACTTCAACGCTTTAACCATTTCAAGCCTGAATTTACCATTGTCATCTTCATCCACTACAAGTCGCGAATTGTAGTGAATAAAAATGACTTGGAAAGGGTGGCAAAATAACAAAATATATCGTTATTATCAAACAGGTCCACAACAATTGTCATTGCAAACCCCCTGGATTTTAGGAAATCAAGTTTTTCTTTATACATGCGAAAAGATGCTTTGATGCATCGTGAGGGTTTAACCATTTAACCGCCAAATTATTCAATTTGAATTTTCACCCACTTGAAGTTGTGTCTCGCTGACGCGATCCACAACTTCGAATGAGTGAAAATTATTCAGATTTGACAATATGGAGGTCTACTGTTTTCAAATATTACTGATTGATGTCATAGTTTATCTTTAACATGTTTATAAGGTGGTACTTGATGTGCTAATAAAAAATGAAAACCCGAATATATGCGGCACCGGCGGTTAAAGGGTTAAAGGGTTAAGAGTTAACAACAGACCAGTCTCGGGTCAGCGTCTCATGCTCGCTGACTAGAAACGTGTGCGATGTATCTTCAGTGCATTGAACCAAATCCATTCTTGCTATAACCACAAGCACAATATGTCAGTTAACTGGAACAGTCTTGGAGCCCATTCCAATAAAAATCGTATAATTAAGATTATCTTGGTTTTCTCTGCTAACCATTAGAACAGTTAAGTGTATCCAAACATTTTTCTAGTCGTTTTAGATAAACAGAACTAACCAAATTGTTCGTCAACCAAAATAGTTTACATTATATCAGTTGTTTATGAAACATTATAATCCAACTATTACACACCAATAATTGTTATAAGAGCAATTATAATTCAGAACCGATAAGACATTAGTATGGTGATAATAATGGTGCATAATTAGTAGTTAATATATTATCTGCTATATCGTTTCACATTGTATCATACTGTAATAGAAAATATCGCATTACATCGTATCGCATCGCGTAAAGATGTATCGTATCGCATTCTATTGTATCGCATTGTTTTGTAGCACATTGCATCATATAATTTTTAATTTAGAACTTTGAGTTTTAATACCTCGACGCTTAGCTATTGATCTATCAAATGATTATTATTGAGACCGCTGTCAGCTCGTGGTCAGTAGTAGGCCTATAATATGAAGCATCATAACCCTTTATTCGCTGAAACATCTAATTGGCATTTGAATCCACTCGTTTTATCTCGTTACCCCAACCCACAACTTTCTATATAAAGTTCTTGCCTCAACCCATACTTCCAAGTGGGTGAAAAATATTCACATTTGCTTGATTTGAGGCAAAATATTTTCAAATTTTGATGTTCAAACATTTAGAAATTTTTTAAAGCAAAATACAAACACTTATAGTCGTGATTAGTGGTGAAAGGGCTAACATATTTGCCTACTAATTTATAGGCATCATTAATATGGCCATATGTGAACAAATGACGCTGTAACAATCATTTATTAGGATTTTAGTCTGATAAATAAAGGACTGAGATGGGAAAAGCTTCGAAGAAACGTTTTTCTTGTTGCATTTTGGGTACATGATGACCTTGTGGTTATAGCTTTTTTTTTTACCAAATTCTATGGTGGGTAAGGTCACAAAAAGTTCAAATCCAAAATGGCCACCATATGTCATTTGTTGAAGAATATACCGGATTATAGAAAAAATAGAAAAGAGGTATAACACCTAATTCTAAGACTGAGAAAGGGAAACAAATCTATTTGATTATAGCATAGGATAATGCCGGCCATATTTGATTTGACTTTGCTGTGACATTGATATTTGACCTTGATCACAAAAATAACCTGTAAACTGAATTATCCTTACACAATCATATGAAAAAGACGTATTACACTTGATGCTAGTGTTAAAGTGAAAAAAATATATTTTTGATCATGATCAATCCCATAGGTTAATTGCGGCCATCTTGGATTTGCCCTTGCTGTGACATATTTTGTGGCGCAGCGCGGTGTGGCGTGGCGCAGTGTGGCGTGGCGCGGTGTGGCGCTGCGCGGTGTGGCACAAGAGGTGAGGATTTTAGAAGAAAATTTCGGCGTTTCAGTTGAGTGCAAATTATCTAAATGATGCTAGTACCGCGCCGCGTCGCACCGCACCGCAAACGATGTAAAGAAGCCTTACTTATATCAGTGTTCCATTTTTCCCGTACCGCATCGCACCGCACCGCTCCATGCCGCGCATAGTGTGAACAAGCCTTCAACGCTCTTTACGAGATGAAAGCTGCTCGAAGCTCTGGCTACTTTAAAAGTAGGCAATATAATTATATTTGCTAATAATATCCTATACGATACGGTAACATACGATATTATCATGGAACACAAGTTGCAAAGGTCGATGTGATGAAATATCAAGGTCAATTGAGGAGCAATATTAGTTTTATGCGAATGAATAAATGAATATATTTGAAGATGTTATTTCTTAATGAAACGCTACATTATACAATTTCAATTTTCCTCAAATCGAGTTGTGACTCGCTAACGCGATCAACAACTTCAAGTGGATAAAAACGAATTTTCCGATTTGAATGAAAATATATGCCAATTTCTCTAAAGTAAAGCTTATTGTTTTAATGCTCAAATGTTTTAATGTGAAAGAAAATAAATGTAGGTTTGAAGAAAATTATTTCTGATCATATTTATTCACATAACTGAGACCAATCCATTGATTCAGCTCTGTAGAAGAATCTCTGTCTAGCCTCGTTTCTGGATGTCTATAACATTACGTGACAGATGCGCGCATGCGTGCTCCCGTCTGCTCATCCCTCTTCCCGACTGATTGTGATCCGCGCAGAGGGCTTTTGGGTGTTACGTCATCACAGGAACAGATCAATGATTGGCTGGCACTTACATCCTGTTAACTGAGATAAAGGCACCGCGACGAGATTATGTGACCCAGGGCGGCCGATCCTGTGGGGTCTAGGGGCTGGCTACCCTCTGAGACCTATGGACGACCCTCTGGAACCCAGGGCAGCTAACCTACTGGTCAGGAAGTGATGATATAGAGTGAGATAGCTACAATACATCTGTATTGAGTTATGAATGAATGAATTAGTGTGAGTATCTAGGGAAATATTTGTGTTTACAAATTAGGCTCTTGTGTACTTTTTCTATTAGGTTTATTGAATATTGTGTTAATGAATGAACAAATGAAAAAACCAAAGAACGCACAAACGAAATGAATGAAACGGGCTTTAAGCCACCTTTGTGCACATATAGGCTAAACTGGGCCAGGAGAACATCCTGAGGATGGTGAGATGATTGAGATGACACTGTCCTCCAGACACAGGATTTGAAATTCGAGCCCTGGCGGTCTGAGGCCGAGCACGCTACCTCTCGGTCACGGAGGCTCCCCACAATACTGACTTTCACACGTGGATGGGGAAGAAACATTTTTGTTTCTTTCAAACCGCCGAGACCAGGAACCGAACCCCTGACCCTGGCGTGAAAGGCAGCGGTGCTAACCACTACCCTAGGGCCCCCGCCCACGCACAAACGAACGCACGAGCGTACGAATGATTGAATAAATACATAAATGAACGAATGAATAAATACATGAATGAATAAAGGAGTGAATGTATGGATGAATGAATTAATTAATTAAGTAATGAATGTATGTATGACTGAATGAATGAATAAACGAACGAACGAACGAACGAACGAACGAACGAACGAACGAACGAACGAACGAACGAACGAACGAACGAACGAACGAACGAACAAACGAACGAACGAACGTAAGAACGAGCGAACGAACAAACGAACGAACAAAAGAACGAGCAAACGAACGAACGAGCGAAAGAACCAACCAACCAACCAACTAACCAACCAACCAATCAACCAACCGACCACAAATTATTACTCACTCGGAGGCACAGACCTCTTAGATCTGCAGAATTCCTTTATTTCTAGGGCTAATGGAGACTGGAAGATGTCGGGATTCCCTAATGGAAGCGTAATTTTGGCACCATCTGATACCCGGGAGAATGCTAGTGAGAAGGAGGCACCCAGCACTGCCCCAGTGTCACCAGTGAAACTGGTCACTGAGACTAGTGAGGTGGAAATTTTCTTGATTGACCCCTTGGATAGCCATAATTCTAGCTTGGGAGTGTTATCCATCAACAGTTCGCAAGATGAACTACAGTTAGTAGGCTCTACGTCTGTGGATGGTGCATTTCCAGAAACTACATCCACACCAATAAAAGCCAGGGCCACTACCCTAGTAAACAGCGTGCCTAAGCTGTTTGTAAAACATCAGAGTGGCTTGACTGATGCAGAAAAACGTAAAAATTGGAGTCTTTCGGTTGAAAATTCGACGGAAACGTTGATTTTAGGTGATTCTATGGTCGGTAGAATTAACGACGTTGAGCCATACAAAAATGTTCAAATTCATGTTTTTCCTGGGGGAAGGATACAGCATCTGACCCAGGTTTTGCAAAATTACAGGATAAAGGTCTGTACAAAATTAAAAAATGTCATTATAATGTTTGGACTTAATGACGTATTGCAGAGAAAAGGGGCAGTTGTTAACTCTTTTATCGGTCGAGATATGCAGGACTGTCTCCTATTGGCTAAGAGGAAATTCGGTGGTGCTAAGATCCACTACACGGGGATCTACAACACACATGCCATCGACCCTATGTACGCACTTAAAGTCTGCAGAGTCAATGACATTTAGAGGAAAGCTGTTAAGGATAATACACCTGGTGTGTCCTATATTAATAAATTAGGTCTGGGTTGTGACCCGAGTGGACCAAATGATGTGATTCACTGGCGCAGTGATCATGCAACCAAAGTGGCACATACACACAATGCTTAAACTAAATGACGGGAGCGAGAGCAACCAAGACAGTTTACCAATTGTCAGTAGCCCTCCCTCCTCGTCGGCTTCAGGCCTACTAAATTTATCAAAATATAAATTAAATTCAGGTTGTAAAAGTCTTTTGGCAAAAGGTATCAAATATATCCCGGCGCCGAGAGTGACCAAGAAGATTGAAGTAGAGGAGCCTACTCAAACTTTGCGCGCCGATCATATTTTTTTCATAACAAAAAATCGAGAAAAAATCTAGAGATCAGAAGTTTTAATTTCAATCCACCTGGCCTGATTAACTCAGTGTTGAAGCTGGAGTTGGACCATCTGGAGCGCAGCTTGGGGTCTCTAGAACTAAAAAAAACACCGAATAATTTAGACAGAGAGGTACGTACAGCAATAAAAACTCTTAAACAAAATAAGGATATAATAATTAAACCGTCGGACAAGGGCGCGGTAATTGTAGTAATGGACAAAACGGATTATGTAGTTGAAGCCGAAAGGCAACTAGCAAACCAGGTCCACTACAAACACTTAGAGGAACCAGTTTTCCCCAAGTCTATACCAAAAATAAACGAAATTTTTGAAAGTTTGACTAACCGCCGATTTATTGATGCAGGGCAACTATTTTATTTGAAATGTCCGGAAGACCCTGCACCACGTAGAATGTATTTATTACTAAAAATACATAAAGATAGAAAAGTGTGGCCGGAACAGGGAAAAGTCCTACCGGGCAGACCAATAATAGCGGATTGCGGTGGTGAAAGTTATGCGTCAGCCGAATATATAGATCATTTTTTTTTAACCGCTTGCAAAACAACATAAATCATATCTAAAGGATACTAATGACTTCATAAACAAAATTGCGGAAATTAAAGCGAAGGAAGGGACATTTATAGCCACAATAGATGTTGACAGTCTTTATACAAACATAGATAATACCAATGGGTTAGAGGCTGTCAAACCAATATTTAATAAGAATCCAGACCCGAATAGGCCGGATAAAGACATTTTAGAACTATTAAAAATTAATTTATAAAATAATGTTTTTGAGTTCAACAGCCAATGGTACCTACAAACGTGGGGAGCTTCGATGGGTAAGAAATTTGCACCAAATTTTGCTAATTTGTTTTTGGCAGAGTGGGAGGAAAAAGCATTAGAAAAAGGAAGACTTTTACAACCAACCAACCAAACAACCAACCAAACAACGAACGTACGAGCGAACGAGCGAAAAACAGGTGGTACTGCTGCCGTATTGATTTTGCGGATTGAAGAAAATTAGATTTTATAATTTATCAGAAAAAAATGCAATAACTAGAAAAGAAAGGACAAAATGAGACGACGGTTGCCAATGATCAACCCTCGAAGTGATAATCGCGTCTACAGTCGCTTTTAGGTTTTATGTTGGTCTTTACAAATATAACATTTTCATCAGAAATAAAAAAAAACAATTGTAAGATTGGGAAAAATTGGATTCGAATTGTCCATATCAAATTATTTTTTACACACCTAAGCGGTTAAGCGAAACACTACGTAACATGGGTAAAAATCAATATATATATAATGGAGCGCTTTATGGGTTATTACGAAATAGAATAAGACTATTTATGTCATGCACTAGATGTGCCAAAAACAAATTATTGATCTGCTGCCTTTTTGTTAATCTTTGAGATGATCCGGCTTGGAGAAACAGCCAGTGATATATATCGATTCTAGAATGCCACACACAGATTGTGACGCCCTCCCCTCTCCAAAGATATTCACAGATTGCTGCTGATCTGTTGTATTGATCTATTTGACAGCCAAACGACCATCTGACCATGAACTTTGTAATAAACAACTCACCATGCGATCATAATACCACATCCCCGAGACGATCGAGAGTCAAGTTGTAGTTCACCGAAGTGCCATCACACCATCCTCTTTCCACTTCACATAGCTGATATGTAGACATGCTGTATTGATCTTTTTAACAGCTAAAGGATGACCAGCTGACCTTTAACTCCAACTAGAAAAGACAAAAATAATAAACAACGCCCCAAAAAATCATATTGATGACCATCTGAGCCATGACGTAAAGGAATTACTGATCCCAGGACAAGTGCGCGATTTTTGGGGAAGTTGCAGGAAGACCCCAAAATTCCTGTAAATAATTATTGTTTCTCACCAACTGATAATATTATCAGATGTATATATCAACCTGTTATCTTTCATATTGCTAAGTAGGAGATGGATTTTAGTTGTAAAATCGCTGAACAAATGTTGTAATTGCAATGCCTCTGGAATAACAGCTTTATTATAAATGTACATGATGTTACATTACGGTCTATGTCCAGCTTGAAGCCAGACTTAACTATAATTTACGATTGTGCAGTAAAATGTTAGCGATAAACGATGTTAGTGGAGACTTGTAGGAATGAAATGACTTTCGAGTTTTAAATGTATTTAAATAGCTACATATATTCAGTCAGTGAGTCAGTCAGTGAGTCAGTCAGTGAGTCAGTGAGTCAGTCAGTCAGTCAGTCAGAATCTCAATGAGTCGAGATTGTCTGACCTGTGGCTGGTGTTGTCTTTGTTTGTCATGTTTTATCTCTGCCTGTGAACATGGTGAATCTGTGCTTCAATCTACTCTGTCGTCTTTTCTGTATCTGTGCCAGCCAGTCTGTGTGGTCATTCTATCCCTGTCACTTTGTCAGTCCGTAAATCTGGTTGTCTATAGAATCCGCACTGAACCAGGATCGTGGCCTCTTCAGGCCACTAATCCGCTGAAATCTCTGTCAGGATTCATCAACCAATTCCAGGATAAATCACCGTCTGGACGCCGCCTTTCACAACCTCTGACCATGAAGGCTTACGTCCTGTCCACACTAAACTTTAACGCCAGGCCAACCTTATAGATGGTAGTCTAACAATAAAGAAGCATGGTCTGCGAGCGCTGACAAAAACTGTGATCAAAGATTGTTCAAACACCGACAACGTAACAGACATTGTTCTATTCATCCAACCATTTAGGATTTCATTTACTCATTTACTCTTGAATAAATAACATCGATAATATTTCCCCAATTAGTTGTATTTCATTTTATTGTAAATTTATGTTAGATTCTATATTAATTTTATTATTATGTTCTGATTTAACAATAAAGTGAGCATTTAGTGTTTTCTAGTTGAAACAACTGTATATATAATATATGCTTATAAACACGCGTTCTAAAAATATATGGCAAATAAAAAGCACCGCTACTCCGCCTGCACAAAGGGTTTTTTTATTCACAGAAAAATAGAAAAAAATTAATGCGCTTACTTGTTTCCGCCTACGAAATATTGTATTAGTTACCCTTACACCGCGGGAATTGATTTAAGCTGTCAAAATCTAACGTCTCTAGACGTGAGATTCTGACGTCTAAAGTCGATCCCGTCCCTGTAAGAGTGACAATATTTATAGTGACCGTAGACCCAGAAAGAGCTAAGTAAGCCATTCATGATGATTTCAAACGGAATTCGTTCTCCATGGTTTGAAAAAATCAGCGCTTGAAGGGTTAAGGTCAATTGAAAATGCGGCGGTTACAGGTAGGGGGGACCGGAGCTAGTTCGAACAAAATTTACAAAAAATGATAAAATTTTTATAAGATGACCCAGACTCAGACTCACATTCATTTCAGATAAAGGTAGGAAATTGATATTTTTGTCCAGAAATATTCAGCTATTGATGCTATTTTTAATACATTATTCTCAAATTGAAAACAAAGTAGAGTCAGAAAAACATGGTAAAGTTAGTTTTCACACTGTTCGAACAAACCTCACACCTGGGGTTAGTTCGAACATGGGATGGGGTGTGTCTGAACAGTGTGTGATGTACCAGATATTTTCTGGGGTTAGTCTGAACAGTCGGACTAGCCCGATTTTATTAGTTCTTTGCTCGAGCAAACCTCACATGGACGTATTTTGAAAAAAATATTCTATATTTAGAACTAGCATCACAGAAGGCAACCTAACATGTATATATGATTATTAACTTCAGTCAGGGTACTACTACTATAGGAGGTTAAATTGCAAACATTGAGCAAAATAACATTTTGTGTGATAGCTACAAAATACTTTTAACCCCTCAAAATGAAAAAAGTGGTTTTAATTTTTCATAATTTCTTTGGAAAAAAGGGTACTGAACAAAAATACATTTACTGTCAGAATTATGGACACTGTTCATACTAACCACTGTGCAAACTAGCCCCGGTCTCCCCTAATTGACAGAAGTAGGCCTACACAGACAACCAGTTCTAGCCAGGACTGTTTACTAATGTACTAACTTCACATCTCGGGGGATAAATACATTTGATTGATCTACTTGATTGACCCGATTTATCTGATGGATTGACCCGATTTATTGTGATAAACGACCATAAAGAATGTTAAACATGGACATATTCACTCTAATGACAGTGGCTCGACATTATGATCAAAGAAAAATATATTATACACAGTGACCCGGCACTTACAATGGATTATATAAGCACATTATTATTGTTTACTAACAAGGTAAATGTAGACCCAATATTATGGAAAAAACTGGAAATCATTAAACTATGGCAGAATTTCAGTGAGTGAGGAAAGCTTCAGATGTTCAAAGACACACTCAGGGGTTCAAAGACTCAAATTCTTTATGTGAGGTAAAAAATTAAAAACATATTCAAATAACCATACTAGTTTTTTCTAGTTTGTTTTTTCATCTCACCATGGTACTTGCAAGAGGGTAAATATTCTTATTATATTTAATCCACTGTAATGTAACTGAGCTGGATTAGAAATATACAGTTTCGCCTAGAAAAAATGACAAGATGGATCGAATAGTAAAAGTGTTCTAATTATTGGTAATGCTGTCAGAGCCAATTCTACCATTTCCGCGGACATTATTGTTCTGCTTTAATTGTGAGAACAAACTGAGTCTGGGCGAGCGAGGCAACGACGCGACGCTGAATACATTTTAATGCAACCCTTACAATGCTGAAATATTTTTGTATAAACCATAGAGACCAAGGATTTTTTCAATTTGAAATCATCATAACGATTAGTTAAAACAATAGTGTGCTAAGTGACATTTTTGGCCTTTAGAATAATAACCAGCTAAGTCACCTATAATATGTATAAAATTTGAATTTATTCCGAATTCAGATTAAAACAACATATCAAGTCGACTTAGCACATTGTTATTCCCGTGAAAAGGAGCACATATCAGCATAATATCTGTCCAACACAGGACCAATTCGACATGACACATTGTTATTCTTGTGTTATTTGCGTATGGGCTCTGATTCTGGGACAAAAACGGTGCAAGTGCACTTTTCTGAGACTTGTGGAGACAACACAGGGGAAATGCCTGGACTTGGTTTATTGTTGATCTAGGAATAATCTCTCCATATTCTGTGTTCCTGGAGTAACAATGAGCTAAGTCAACTTGGTGTCTTGTTGATCCTAATTTTGCTTCTATAAAACGTTATGGAAGGTAAAAAACACTCTGATAACTGCACTTGATCTATTGTCAAATTCCAATCGCTGTGTGTTTCATCAGTATAAGTCCAACTCTACATGCTGATAAGTGGATTGAGCAAACTGTATTTCCAGGCAAAAAGATTTCGCTGTCAAGTCGACTTGACCCACTATTGTTTTAGTCCATCATAAATGAGTTAGATCTTTCTGCTTTATTTGAATACCTCTGGTATGAGTCCACGGCCACTATATTGTTTTACTTTTTCTCATGGGGGGACTAGCTGCTAAATGTCAGATTCTGACGTAGAAAGACGGTCCCGCTCTACAAAATGGTTAACCCTTTAACCGCCAAATTATTTAATTTGAATTTTCACCCACTTGAAGTTGTGTCTCGCTGACGCGATTCACAACTTGAAGTGAGTGAAAATTATTCAGATTTGACAAAATGGAGGTTAACTATTTTCAAATATTGTTTTTTCATGTCACGTTTTATCTTCAACATGTTTAAAAGGTGTGGTCCTTAATGTATGATAAGAAAAAAGCCCCGAATATATTCGGGACCGGCGGTTAAAGGGTTAAAGACTGACTGCAGAACAATGAATAGATGTTTATTTAATGTTGCGCTGTAGGACATCAAAAAGTGAACGTGTATGAGCGTGCATGAAACATGATATTCCCCGAGAGAGATATAATACATCTCAACAGGGAGGCATCAACATGTTGACGATCCTTGGGCTGACTTGATAGCTGTGACCTTGTCACAATGCTCTCAGTGACAGACGTGTGTCCTAATAGCTTATAATGGTAATGTAGCCGACGGCTTGGTCTGTTATATTATTTATTCAAGTTAAAGGGACTAGTCCACCAAAAGGATAAACAACAGTTTATGAAGAATTATTCCTGGAAACTTGAAAGGGAAAAGTCCGACCAGCCTTAAAAATGAAACATAATTATTTGGTGATATTTTTAGAATGTTCAGGAGACAATAAGCTGTCAAAGGGACATGCTAACGTTACTAAACCTTAATCATGTTAATAAAGCTGGGAAAAACACTAGATCAAGACAGCATCTTGCGATAGGTCGTGGCGCATAAAATTGGATAAAAATCTTTGTTTGCAAAAATGCACGTCCCTTCAACATTTTAATATATTATTTATTTATTTCAATTATGCAATACTTTTAATATGAAATGGGGGATCCGAGAGCCGAGCGCAGTTTAGGCTTAGCTTGTAATGTAATTTGTTAATAAATCACAGTCACAGCATATGCCTAAACTATGGTGTCGTTCATGCTATTGTGTAGGCATACATTAATGAATGAACCAATTCCACTTGTAATGACATACTTTTACAAAACGAGAAGAAAAAAATGAAATAAACTAGAGTTATTAACTGGTAATCAAGTTTGGACGACTCTTTGATGTCTAGTTTTATTAAAGTAGATCCTGTTACACGGTGCCCTGTCTGTGTCCTGATTGTCAAGACGTCACTCTTATCTTTTCTTCTTCATCTCCTCACTTCTAGAGGACAACACGTGGATGACAGATTAACAGTTTTTCTCACAGGATGTTTTGTGTTTTGTATGCTTGGTGGCGTTCTTTTTAATACATCAGTCAAAAGTTTTTGAACGTCAATTATAAGGTAAATTTAGTGCTCCTTGCCAGTATATGTAACGAAAGCTTTAAAAATTATCTTGTTTTATCAAGAGATAATTGTTGGTCAATTAGGTCTATTAATTTGTGTAGGTTGTGCTACTTCTCATCAATATTCACAATAAACAAGATATTATAATATGGAACAAATGTTGTGGTTATGTTGGGCCAGTGTGTCACACAGTGGCTCAACATTATCAAAACACATTGGCGCGGTTTATTGTACCGTGTTTTACTGATTATCAGAGGGAGGATCCATGATCTGAAGAAATATAGGGAGTGCATGGTTTGGGGACCGGCAGCCCCTAATCTTTTGGGCGTAATTAGGCCAATTGAGGGGATCAAAAAATAGGTAGTGGCGACAGGATCCCCCTCCCTCTTAAATCCGCTACTGGTATAACACACATATTACTAGCACAATTAAGATACTCCCGCTGCCAGACAAAGTAATTTAGCAGACAATGTTGTTTTATCAGAAGCTCATCGTTTTATTACAACTGATCACCACGCTGGTTCGACTGTAAAACAGCATTGCGCTAATTAATGTTTCGTGTTTGCAGGTCTGGGTCCGTATGTATTCTCGTAAAAGTTACGACATATCGTAGGCTTTGGATTGGTCAAGATGACCATCTCCACCAATCTGAAGCCTACGATATATCGTAACTTGAACGAGCGGGCCCTGCATGTGAACAACACATTAGCCCTAAACAGTACTAAAAGGTCTCCCGCAGCGAGTAATGAATAAATCATGCACGCTACCACGCTATATTGACCCCATGATGTTGTTTAATATTAGGTCAAGGTCACCAATATTAAGCCAACACAGGGTCAATGCCTCTTTCTTTTTGTTGGAAACCAATTCCCGTGATTTTGCATACGCTATAAACCCTTGTTCTGTTGAATTGTGTGTTTCTATGTTTCATTCATTGAAAGCTGGAATTGCTGAGACAAATTTTCACTTTTTTTTGATATTTGTTAACTTTGACACCAAATATTTGCAAATACATTATTTCGTTCACACTAACCACGATAACAATGATTTCATTAGATAAATAAACGGTAAAAATAGATAAACGGATACCAATAGTTGTGTTTATGATTAAATGACGAGAATAATTATTATGGAAAAAAAATATGTGGCCAAGTTTTGGAGGAACTAATAAATTTCCACAACCTTTGTTATTAATATTAGTGGCATATAGTGTTGTTTCTAACTGGCTTGAAAGAGTACAAAGATTAACCCTTGACCATTAGGCCTACAACGCGGGGATCAACTTTAGTCTGACTGTCTAAAGTCGATCCCAGAAATGTAAGTGTACAGATTATAATCATGGTCGTAGACCCATAACAAAGGTATTCAAATGAATCAGAAAGAGGTAACTATGAAGATATCTATGATGACTTATAATTGGAAAATAACCCACTTTGGCCTCCATGGTTTATATAAAAACCCAGCGCTTCAAGGGAAAAGGCGCTTAATTATTTTTTAATAACTCATGGAGACCATGTTCATTTAATTCAAATCATTATAAATGTCTTAGTTCCGCTTCTTTTGAATACCTATGTTATGGGTCTACGGTCATAATTATATTTTTACTCTTGTAGTGTAGGGATAGACTGTAGCCTTCAGAATCTGACGTCTACAGTCGATCCCCGCGCTGTAAGGATAAATGTTGATGATGTCTCTGCAAACAGTTGATCATGTTTATACAGCTGACTATTATGTTGTCCCGACACTGACCACTTACAGCATTAGAGGTTAAAGCCTCCTGCTGAGCCACATTAGACACTTAACACCAAACACATACAATCTGTGTTTATACAAGGATTACTACCAGCCACTGGGTGCGTGGTCTATAATAACAGAGCCTTTAGTTCTCGCACTATGTCAATAAAAAAAATCACATCAATATCAAATATAACCCCAGTCCATACAAGCATTAAAATCCATTTTTAGATCCCAAGAATGTGTTGGAATATTCCAAATAATGTAAATATGGCCTGAAATTAATCATTTTTTAAAAATTCCCTTGATCACTTTTTCTATTTCTCTGTAAATAGAAAACTCATTTGTGGCGGAGTAGTGGTGTTTTATAATTTCATACCAAGGAAAATAGAATCAGATTATATTTTCCTTGGTCATACAAATATAGGACACGCAAGTGTGTTTGTAAAGCCTATGTCCCACGGGACTAAAATCAAATTGCGATCTCTTGCGATACCACATCGCCGAGATTCGTGGAATGATGGTGGGTGATTGGGAATTATATTGACAGATCTTAAGAGATATTAACAGATATTAGCAAAAAAGTTTTGAAAGTTTAAAACTTATTTTTCAATCGTATGACAAAGGTCTATCGTAAATCAATGTTAGCTTAATCCCAAATCAATTTTAATGGATCGTAAGGCATCGTATGGCATCGCAAAGATTTTTACACGAGCATGGTAAAACAAATGTCAATATCTTATTAGGATAGTCCACGATAGTTTGCGATTTCTTAAGAGATCTAATTCTATAACTCGCGAAGGAGTTGCAATCGATTGCGATACACTACGATCCATTACGCTCCCTTGAAACAGAATTGTTTCTACTTACGATGTTATCAGATAATTGCAATTTAATATAAAATAAAAACATTTATCGGTTTGAAGCTGTGCATTTTGTATGTGTTTTAGGAGATTTAAAATTACTTAAGGACCTAAGGATCCTTCAGGTCAAGTCTTAGTTGTTCAGAGTAGAACTTTTATTGCACAACAAAGACAGATACCTGTCAATGTTATTATAGTTTTTTCCATAACTATTAGTGTACATGTGTATGCGTTTTTATAAATATAAAATTAGAAATTAAAATGAAAGGGAAAAAACATGTTATAAGAGTTTGGGAGGTAGAAATAGCAGCTTGTATTATATATTTATAGGTATATTTTATTTAAACATATGCATATAGGTATATTTTAAAAGTATAGCATAAATCACAAAGTATTACAATTCGGTGTATCTTGGTTAAATATGTGTTGTTTTCTTTATTTGTACTTGTATGTATATATAATAATTATATTGTGTATATTTATATTATAATAACATTACATTTTGTTATGTGCTGAAAATAAACAAGATTGTTCTCATTTGAGCAAAACCGATAATTATTTCACTCACTCACTCACTCACTCACTCACTCACTCACTCACTCACTCACTCACTCACTCACTCACTCACTCACTCACTCACTCACTCACTCACTCACTCACCCACCTCACTCACTCACTCACTCACTCACTCACTCACTCACTCACTCACTCACTCACTCACTCACTCACTCACTCACTCACTCACTCACTCACTCACTCACTCACTCACTCACTCACTCACTCACTCACTCACTCACTCACTCACTCACTCACTCACTCACTCACTCACTCACTCACTCACTCACTCACTCACTCACTCACTCACTCACTCACTCACTCACTCACTCACTCACTCACTCACTCACTCACTCACTCACTCACTCACTCACTCACTCACTCACTCACTCACTCACTCACTCACTCACTCACTCACTCACTCACTCACTCACTCACTCACTCACTCACTCACTCACTCACTCACTCACTCACTCACTCACTCACTCACTCACTCACTCACTCACTCACTCACTCACTCACTCACTCACTCACTCACTCACTCACTCACTCACTCACTCACTCACTCACTCACTCACTCACTCACTCACTCACTCACTCACTCACTCACTCACTCACTCACTCACTCACTCACTCACTCACTCACTCACTCACACCCACCCATAATATCTTATTAGGATAGTCCACGATAGTTTGCGATTTCTTAAGAGATCTAATTCTATAACTCGCGAAGGAGTTGCAATCGATTGCGATACACTACGATCCATTACGCTCCCTTGAAACAGAATTGTTTCTACTTACGATGTCATCAGATAATTGCAATTTAATATAAAATAAAAGCATTTATCGGTTTGAAGCTGTGCATTTTGTATGTGTTTTAGGAGATTTAAAATTACTTAAGGACCTAAGGATCCTTCAGGTCAAGTCTTAGTTGTTCAGAGTAGAACTTTTATTTCACAACAAAGACAGATACCTGTCAATGTTATTATAGTTTTTTCCATAACTATTAGTGTACATGTGTATGCGTTTTTATAAATATAAAATTAGAAATTAAAATGAAAGGGAAAAACATGTTATAAGAGTTTGGGAGGTAGAAATAGCAGCTTGTATTATATATTTATAGGTATATTTTATTTAAACATATGCATATAGGTATATTTTAAAAGTATAGCATAAATCACAAAGTATTACAATTCGGTGTATCTTGGTTAAATGTGTGTTGTTTTCTTTATTTGTACTTGTATGTATATATAATAATTATATTGTGTATATTTATATTATAATAACATTTAATTTTGTTATGTGCTGAAAATAAACAAGATTGTTCTCATTTAAGCAAAACCGATAATTATTTCACGCATTATAATTATTATATATATAAATAATGCAGCTTGATTATCAACTTTGAATGGCTTTTTCCTCGATTTGGGAAACACAGTGTGCTCATAAAAGAGATTTTATTGGGAGCGGATGTGGCAGATGTTAGACCAACATTCTGTCAGCGGCTGTTGTTTTCTGACTTTGTAATAGCCATTTTATTCTGATGCCCTTTTTTCACTTTGTATATATATATTTGAAGACAATATGTATTATTATATAACAGTGCATGATACAGGATAAATCTTGTCAAGAGGTAAATTGGAATCTAATAGCATGTCGTATTGTAATTCAGACATGTGCTCATTCGGTCTCTACTCTGAAACAAAATAAGTGAATCACCTGACATTACACAATCACGCGGATGTATCCATAATTCAGGTTGAATTCCGTTTTCCGCCGTGTTTTATTACGATACCAGCACATTATGCCCTTGTTTAACGTAATGTAATTCAGCAGCGTTATATTTAACATGTTGGATGTGTTCCCATTTTCCATGTTGTCTACCAAATAAATCAGCTTCAGCATGTTGTACTGTTAGAGGTAACATAACAGCAGCTGTTTTGTCCACATATTATTGTCTGCGTGGTAAAACATGATTCATTTATTTATTCATTCTCTCACTCACTAATTCTGGCATTGATTCGGCGTCTTGTGTCTACTTGATAATCTGCTTCGTTCAAAAAAATCCCATCACATTTATTTATATATTCATTATCATGTCCACTTTGTTGTTCATTGTTCATTTGTTTTGTATACTAAATTATTATATTGTATATATTTCTGCACACTTCACTGTATTGCAGTATCATTTGGAAAGGGCCATATGCCTATCAATAAGCAATCAATCAATAAATAAATCATTCATTCATTCATTTATTCATTCATTCATTCATTTATTTGTTCCTGCATTCTTTCGTTTTTTTATCATATTCGCTCGTTCATTCGCTCGTTCGTCAATTCATTCATTCATTCATTCATTCATTCATTCATTCATTCATTCAATCATTCATTCATTCATTCATTCATTCATTCATTCATTCATTCATTCATTCATTCATTCATTCATTCATTCATTCATTCATTCATTCATTCATTCATTCATTCATTCATTCATTCATTCATTCATTCATTCATTCATTCATTCATTTATTTATTTATTTATTTATTTATTTAATTATTTATTTATTTATTTATTTATTTATTTATTTATTTATTTATTTATTTATTTATTTATTTATTTATTTATTTATTTATTTATTTATTTATTTATTTATTTATTTATTTATTTATTTATTTATTTATTTATTTATTTATTTATTTATTTATTTATT
This sequence comes from Flabesymbios commensalis, assembly GCA_964017125.1. Lineage (NCBI taxonomy): Eukaryota > Metazoa > Annelida > Polychaeta > Terebellida > Flabelligeridae > Flabesymbios > Flabesymbios commensalis. The sequence continues at coordinate 71,805,953 of OZ024913.1, read as the reverse complement.
TATTTATTTATTTATTTATTTATTTATTTATTTATTCATTGAATGAATGAAATAAATAATGAATGAATAAATTAGTTAATTAATTAATTAATTAATATTCATTCATTCATTCATTCATTCATGTATGTATTCATTTATTTTCTCTGAATTGCCCCTTTGCCGATAAAAAAAAGTTTCTTAACTCACGGTGCGAGGCCAGGCTCTCACTTCGCACGTTTAACAATTGGAAATATTGTTCAATAAGGTTTAATCAACAAGTTGTATCTAGCCTAATATTAGGCTCTACTGTTAGGGTAGGGCCTAAGCTTCCTCCATAGGGTTCATCCCGAATTACAAAATAGTCACCCAAAACATCGCGAAAATAAAATTAAATCTTACCACAAAGGATATAATCATGAACATTAGTAATCCTAGTTGGAGATAGCAATCATATTGTAATGATTTGACTTCATTAATGTTATTTATCAGCCAATTTTCGCACACGAAGTTCATAAAATTCTCTCATCTGCTTATAACCTCGCTCACTTTGTTTATGAGATGTACAGACGGACATTTAATGGTTACACATGTATGTGAACCTAGAAATACAATCATGTGACATCTACTATATTGATTTTTGTCAATTATTCACATTATATCTCAATTTATCCTGCTGACACGTCACACCTACCATATATACATATATATCCAGAAATGTATGCTTACTTTGCGTCTGGATGCTTCTGTGTATACCCAGTTATTGAATGTATAATTATTTAGGGTATTTAATTTGTACATGGTACAACAAAATTCAGTTTGAAGACATATGAAGTAACGTACCACTATACTTTCGTAAAATAATATACCTATGTCGCATCATGTATTATGTTATTGGCGTGCTAAGTGAAGATGAAGATTTGAATATAGGCTAATTATATACACAAAAATGCGATAATACGCTGCCAAATTAACAATTAGATATTTAGTAGATGAATGACTGCCAAATTAGCATACTCATTTGTTGTTGCTGATTATTTGAGACGTTTAGGGACATTATGTGATGCACCATACTTATTTATTTTTTTGCAATTAATGATTAGGATTTCTTGTCATTTTTGAAAACTAAGTATTATTTTGGATGGAGAATTTGGTCAATTGTACTGCTCTTCAAATTTTTTTAAAATATCTTGAAAATGTTCATTGCAAATTGGATTTCAGTACAATAACATTTCACATTTTGGTGATGATGCTTTATTGAAACACGACCAGTTTTATTATGTTCTGCATACAGTTCAGTGCTGGTTGCAACAGTAGGCCTAATACAAGACGGAAATCAAAATCAGATTAATCATCCCACTAACCTCATAATTGTCATGACAATGTTAGAAAATGAAAAGTAAGCCTATATATCCGAAGATGCAGGGACTGGTATTCACCGAAATAAATGTTGTCACATGATCGCTTTCCATGCAGCACACATAATACATTCTGGTTGAAGTTTATATGTTAATGTTATCACGTACTGTTTAACGAAATATCTTCGACTACCTTATAATACAAGCTGTTGGAAACGTTTCAAGTTACTAGGACACACGTTTCTTGCATGCATATATCCTACTACTCAGAGCAAAGCACTGTGACTACTAAAAGAGTGACTGAAACTAGGCCCTACATATACTGTATACACATATTTGGTTAGATATTGTTCACTGTCGTGGATCTTTCATTTGCATCAAATTTAACATTAAGATGTTTCTTATTTATATATCAACTAATTACGTCTAAAATGGAGCTTTCAATATGCATGACAATACCGTCGTATGTTGCACGGGGTTGGGTGGATTAATTTGTATTGCGATAACATACATTAAGCTCTACATTGGAACTGTTATCAAGCAACAACATTTAGCATGTATTATGTAGGCTACATTTCGAAAGCTCAATAATAAGAATTTGTGTTTCTTGTGTGCTTGAGTTACAAATCAGAACAATCACTGTTTCAATGTAGCAAGTGAGTGAAAACGTGTACATATACACCTATTTAGCTTTATATTGTTTATGTTTTGGCCATCTTTTTTGCATCAGACGTAAGTTTAGGATATTTCAGATATATTGATCTGCCTATAATAAAAAAAATGAACCATAATGTCTAGTAGTTTTTACATTGTGGTCAATAACTTACGTTGAATTGGAAAATAAAACAATCAAATCATTCACACAGTGGGTTTAATTTTCACGTGATAACACATATTATTCTACTACATAAAAACTGCTATCACCCAAATATATTTAGTACATACATATGCCTTGCCAAAAACACACTAATAAGTTTGTGTGTCTTGCGTGATTGGGCTACCACTCAAAACAATCTCTGTAACTATGTAGCAAAAACGTGAAAAATTGTACATAACAACATATTTAGTTACATAATTTGTTATTTTGTGACTATTTCATTTGCATCAAACGTAGCAATAATACAGTACAGGTATATATCAGCCTACAAACAAAGCAGTCAACTATAATATCTGGTAGTTTTTTAAACTATGGCGAATAACGTAGGTTGCCCTGGAAAAATAAAATGGTAATGTAATTTATATTGTGGGATTATTTGTGAGGTGATACCATACATTAAGCTACTACATACAAACTGCTATCATGTAAATATATTTACCACAGACATACACCTTGTCGAAAATCGATGTGATTAATTTGTGTTTCTTACATGATTGAGCCACGCAAAACAATCACTATCACTACATTCTGAATCACTACATAAAATTATTAGTTACATATTTTTATATCTTATCACCTGTTTATCGGTATCAAATTTAGTATCAGCATGTATTAGATATATATGAGTCTACAAGCAAAAAATAGAGCTCTAATATTAAGTGGTTTTAAAATTATCGTCACTAACGTGTGTATGATTGTCAAAATGAAATGATGAATCATTGAGAGGGTGGGTTGATTTGTGCTGTGATAACACACGTTAAGCTACTACATACAAACTGCTATCATGCAAAAATATGTAGTGCAGACATACATCTTGTCGAAAATCATAATAATAATTTGTACCTTCTTATGGTACCAATGACCCCCTTTTCGGGGTCCTGGCTCATGGACTATACGTCTCGTTGTGTCACCTGGCCACACTGAATAAAAGTTCTTGATAATCCGATAATACCCATGCCCAGAGATGATTTGTGATGTGAACCGCCCAGCTTGGCTTCTCAGCGATACCGTATGCATATATTTTCTTCCAATGCGAATATGGGGGTGCACATGCTGATTACATCAAGCTATAGCTACACGCGCTACTTTAACCACCGGTCCGATTTTTATTCATTTATTCATCTGCTATTAACACATTAAATATAATCAGGTTTTGACCATGTTAAAATAAAACACGACAGAAATAAATATTTTTTCAAAATTGTTGACCTTCATTTGGTAAAATCTGAATACTTTTCACTCACTTGAAGGTGTGGATCGCGTCAGCGAGACACAAATTCAGGTGGGTGAACATTCCAATTAAATAATTTGACGGTTAAAGGGTTTATGACATGCTTCTACTGATCCCTTTATTACACCTTTTGATGTCACCATCTCAGGCGTTATAGGCATATCTGATCTTTTTATCTCTCGCCTAAATTGCTTTCATTTTACAAAACACTGCTAACAACGACACAATGTGATATCTGAATCACATAATAAGCTATAATGTAAGTTTAAAATAATGTTTGCATTTTCCAGAATAATTTGAGATATGTGATCACAGTAATAAAAGCTAGCAATAGTCACTCGATTAACCATAGGCATATTTTACAAGTTTGTCTTACAAGTGTGTTACAAGTGTGTACTTCAACCACACTGACGTTGTCAAATTGTTTCAAAAGCAGAATATAAAAACAAAAATGGATATGGAACTCACAAAATAACACAGATAAAGCTTTTAAAATTGAAAACAAACTTTAACTTATCAAATATATGTGTGAAATAAAAGCAATTCTACTTGGGTATTACAACTATTTCTGGGTGTATTTACTATTGAGCAACTTATCTGTAAGAAATTGGCTACATTATGCAAATCTTTAGTTTGAATGCATTTTCTTAAAATCATTCATCTATTTCAAATCGAATGTCAATTATTTTAGGAAACGCAACGGTGTTCATTTGGTCACGATGTGTGAAAATACAGCATTCATCAAATGAATATGGGGCGAAAATATGTTATATACGCAACGTTTGTATTTTTAGCTCAATGAAGGCACACATGGCATATAACTATCATTCAAACTACACTACAACAAGACCGAGTTGATACTGATATACATCTGATAGTGAAAATCACTGCCCAGAGTGTCATTTCATCGTTCCACTTTCAAAGGGTAATATATAAAGTGCTAGCTTGTTGTTTGTTTTGCAGTGAAATTATTTACACTTGCACGATTAACGTTAATCAGGTGTGCAAAAAAGAAACATTATCCCTAAAACAGAATTTTTTTAAATTTCTGTTGACTTTCATATCTCAGTTTTAAATGTATTGAACAAACAAGGATACATATATGAGAGATCAATTCCAAATTAAATCAAACTTGCCTTCAGCTCGGACTATTGCCAATTATTATGTGCATTGCAGAAAATATTACTCAGCCTTGCGAGTTAATGATGGATCAATGTTGGCCCGACGTCGTAGACATTGGGCCAATATTAAGCTAATCTAGCTTATCTAATCTAATCTATCAGACTATTTCATCGCCCACGTATCAGCTCAGCCACCTAGTCTTTTATCTGTCCGATACACTAATGAACGGATACTCTGTGGTTTTATCTGGTGCCTTTTATCAATGGATGAATAAGAAATATATTTAAGATTGTTTGTATTGTTTGTAAAGAGAGTAACAATAGGTGTCAATAAAGCCATCAAGCAAAGCAGCAATTAGCCAATCAAACAATCAATTTGAATTTTTATTTGAGATAATAAATTTGGTTATCATCTACAATCTTCACATTTTAATTCTCCTAAAATCTGGATTTCCTTTGGAAATTCGCATCACATTGTGACGACCAAGAGATGAATATCTGGATGCAGAGAGGGTTAACCATTGCGCTGCTGGAGCCGTTATGTATACGCTTTGAAGAATGTGTCAAAATTATCTATAAAAATAGTAAAATAGGTTTTGATAGATGGTCAATTGAGCAAATCCTTCTTTTTTAGGTATGCCTACAAGTAGTTTTCATGAATAAACTTTTTGTCCGGTTATTGAAGCTGGAATTTGCGTCGGCAATTTCAGTTTCAAATGAATGAAAAATAAACACAAACAATTCAGCAGCGAGTTGAAATAGAATAAGTATTAAAAAAGAGACTAGCCCACCACCTAATTTTAGTCATATATATATTTTTTAATCTAAATATGCCTTGCTCACTAACATTCGGGTAATAATTTAATTGTTTATTTTTGAGATATCACCAGACTAAAATATTTCAATAATAAAATATATTGAAATATTATATGCACCTAGTCGGAAATGTTTCAATTTGACAAAAACAGTAAACTAGGTGATGAGAGTACCTGTGTAGATCAATACGATTACAGTAACCTTGTATCTGATAGTCCTCCCAAGATAAATGGTACCGTTTTGGTTTAATATCGCACCATTCTGTGTGATGGACGTGTAATATATGATTGTTCGCATCACCTATGTCTATGAATCCATAATTAAGCCCATATCTCTGGGGATAGAGCTGGGAGGGATACGTCTCTCACGTCTGTAAAATTATTATATGACTAAGCCTTGTCTCTCTGCCACCAGCTCAGCACTTCATCACAATGATCACTTACTAATTATATATCGATCATAAATGTGTGGCCCATTATGTCAGGAGATGATAAGTTCTTTCCATCACCATCAATTTTGTCCTCAGGGAAATTAAGGATCAACATTCGTCAAAATGGTCTCTGGAATTGACATAACATATTAGTTAATAGAATCTCACCCGCCACTCTGCATGGCGGTAATGCTACATTTGCAACACCACCTCCCCAGTAATTGGGCATCAAGAATGACCAAGTTATTATCTGATTATTGATTATACATAGCGTTGAATAGAAACTGGAAAAACAATCTACTATCATTTGTGAATTAAATCGTGATTATTTCATTTAAATATCTTTTTATATTTTGTTTAAATGTATAGACAAATGTATAGACAACCCACTATTCCCTCTAGTAAATTGGAGAAACTCTCATACATAACATAACATAACTTTTATTTGCCATATAAACACAGTATATAATAATAAGAAGCATATATAATTAATTTAGCAGGAGAACATCATTAAGACCTTTAAAGTCGCTCACATGATAGCCACCTAAAACTTTGTAGAGCAAATAAATATATAATTATTATTAGTGCGGCAGTAGAAATGAAACAAACAAACAAAAAAAATACACAATAATATAACATACGAGTAACATTTAAACACTGTTAAATGTAGAAATATTTGATGTGTGAATACGAAATAAACAGAAAAAGACTAACTGTAAAGATATTTTCAAGTGTGAAATAAATGAGTGAAGGTGAGAAAATTAGGCATTCATTTTTTGACATACAAAACAATTTTGAATAATGCTGGTAGAATCATACTTGGCAAGATAATATTTTTTAACATGACAAAAATCAGCAAAAGAATTTGTGTATATTTTATCAAGAATGATACTAGCAGAAAGATTAAAGGTATTAAAATACTGAAACGTAAAAACCAGTAGCAGATACAAAGTGATAAAAATAATTAGGTAATGAGCGATGTACTAATTTAAAAAGAAATTTTAGATGATTTTGTTCCAGAATATCTTTCACTTTCAGTACATTATATTTTATAATCATGGGATCAGTATGGGCCAAATAAGGACTCTTATTTATTATTCGTAGGGCTTTCTTTTGAAGTTTATTTAATCGCTTTGAATCATATCCCCAGGCCAGTATACAATAATTTTAATGGGATAAAATTTACGAATTGTATATAGTAAGTAAAATCTGATCTGGTATAATGAACTTCAATTTATTTAACACACCGCTTATTTTGCTTATTTTGTTAAATATTTTATTAATATGTTTTTTTCCAATTCAAATCTTTAGCAATTGTAAGTCCCAAAATATTAAATTCATCAACACAACAAATGTCTCGTTATCAATTTAAAGCTCTGGAATAACTGTTTTGCTAGGTGGTTTATAGAAAACGATAAATTTAGATTTTTTACAATTTAAAGAAAGTTTATTTGAGTTTATTTTGCGCTCCTGTTCGTTTTTCGGATTATTATCTAAATCGGCTATGAACGTTGTATCATCAGCATAAATAATGGTTTTTAAATACTTAGTGATATCAGCAATATCATTGATATACAATAAAACAGCAAAGGTCCTAAAATTGAGCCTTGTTGTACACCAGTTTTAATATTTGACAGGTTCGACTTAACACCACCTAATTAAGTATATTGACGTCTGTTTGTGAGGTAATTACGAAATAAAAAAGAGCTTTGTCTTTAATACCGTGATATTTCAATTTATATAACAGAATTTCGTGATCTAAAGTATCAAACGCTTTAGAAAAATCCAGAAATATTGCTAACGGAGCTCTACCTTTATCCATTGAAATCATCAGTCTGTCGATTAATTCTAAAGCAGTTGATTGAGTGGAATGATTTAAAAAAAAACATATTGGCTGTCAGTCAAGATATTATTCAGAGATAAATAGTTGATTAGTTGGTTAAAAATATTTTTTCAAATAGTTTTGAAATACTTGTTAAAAGGGAAATTAGTCGGTAATTAGTTGGTAGTAAAGGATCTCCTGCTTTTGATAAAGGATGAATTTTAGCAGTTTTTAAGTTGTCCGGAAAAATTCCGGTAGTGAATATTTGATTAATAATGATAGTCAATAGCATTGATAATTCTTCAATAATATATTTTATTAGTTTACTGCTAATTCCATCTGATCCACAACTGTTTTTAGAATTAAGAAATTTAATAATTTCATATATCTCATTTTCAGTAACTAGTTGAAATGAAAAAGTAATGAGTGTTTGAATTATCTGATGTGTTTTTATTGATTTTGTGCATAATATTTGATCCAATGTTAGTAAAATAATTATTAAGATAATTAATAATATTTTTTGCTACTTGTAACTGTGCCATAATTGTTTATTCTATCCAATGAAAGTTGTGACTTATGTTTCCTATTTACCACATCGCTGATGGCTGACCAGGTCTGCTTTACATCAGATTTATACTTTTGAAAAACATTAGCATAATAAGATTTTTTTGCCAAATATATATTCCTTCGTAAAATGAAATTATACGTCCCAAGATTTAGTTTTAATGTATTGTACTCTTCGCTGTCACTTGAATAATTCTTCAAATCTCTATAAATTTATCTCGAAAATTAATAGATTTAATTAAGCCTTTGGTAGTCCACTGAGATTTTTTATGCATAGATTTATTGAATTTAACTTCTTTTAACGGAAGATGTTTCTGTTTAGCGTGGTTAAGGATCCCATCTAGGATATTATAATTATAGTTAGGATCAGTAAAGCTGTCATATGTTATTATATCTTTTAAATGTAAAGTTCTGGTCTCCTCCTTAAATTTTCCTAGACATTGCTGAAGACTCGGTCAACTTAATATATTTCTGAGTAGTATCTTCAGTTTCAACACTTAACTTGAATGCAATAAAATAGGGGAAATGATCTGATCTGGTAAGGATACATGCACTACTAGAATTTGTTTTGTCAGAAAGTTTGACGAAAAAATTGTCAAAAAGGGAGCCTTTGGATTTAGAAAGTCTAGTAGGTAAAGTCACTTTCGGGTAAAAACTGAAAGATGTCAATAAGTCAAAAAATTCACAGAAAATGGATTTTCGATTAACTTGTAACAAATCTATATTAAAGTCTCCCGCTAAAAATACTTCAGCGTTACGTTTCTCGAAAGCAGATAGAATGGGTGTTAATCCTCCGATAAATGTTTGATAATTAATTTTAATATCGCGTGGAGGTCTATAAATGTTTCCTATAACAACTGCTTTATGGAAATTATTTTTTAACTCAATGAATAGACCTTGCCAAATATCTGAACTGTCATACATCGGTGGAATAGTAAAATTTAAATGTTTTTTAACATAAATAGCCAGCCCTGCATGACAGCTACATTTGGTAACCTTGCGTAACTAAGTTAAACCCTTCTAATACTAAATCAGTAGTATCGTAATTATCAGGGGCCGTATTCTCGAACAAGTTGAGATATATCGTAACTTGTACGAGAATACGGGCCCTGATAACCACGTTTCTTGAATACATATGATACTAAAGTTACAACCATGACTCTGTAAATATTTTAACAAAATAGGCAATCCATTATACTTTGCTCTCAACGATTGTATATTAACACTTAAAACAGAAAATTTACCAACATTATTACAGTGATCATACGGTTATTCCATATTTTTGGAAATTCATGAATAAATTAACTTGCTGTTTGAGAGTAAAGGATATATAGAACTGTAAACATATAAAATGTTGAAACTATAAAAACTATATCTAGTTATAAAAAGCTATAAAACTCACCAAAACCTGAATTACACATAACATTTGAGTACACCCGTTAATCACTAGGTCAAACAATTAAACAACTCCTAATTGTCTGTTGATTTTTATTACTTGAGCCATAGATCTTTGATATATCACACAGATAATGAGTGATGTTATGAATCAAAATATCTAACGTAACAGATACATATTTAAAAAAAAAGATGTATATTTTATGACCTCTTTCAACGAAGGATTATAATCTGCAATCGACAAAATCATGTATTTGTTTTAATTACCTATTTATATAGGATAAATCATAGCTGCAGAAGACGTTTATTTTAGCTGTAGGATAATTGTTTATAAGTATACAGTGGTAATATACATGTGCTGTGCTAAATAAATACAATCACCACTATAAAGCAAACACCACACATCCACCCAATGTTGATTTATTATGCTGGTCCAAAGTTTGCGACGCTGACCCAAAATTAAAACAACATAGGGTCAGCGTCTTACAGGTTAGCAAGCACTCCATGCCTGAACAATATAAGAGGCGATCCATCTAACCTAGTATATTAACGCTCCTAAAATACATTTTTATTGCGTATATTAAACTTATTGACTGTTTATGAATCCATTCAGCTGATTTGAAAACATTCTATCAGTTATTTATCGTGTCAGAGCATTGTACCAACACTTGAGAAAATTATTTCAGCCATTACAGCTATTTGTGGTGATGTGGGCATCGTAGGTTTCAGGAACATACTGTGCTGTTGGCGTTCACTATAAATGAAATGAATCGGGCTTTAGGCCACCTCTGTGCACATATAGGCCAGGATAACCTCCTGTGGTTGGTGAGATGATTGAGATGACACTGTCCTCCAGACACAGGATTCGAAATTCGAGCCCTGGCGCTCTGAGGCCGAGCACGCTACCTCTCGGTCACGGAGGCTCCCCACAATACTGACTTTCACACGTGGATGGGGAAGAAACAGTGTTGTTTCTTTCAAACCGCCGAGACCGGGAACCGAACCCCGAACTCTGGCGTGAAAGGCAGCGGTGCTAACCACTACCCTAGGGCCCATGACCTTTGGCGTTCACTACGAGACCAGCCCACCTCGCACTCACTCGTATACGCTTTACTTTTCAGTTTGATTTTGTCATTTCAGATAGATATTCGTACGAGAAATGCATACAGTACAACATGTTTGACCACGGCGAGATTGGCTGATCTTAGCGCTCGTCACCACAGGAAGCCCTCGCCTAAAGGCTCGGGTTAGATGTGGTGACTTGTGCTGAGATGAGCCCATCCCGCCTTCCCAACGATACCGTATGCATATAAACCAGGAAAGGGCATTCACCTTTCAGACATGGTTAACATTCCACAAGTGACCACACAGATTTTCTGTTACGTCACTCTTATTGACGTTTCCGCCTCAATGATGTAAGACATCATATAAGATGCCCGTGGGACAACATAATAAAGGAGCAAGTGAGTCTGAGAGTGGGCGATAATTGTTGATAATGTAAGTTTAGATGATCGTCTTTCATTATGTAAACACGATAGGCTTATATTAAGCTAATGTTTGCTCTAAAACCCTTTGTTGTAGGAAAATTAAGTCTGTTTTTAGGGATGTAAAATAATGCTTTAATGCATCGTGAGGGATTAGAGAGTTAATGTTGGTCCAGCCTTTACAAACGTTGAGCCAATGTTAACCCCAACATTGGCTCAATGTATCGTATTCCCTGATAAGGTCAAATCGCTTCTTCTCAACACAATAATTATCATTTCAAATGTTTGGAGCCATGCGGTTGGCCCAGCCCTATTATTATTATTATCATTATTATGCACAAGCAAACAAGGAATTTGAGCTAATGCTAAGCTGAGTTTGTGGATTAATTGGGTGGCAGCCCTGGTGCGGTGGTTAAAGTAGACGGGATGCCTGTCTGACACATCGTTTCCAGACAGGGAGCTGAATGTTGTTTATAGACTCTAGAAATTCAAGCAAAATGGCGACCGTTTATACTGTTCATACTTGCTCGATTCGAATTTTCAATTGTTTATATTTTAAGTGACCTTAAACAATTATTACTCAGCCTTGCGAGTTAATGATGGATCAATTTTGGCGCGGCGTCGTAGACATTGGGCCAATATTAAGCCACTATTATTTCAACGTCTTGTGTATTGTGGTTATTGGGTCAGTTCTCTGATCATTCCACAGGAGACACCAGGCAGATCAGAAGTTCAATATTTTAGTCACGTTATAGGGAATCTATTCTATCAGACTCTTTTATCGCCCACGTATTAGCTCAGCCACCTAGTCTTTCATCTGTCCGATCCACAAAAGAACGGATACTCTGCGGCTCTATCTGGTTCCTTTCATCAACAGATGAATAAGAAATCTATTTAAAATTGTTTGTATTGTTTGTAAAGGGAGTCAGGCATTTGTCCATCCTGCCATTTATCCAGTCCGTCAGTATGCTAGACATCCAGTAAGCAAAGCATCCAGCAAGATAATAATAGGTGTCAATAAAACCATTAAGCAAAGCAGCAGTTAACCAATCAAGCAATCAATTCGAATTTTTCCTATGAGATAATATACTTTTGGTTATCTTCTACGATATTGACATTTTAATTCTCATTGATTCTGGATTTTCTTTGGAAGTTCGCATCTTTTAGTAACGAGCAATGAGATGAATATCTGGATGCAGAGAGCGTTTAATCCTTGCGCTGCTAGAGCCGTTATATATACGCTTTCAAGAATGTTGCAAACCGGATAAAATATCTATGAACACAATAAAATAGTTCTTGATAGATGTCCAGTTCAACAAATCATTCAATTTGCGATGTCTCTAATTTTCATAAATAAACTTTTTTTCGGCTTTTGAAGCTGGAATTTGCGTCAGCAATTTAAGTTTCAAATGAAAGAAAAATAAGCACAAACAATTAAACAGCTAGTTAAAATAGAATAAGTATTAAAGAAAGAACTAGGCCACCACTTAATTTTAGTAATATTTTTCTCAGAAAGTCAAAAACATGCCTTGTTCACTAACACTTGGGTAATATTTTATTTTGTTTATTGTTGAAATATCATCAGACTAAAATATTTCAATAATAAAGTATATTGAAAGATTATATGGATCTAGTTGGAAATGTTTTAATTTGACAAAAATAATGTTGGCTTAGTATCGCACCATTCTGTATGATGGACCTGTAATGTGATTGTTTGCATCACCTATTTCTATGAGTCCATAAATAAACCCATATCTCCCGGGCCAGAGCGCGGAGGGATACGTCCGTCACGTCTGTAAAATTATTATATGATTAAGCCTTATTTCCCTGCCAACAGTTCAGCACTTCATCACAATGATCACATACTAATGATATATCGATCATAGATGTGTGGCCCATTATGTCAGGCGATGATAAGCTCTTTTCATCACCATTAATTTTGTCCTCAGGGAAATTAAGAATCAACATTCGTCAAAATGGTCTCTGAAATTGACATAACATATTAGACAGTTAATAGAATCTCACCCGCCACTCTGGCGGTAATGTTCCATTTGTAACTCCACCTCCCCAGTAATGGGTCATCAAGAATGACCAAGCTATTATCAGATTATTGATTATACATAGCGTTGAATAGAAACTAGAAAAACGATCTCCCATCATGTGTGTGTTTATCCGTGAATAATTCATTTAAATACATTTTTCTATTTTGTTTAAATATGTAGACAAATGTATAAACAACCCACTATTCCCTCCAGTAAATTGAACAGACTGTCATACGGCTATTCCTTACTATTCGAAATTCATGAATCAATTAACTTGACAATAAGAGCTACATGTATCTATAAAAAGCTATAAAACTCATCAAAACCTGAATTACACATAACATTTGAGTACTGGGCAATCCCTAGGTCTAACAATTAAGCAGCTCCTAATTGTATGTTGATCTTTATTACTTGAGTCATAGATCTTTGCGATATCACACAGATGATGAGTGATGTTGTAAATTAAAATATCCATCGTAACAGATATTTTTAAATAACAATATGTACATTTTATCATATATTAGCATTTTATTTGTCTCCTTGGATATGAAAGGGTGTATCTGCTCTCAGAAAGCCTCACTGAGTGAGCCAGTTAGGGAGCCACATTGTACATTATATGGTTAATCTATGATTTTATGACCTGTTTCAAAGATGGATTATAATCTGCAATCGACAACAGTGAAAATCAGTTTCTATGAAGGCCCTATCGGCGTATTTTGCCGTTGGACTTTTTTTTATACATACATCATGTATTTTTTTTTAACCAATTTATATAGCATAAATCACAGCTGCCGAAAGCGTTTATTTTAGCTTTGATATATTAAGTGCTTATAAATATACATTGATAATATGCATGTTCTGTGCTAAATTGATGCAATCACTTCTATAAAGCAAGCACACATCCTCCCAATGTTGATTTTTTTATACTGATCCAAAGTTTGCAACGCTGACCCACCATTAAAACAACATAGGGTCAACGTCTCTTGCTTTTGTGATCTGATTCCTGTTTATAAATATTACACAGTTGGCCTATCATACTGCATCTTTCTACCTTCACTCGTGTCACCAGTGTCTTCTCTGTGACACCTCGGCCTCAGACCGCCAGGGCTCGAATTTCGGATCCTGTGTCTGGAGGACAGTGTCATCTCATTCATCTCACCATCCTCAGGAGGTTCTCCTGGCCCAGCTCAGCCTATATGTGCACAAAGGTGGCCTAAAGCCCGATTCATTTCATTTTTCTGTGACACTCACTGATAAATTCGCAACGTCTTATGGTTTAGCAAGCACTCCATGTCTGAACCGTATATGACGAGTTAACCTATATTAACGCTCCTAAAATACATTTTTATTGTGTATATTAAACTTATTGACTGTTCATGAATCCACTCAGCTAATTTGGAAACATTCTATGATTTTTTATCGTGTCAAAGCATTGTACCAACACCTCAGAAAAATATGTCGGGCATTCTAGCGATTTGTGATGATGTTATTATCCTACGTTTCAGGCACATGCTGTGCTGTTGGCGTTCGCTATATAAGATCAGTCCATCTCGCACTCTCTCCCATACGCTTCACTGTTCAGTTTGATTTCGCCATTTCATATAGATATTCGTACGAGCATCTTTGGCCACGGCGCGTTTTGCTTATCGCAGCGCTCGTCACCACATCAGGCCCTCGCACAAAGGCTCGGGTTTAATGTGGTGGTGACTTGTGCTGAGATGAGCCCATCTCGCCTTCCCAATGATGCTGTATACATATAAACTAGGAGAAGAGCGTTCACCTCTCAGACATGGTTAACATTCTACAAGTGACCACACAGATTTTCTGTGACGTCACTCTTATTGACGTTTCCGCCTAAATGATGTATGACATCATATAAGATGCCCGTGGGACAACATAATAAAGGAGAAAGTGAGTCTGAGAGTGGGCGATTATTGGGCATCGCCAGGGCAGCGCCACCATGCACAAGTGGTTCGGCGAATCATCGGCGACGTACGCGAGTAATCGCCATGCTCCGCCAAGGCATCGGGACATCGAGAAAAACTTCAATACATGTATAGAAATACTCTCCCGATGTTTCGACGTCCGCAACTTGCCCGTAGATAATATGACCCGAACATGTGATCACGTGACCCCGCTTCCAAAATTTCTGGTAAAACAGTAAGGTTTGGATCTTCTTACTTGAATATTAGGGCAAAAATAGACACCTCTATGACCGTGGTCAAATGATATCATGCCTATGTTGGAAGCGATCTTCGATCGTCTGTAAACAGGAGTCCGAACTAAATAGTTCAGCTTTTAGTCACGGTGTGGCGTGTTTTTATTCAAAAGGGTGTATTGATTCACAGTAGACAATGTCCGATGATATATATAATGATGATCCACCTCCATCATTATTACAGTGATTAACACGCGAGATTATGCTCACCAATTAACATTATAAGCACTGGGGAGTATTATTATTAGACGTCAGATTTTATGCTGACAGAGAATTGATCTGTAGCAGATAATACCAGCTGATACATATAATAATGATCTATCCCTATTATTAAAACTGTACTTAAGCCAAAAGATTATAAATACCAATTAATCATTTCAGTGTGAAGTGGCAGTATAATTAGACGGAATATTAGTCACTCATGAACATTTTCAGCGCTGCCATCAACATATACAATATTAACCAATTGAAAAAAATGGCTAAAATAATAAAAACAATATCGACAGAAAAAACTCATAAACAATGAACAATAAATGATGTGGCAGTTACTGAAAAAGCTAAAAATATGATTTATTGTCATTTTTCACATAAATTTTTTTTTTTATTTGTTTATAGTCGAACTGTTTAAAAAATAAAAACGTGCGATGAAGTGCTGAAAACGGTAATCATAATTATACAGATAAATGTAGATTATCCAATACTATCTAGAGAAGGAATATCAATTGATTAATATGGCCTGATTATATTTCGTAAGGTATTTACTTTCAATGTTTATCGCTTCTGGATTGCATTGCTAGTTGTCCTTAAGATTGTTCTTAAAATTTTCAGCATTTCATGTGCTGGTTTCGCAAGTGTTTGCACACAAATACATCCACTAATAGGTATAGTTTATTTTAACCCTTCTAGTGGTAACCACAACTAGCATCATGCGTAGTTATTTTTATTAGACTAATAAATCACTTTTAGTGGAAATGCAATGATGTTTAAACATATGTATGACAGTCGATATAAAATAATGCGTGGTTAAATCCCGTATTCCAAGCTTTGGTGCTCTATATTTTCATTCAAATTTGTTCTTTCAGGATCAAAGCCCGTTTCTACTTCTCATAGCGTTACGTGACAAATGCGAGCATGCTTGTTTGCTCCTGCTCATCACTTCCTGTCTGATCCCAGGGGAGTCTGAGTGTTACGTCACCACAGGAGCTGATCAATGATTGGCTGGCTCTTACATCCTGTTGACTGAGATAAAGGCCACCAATCTTGGATCTGGGGCTGGTGACCCTCTGGGATGCAGGCCATGATGATTGAAGGTAATGGCCGTATGGTAGGTGTTGTGTGGCGGGGCGAGTAAACACACTTCATGTACCAGGATTGACAATACATCTTGTCTCTGTAACGAGATACTAAAACAATTTCGCTTTTAATCTTAATGTAACACATTGACTGATTGACTTTTCTAAATTATACATGATTTTGTAAGGGCAATAGCAATTTACATGACTGTTTGACTTTCAATCTAACAATTTGCATGACTGTTTGACTTTCAATGTAACAAATTGTATGACTTTCAATGTAACACATGTTCTTATACCGAAAAATGGACCTTCAAGATATTTCGGCCCCAATCCAAGTTTAACATCATTCCACAATCTCCGACTTTGGGCTAGCATTAAAACATCATTGATTCAAAGTCGTATATATGTTGGATATATATTCAGCAGTGAAGACCCTACAGGGAGGCTAGACCACAGGTGGCACCATCTCGCATGAACAGTAATTGAGTATACAAATTATCGTATACTCGATCACAGCAGATTCCTTGATCACAGTTTATGCGAGTGGCGCCACATGTGGCTACACTATCCTGACCACAGAGGTAGTTTAGAGACTCTAGTCAGCAATAAACACTGATAAAGACTCATTATGGTGGGATGTGTTTTAAGTCAGTTAAAACCCTCGGAGCTCTACATTCTTAGCTGTGAAAACGGCCTCTGCCTTCGGCCTCGCCCCTTTTCACAGCTAAAAATGTAGAGCTCGTCGGGCTTTATCCTATACATAAAGCTTGTAGACTTGCGCAATACAGAGTCTGTAATCGTCGTCATTCGACAAACTATGCTCAGAATTATACTTGCTCATCCGATCGATTGCGCAATAATTTAACCCTTGATGCCGAAATATTTAAATATTTTCAAATTAAAAACATCATGAATGGCTTAGTTAGCTCTTTCTGCTTCATTTGAATTTCTATGTTCTCGGTCTACGGCCATTATAATTTTTCATATCAATTCAGCGTAGGGACCGTCTTTATACGTCAGAATCTCACGTCCAAAAAAACGTCAGATTCTGACGTATAAAGACGGATCCCACGCTGAAAGGGTTAAGGCGTCCATGGCGGACCAATGATCCTTATATGTTTTTTGTAATGACAGATTTACATCTCATTGGAATAATTCATTGACGTGGACATTTAAATACCAGTCTTTATAGGTGAATTTATAATTAGAATAGGGTCACCCTCATATTTTACATGAAATTGGTAATCTCGCCTTACACTGACCACTAGCATAGCAGCGGCGTTGACGATGAACAAATAATTATTGAAAAAGTATACACTCTTTGCACAATTTTGCGGGTAAATAGAAGTCCTAACTAAATAGTTCAGTTTTTGGTCACTGTGTGGCGTGTTGTTATTGAAAAGGGTGTAACAGGAGTCCCAACTGAATAGTTCAGCTTTTTGGTCACTGTGTGGCGTTAAAAAGGGTGTATTGTTTGAATGATCAACCTTGCTGTAGTGAAGACCAGTTCATGGTTCGTAACACAGAATTGATTTACAGTAGGTAATACCAGCTGATAGATATAATGATGATTTATCTACATCATTATTACAGTAATTAACACGAGGAATTATGGTCACAAATTAACAGTATAAGGACTGGAGAGCGGTATATTTAGACGGAGGATTTTATGGTGACATAATTGATTTGTAGCAGATAATACCAGCTGATAGATAGAATGATGATTTACCTACATCAATAATACAGTAATTAACACGAGGAATTACGGTCACAAATTAACAGTATAAGAACTGGGGAGCGGTATATTTAGACGGAAGATTTTATGGTGACATAATTGATTTGTAGCAGATAATACCAGCTGATAGAAAGAATGATGATTTATCCCTAATATTAATATAATAATTAGGCCGGAAGATTATAGTTACCAATTGATCCTATCCGTGTGAAGGAGCAGTATAATTTGACGGAATATTGGTCACTAATTAACCTATTCAGCCCTGATACGAGCATATACAATATTTAGCAATTGAAAGAAATTGACTAAATCATTAACAAGATATAGACAGCTAAAACTCATAAATAATGAATTATAAACATAAAGCGGTTGTTGGTGAAAATTAGAAAAATATAATTTATTTGTCTATTTTTACATAAACTATTTTTTTTTGCTTATAGCTGCTTTAGAAGACGTGCGATGTAGTGCTATATGCGTTAATCATAATTATACAGCTAATTGTAGATTATTTATTACTATGTAGAGAAGGAATGCTATTTGATTATTACTGCCTCATTATATTTTATAATGTATTTATATTCAAGATTCATTGCTTCCGACTGCATTGCTAGTTGTCCTTAAAACATTTCACATTCTGCTAGTGTCGCAAGTTTTTGCACAAAATATACATCCACTAATGATGTAGTTTAGTTTAACCGTTTGAGCGGTAATCGCGACTATCATCATTTGTAATTATTTTTATCAGCCGATCAAATCACTGTTAGTTGAAATAAAATGATTGTCAAACATCAAGATATAAAAATGTTTGGTTCCAAGGGAAACAAATACGACAGATTTTCACCTATTGGAAGTTGTGGATCGCGGTAAGCAGGTATGCAGACACAGGTTTTGTTCTCGATCATATTCATGTATCGTTTCTAAAAATACATTTTGCATGCAATACAATGTTGTTGTATTTTACGCTGCCTCCTATACAAAATCCGTTTTGAATTACTTTTTTAGAAAAATATTTGATATCAGTAAGATAAATAATTATTTCACAGAAAACCGTTGCCGTATACAACTTAATTTACACAAAATTAAAATCTACCAGACAGACAGACAGATATTTTAATGACAGAAAAAAAAGTCATTACAGTCATAGAAATGAAAGAGATATATGTACAAGATAGTTAATTTGTTAAAAGCATATGATAATACACATACACAACTAAAATCATGTTAAGTGGCATTGCAAAAAATTAAAAACAGGGTATTTCGATAATATAAAAAACTAGTTCTTAAAATAGCTACTATGTATGACGTACTAATTATATATAGTAGCAAAAACGACACTCTGGAAAGCGTCGACACCTAAAATATATACAAGTGCATAATTATGCTGGAGAAATGATATTTTTTCAATTAAATATAATATCATGCAAGTACAATAAATGTGGCAATCCGTGAAACAGGTGGCTCCGAACCATGTGACCATGCAAGTACTGTCGCTATGAGCTCGGAGACTCCCTGATATTGACTAGTGGTGCAAACTTACAACGTAATAACAGTAGTAAAGGTGGATAATAATTATTTGTACAATTCACACAGGACATGACCCTCGCATTACAGTTTATTTTAATACAGTATATTGTTTTCTTCCTACTGTTTCAATCATGACCTAGTTAGTACCACATACGCGGAATTACAATCGAAGAAAAACATTCCCGACCTCATAGAGAAAATCAGTTGAGTTAGCACTCTGAAATCCTCCACCTCGTCTGATAACAAAGGCAACGGAAACGTCTCTAACCAGCCCGATGTATTTTTCGATAATCGTGATAATTCATTTCTATAAAATAATTTGTGGGTAAATCCTGTATTTCAAGCTTTGATCCTCTATATTTCCCTTTGAATTTGTTCTTTTCAGGCTCAAAGCTCGTTTTTTGTTCTCACTGCGTCACGTGATAAATGCGTTCTCCCGTCTGCTCATCACTTCCTCTCTAATCCTGGGGGAGTCTTGGTGTTACGTCATCACAGGAACTGATTAATGATTGGCTGGCACTTACATCCTGTTGACTGAGATAAAGGCACTGTGCTCCTCTGCATCGTGCATCGTGCTACTCTGGGATCTGGGGCTGGTGACCTTCTGGGACCAGGGCATGATGATTTAAGGTGATGGACGTATGGTAGGTGTTGTGTGGCAGGCGTGTAAACACCCCTCATATATCAGGGTTATCTCCCTAACTACAACAATTGTGGACGTTAGCTAGTCACAGGTTGTATGACTGTTTGTCTTTTAATTTAATGCAAAACAGCTAGTTTTTGCATTGCAATGTAACACATAAACAAACATATTTTACCCACTTGAAGCTGTCACGCGATAATTTATTACCATCAAAATCTGTGATTCTGTGTGATATTAAAACAATATGCATCCACTGTTGTCACCTAAGGTTAACTTTGCACCAGTTGTTCCTTATTCAACACAATGGAAGTATTCTGTAGAATATGATTAGAATATAATAATGATTAGTTACTATAGCTCTAAGATGGAAAGTGTCAAATTCACCTAAATGTTTCAGTTGCTTCACCACCAGTCATCTTTAGAAGGTACAGTGCATGTATGTGATCTGGGAATTGGGTAATTATTATTCATTGAAATGAATAAAACAAATCAGCTCACAACTCAAGAAGCGAAGCTCTGACGCCACATTTTTCTAATTAGGTATTGTTTATATAACAGCATAATTGATGAGATCGCGTCTGTTCGTTTACGTTTTATACAGCAGAGTAGTTGATAGAATATTTTTATTTTGTTTATATTTATATAACAGAGCAATGACTGGGATCTCATCATATAACGTTATTTGTTTTGTTTATTTATTTATTTAGCAACGTAATTAATTATATCGCATCATATCACACCGCCTGCTTATTTTAATCATTTTAGTTTTAATAACTCAATGATGGTGGCGGTTTTTACTAATGAGGTGTTCAGGGTATATGTACATGTATATGTCTATGTATTGAACCATGAGTTATGTTGCACTTTCAAATCAATAGAAAACGGCGAACTACATCAGATATAAGATGCCAATTGCATCGGCCTTGTCATTACTTTCAGACCATCGCTACTTATTCTGTTTGTTTCAGAAAATACCACTCAGCTTTTAATGTCGGTTTAATGTTGGGCCAGCGTCGCAGACGGTAGGCCAATATTAAGATCCCATTGAATACCCTGTTCACTGGATCAGCCATACTCAGGGCACTGCAGTCAGACCGGAAGCTCTCCATTTTAGTCACGTTATGGGGAAGCTAATCTATCAGATTATTTCCTCGCCCACGTCTCAACTAAAGCCAGCTAGTCATTCATCTGTTTCCTACTTGGTCCAAAAAAACACTTCGCCGTTTTGTTTATACATGTCGGCAATTTGTATGAAGAGTTTATTTGGATACTTCAAGCGGTGAATAGTTATATAGGGAATATATTTCAAAATCATTATATCTCTACAAAAAGCAGTCGGACGGACAGTCATCGAGGCAAATATTTAGCCACTGATGCAGCCAATCATTTTACAAACCAACCAGCCAGCAAGTCAGCCAATCGTCCAGTCATCTAGTCAGCCAGACAACAAGAAACAAACATTCAGCTTACAATAGTGATGTCCTATGCTCATGTACCAAACAAGATGGCTACCTATTTATCATCCTTATTTTTTGTTCAAATCAATATATGATAATTGGTATGCTTTATTTTCACGTGATTTTAGTTTTGTCATCTCCTCTTCTTTAAATTTTGGAATTCAATATTTTAAATAAAACTATTTAATGTGAATAAACATGAAACGAAACGAAAAACATCTAAAAAGCGTTAAACAAGTTATTTATTTTGTAGATTATTAGCTCCTATCGCTCTTTTATGATTGGCTCTTATAGCTTCTATGATTAGCTCTGACATCTTCTATGATTAGCTCTTACATATTCTATGATTAGCTCTTGCTACTTCTATGATTAGCTCTTATATTTTCAATGAGTAGATCTTGTAGATTCTATGATTAGCTCTTATAGTTTCTATGATTAGCTCTTGTAGCTTCTATGAATAGCTCTTATATCTTGTATAATTAGCTGTTATAGCTCATATGATTAGCTCTTATAGCTTATTATATATGAGTAGCTCAAATATAGCTTCTATACTATTTAGCGTTATTCTAGAGATAGACCTCTCTCGACAGCGATCAATGCTGTTGGTCAAATATTAATCAACCAGCTTTCCAATGCTCTATTATATTAATATTATGTTTACGTCGTTCATGTCTATTAATCATAATTAAACCCTTATCTCTGAAGGAAAGGTTGGGCTTGACGTTCGTCGGGTCAATTAACTTATAATTAGCCCCTATCTATCCGCAAACAGTTTATCATGTCATCACCTACTGATTATATATCGATCAGACATGTGTAGAAAACTCTACGTTTCAGAATCAGGGTACGTTATGTGAGGAGATGATAAGCTCTGTTCATCTCAGTAAATATTGTCCTGAGGGGAATTAAGAAACGACATTAGTCAAAATGGTTTCCAGAATTGACAGAACTCATTTGGCCTATATTATAGACGCTTAGTCTTATTGAAATATTATCCGACATTCTGCTCGTAATAAGTCACCGCAATAGTCCAAGAAAAATCAAAGGGCTTATTCAACATTGTGAGTACAAAATGTTTTATATAGAACGTGTAGAGCAGACTGCCAAGATCCCGAAAAGATCATTATTAAATGCCGGAGCCTGTACCCATTAATGTCAGAGCCAATTAATTGTGGATGCAATTAGTTATTATTAGCATACCTGGTATTAGTACAAGACTAATTATGGACAGACACGTTTGTTGATGATAGAACCCGAAATTATAATGTCGAGCCCCGTACTATGTACGCAAGAAGGCTGTTTATCTGTGTATTAGTGTTAATTAAGAATTTAGTTTGCATAAGCATTACATAAAAAAACACGAGTTTATCATTTTCCCGGGTATATCAAGCTTCAGAATCATGAATTCGCCAATGCCAAATTCTCCATAAAACCTATTTGAGAACTCTTTGAAAACAAACCAATTAGATAATTTAGTTTCATTTTTGCAATATTGTCAAGTATGCAGTTTTTCTGGTATGGTAAAATCAGAATATGAATGATACAAAGCTGAATCATTGAGTATTTGTAGGTACAGTGTACCCAAGTATTCGTTAAAGCTGGCTGTACGCATTTAGTCTTGCCTGGGAAATTGTGTCTTAATATTAGCTCAATTTTGTTCAACGGTCAAAAAGCACGTTACTTCTCAGGCACCCAGGATTATCACAATGTTAAATATTTAGGAGTTGACGAGAAGAAATATTTGGTGACTTTAGAACCTCTAGCGTGAGTTGAATGCAAATTCAGAACCATTGCACCCTAGTTTTGTTGAGACCTGTTCATAAAACTCAATGATTATTTGATAGTTATTCTGTGAAACGCAGTGACGTCACCAGAATCTCTTTTGAAACAGTGTTATATAGGTCCTCCCCCGCCCCCATACATCATTGCATAGATTGTTAGATGAAAACATTGCAGATCAAGGCTATATAGTTTCACAAAATATTGAAAAACAGGAACGAGATATATTTGCAGAACAATCAGATCGTGTGGTTGTCACCATTATCATCAATGCTAGCTAACGGTCAGTCAACATTTCTGGTCATTTGTTCACAATGTATCCATCGATAGGACAGGATGTGGAATGGATCTGGTGAGATCAAAGCAAACCAAATACTGCTACTCTGTATTGGTAAAACCCTTAGAACGCTGATATGGGTATATGATATATGTATAAACCTTAGAGATCAGAGGGATGTATTTAATTTGAAAAGAAGATGAATGTATTTCTACTTAATTTGAATACCAATGTTAAGAAGTCTACGATTTTATAAATATGTAATTCCTTCAGTGTTGGGATCGACTTTTAGATCAGTCATCTGTGATGCTGAACCAACATTAAAACATGTACCTTTCAAAATCACAGTGTGTCCAACATTGTCAGGCTAGGATAGTGACTAAAGACCCCATTCTCTAGTCGCTCTGCCTGCCCCTAAATGCTTTTATTGTAATCCCCTATTGATCTCCAGCTAAATTCCACATCCATATTAGAAAATGCACATTTGTTTTCCGAACAAAAACGAAGAACGGTCCGACGGCATTGCTGTTGCAGGTCCTACTCTCTGAAATTCACTACATGTATATCAACATTGACTATGACTTTGATTATATTAACACTTACTCTGCCAAGCGCGATTATAGTCTTAAATAATAATATTAACCGATCAAACCACTGTTATTTGAGAACGAAATGGTGAGATGAATGAGATGACACAGGATTCAAAATTCGTGCCTGGGCGGTATGAAGCCGAACACGCTACCCCTCGGTTACGGAGGTTCCCCACAATATTAAATCTTTGCAAGCGAGCGGGGGAGAAATATTTTGTTTCTTTAAAACTTGAAGGCTGGAGTGGGGCTCGAACCCGCGATCACCGACTTTCCAAGCAGCCAGCTTTAACCACAGTTCTGACAGGTTTCGTTGCAAGCAGCGAAGGAAAAAAACTCAGTCACACAAACAAGTTGGGAAAGAATGATTCAATTTCCTCCAAGTGAAAGATAAGCTCCTGCCTTCACACCCTCTACACCCTGGATGCTTTGGAAAGGTCCTGTTTAGTCCTAAGATAAAATAAATATGACGTGGAGGAACGCACAGCTCGTGGCAATGCGCGAAAAGATTCTATACACTGATATAAACTCGTCGAGGCCGCCATCAACGTGATCGCCTGATTATATTTTAAAAAAGGAGATACACAGATTTTGCTCTGAAAGAGCCGAGTAGGATCAGCTAGCGGGGTGCGACCCCGAGACGCATGCATGGCTAGCTTTCTACCAGAGCGACACTTCGCCTTCTAAATAACTTGCTATTGTATTTAGTTTCTTGCATTAATATAGGATATCACGTTTTTCACTACTCTAACCAGAAGCCCACCACACGTCTTATACTGTAAATATATCACATGGATGGCAATTGCTGCAAAAAATGTGGTTAAACAATTTACTGATAGATTTTTTTACTGTAACAAATTAACAAACATATTACTAATTTTTTCATTGCATTTTCACCATATGTGTAGTGGTTTTAAGTAAGGGATATATATCGGTATCAGCCCATACCGCACGGATTTCATAAGACAGATATAAAGTGTGTCTCATCATGCACGCTGACGACCTTATTAGTTATTTTGAGCCCCCCTCCCCCCTCCTAACGTTCCATGCATGGAATTTCCACCAGAAACACTCAGAAATGACAGGAAATGATCTGTCCTCGCCCAGACATTCCACAAGTGACGACGCTGATCACAAGTGACGTCACACTAATAATAGACACATGTATGTGTGACGTCACACGCACCGCCTGAGAGATGTATGACGTCACACTTGCTGCCTGAAGGACAGCAGAATAAAGGAAATGCTCTAGAGGGAGTGAGCAAGAAATACAGATTATGTCAGGTCAGATGCCTGTTACCATGGTTGCCGCATGCATTGGTTCTGACCACATTACTGCACATCAATATAATCCATACCAAGGAGTCTGGTAATACGAAGGCAGGTAGCAGTAACTGCTTATTTTAAGTGGAGTAGTTAGGGAGTTGTTTGAATGTTTGGACAACGTCACCTTGGCTTTGTTGTATTATTAGGCATTCAAACGTACCTACTTTACCTAATTCGTTACTTTCATGCGAAAATGTATGATTTTTTTCTGTGAAATATGTAAGCAAGTTCAGCTAATGCAAATTTCCTAGCTCCGACACTGGGTCAATACAACATTAAAACAACAATGGGTAAATGTCTAGTTTTAGCTGTTATATGCAGATTTACTAATGACGATCAGATGCAGCTATTCTCTACAACCAAGGAATAAAGAAAGACTTGCTATATTCCTTGCTACTACGAGGATCAGGGGTATATAGGGAGGGGGCATTGACCCATGCCCCAGTCCTGTTTCGTTAACCCTAACAGCGCGAGGGTCGACTTTAAACACCAGATTCTGATGTCTAACGGCGATCCCCGCACTGTATGAGTAAAACGATTACAATGGCGTAAAACCATAAAATAGGTGTTCAAATTAATGAGAAAGAGCCAACTAAGACATTTATGATCTCATATTGAAAACTGTGTCTCCATGTCTTATACGAGAGTACGACAGTGCTTCAAGATTTTAAAGGTTAAACAAATTAAACATAACTCACGCAAATGGAAATAATAACTTTCCCAACTGCTGAGAATTCACCTGAGGCGATCTGAATATCTCGTCACCACATGAAGCCCTCGCCTAAGGCCTCGGGCTTGATGTGGTGAGTCGTGCTGAGATGAGCCAATCTCGACTTCTCAACGATGCGGTATGCATAGACGATATTCCCAGCAAACAATAGCATTCCCCAAATGTAGTTTCTTTGTCGAGCCAGCGTTGTAGACGGTTGCCCAGCATTGAAACGACATTGTGTGAACGTCTTACCCTTGCATGACTAGCCTTGCTATAGAGAAGACCATGGTTCGTGACACATAATTGATTCACAGTAGATAATACCAGCTGATAGATATAATGATGATTTACCTCCATCATTAATACAGTAATTAACACGGGAGATTATGGTCACCAATTAACATTATGAACTCCGGGGAGCAGTATAATTAGACGGAATATTTTTTTATCATAATTGTTTTGAAAAAAACACGTTATATATTATGGGTTTTTTTAAGCCTGAACAATTTAAATCAATAAAAACCAAAAACATGTGGTGTAGGGCCCAAAGTGTTTCTATAAATTGTAAACACAGTTAATTATAGGTGATTTATAATTATCTAGAGAAGGAACATTAATTGACCTGACTTCACTGATAATTACCTGATTATGTTTTTACAAAGTAATTTGTACTTCCAGATTAACTGGCTCCGGTGGAGGGAGCCATGGTGCAGTGGTTAAAGCTGCCTGCTGGAAAGTCGGAGATAGCGGACTCGAATCCCGCTCTGGCATTCAAGTTTCAAAGACACAAAAAGTTTTTTCTCTGCTCACTCGTTAATTTTTTATATTGTGGGTAGTCTTCGTGACCGGGAAATAGCGAGCTCGGTCTCAGACCAACAAGGGTTCGAATCTTGTGTCTTGAGGACAGTGTCATGTCATTCATCTCAGTATCCTCAGGAGGTTCTCTTGGCCTGGTTTAGCCTAGATGTGCACAAATGTGTTTTCAAGCCTTATTGATTTCATATTTATTTTAACTGGCTCCGGCTTCACCGCTAGCCGTTTTAAATTAACATATTCTCCTTTTAAAGTTTCAGATGAAAACGTTATGGAAACATATACGAATTAATTTCTCGTTTAGATTTGATAAATACTTATTTTGCACTTGCATTTGCTTTATTTATCCCGCTTGATAACTCTATTTTAGATTCCTTTCTGGTTCATCATAGGAGCGCACAGGGCGAGGGCTGACGCGAGAATATGCTCTAGTTCTGGTATAAACCTTATAGGGCGCGACGATACTGTATTCGCTATTATACTGTATTCTCTGTGTGGCCCATTAGGTTGAAAGGAAGTGGTGCGCAGTGCATTCTGGGCCAGACTGTGCTGGAGTTTACAAAAAATCTAGCCCTGTAGACGGGCTACCCGGGCCTTCCAATGAATGTCGAATGCTCTGAAACATCATGATCATGGGGCTATCATGGTATTTCCGATCTCGCTTAGATTTTAAGTAGACTGATTAATTGCGTGAGACCTTATTATAAATTATTTAAGAATTGCGTAAACATTGGTAATTAAATCCCGTAAGGCTAGGCCTATATACATAGTAGTAGTAGGAATACTACTAGTAGTAGCTAGTTTCAGTTTAGATTTTTAGACTACAGTCACCAACCACAGGTCCATTCCCGAAAGTGACACTGCCAGCCTGAGACATTGGCTTGAGACAGAGACGTACCTGTGATCCGGGTCAACTCGCACCACAGGGACAGCCAACTCGACCTAATAGTCCAGTTGCTGCGCTTATATGTTCCATGGGGACCTAGAAATTATGAGAAGTGTAAGATGTTTCGACTGATTCATATTATTATGATGTCACTGGACAAATTTAAGTTTGTTGCCCAAGTGGCAACTTTGGGCAACTTTTTTTATTAGCATAATTAAAATAATTAGCATAATCGGCTTAATCTTCATTATGATCCGAGGTAAAATGTTACTTTTGAACCTGTGGCTGCAGAAAAAATGACCAATATCAAATTTATGTTTAGGTCAGATCAAAACAAATCACTTCTGATCTTATATTTATCCGCTGCCTCGCTGATAATAGTTTTTTCGTCTGTCCGTCCGGCCGTCCGTCCGTCGTGCCGTCCATTCATCACTAGCCTTGGCTAATCGATATATTAATAACTGTTTGAGCTGCAGTGGTCACATTTGTATCATGTGAATATCTCGCTGAAATTCGAACATGGGTGACCTTGACCTATTTTTGCAGATCGTACAGGTCAAAGGTCACGCTTGCCTTATTTCCAATCAATATATAAAGACCGCTCTAAGAAACCGTTCTAGTTACAGTGTCCCAGTCTGCACCACTGGTGTATCTGGTGAATATCGCGGTCAAGTTGAGATATAGGCGACTGTTACATATTTTTTAAAAAATGGGTGACGACTAAAGGTCAAGGTCAATGCCATATAACATGCATAATTTTATCAAATGTGTTGCTCGTTGATCATATCAAACACTTTGTTGATTACATGTATGGCGAACGTCAGGAATAGTGGCAGACATTGCAGACAGTTGTAAGGCATGCCTCACAAGTGGTGAAAAGTACCAAGGTGCAACTATCTTTATCATCTTTGCTCGATAGGCATATAAGAATTAAGTGCCAAAAGTTGTCAGAGAAGAGCTGTGAGGGTGTTGCAATATATATCAACTGACTTCTAAATCGCGATGCAATAAACCACAGCCAACAAGCGCCAGCTGAATCAACTTCTCTGCAGTTTCAGTCATGGACACAACATCAGCATGGTGGGAAGAGAAAACTGTCTTGTACATCACAATGAGGCTGAAATAACCTTGGTAATTTACAAGTTGAAATTTGGTGAAAAAGGTGAGGCAGTGGGACAGATCAGTGCTTGATATTAACACCATGCTGTCATTGCGCTGAGAGGAAATGCCAAGGTCTGTCACAGTGCGACACGGTTTCTTTCCCATGTGGAAAGGGCGAGGTCCCAGCATTAAAAAAACCCCAATATTCCTGCACTAGATGAGGTAATAGATGGGGAACATGATGTCACAGAAAGTGACTTGATGGATATAGGATGAAATTTACTTCCTAAGCTTCTTGGTGTCATCAGTCTTAGATATTGTGGAGAGCTTCCGCGACCGAGTAGTATCGTGCTCGGCCTCAGACCGCCAGGGCTCGAATTTAGAATCCTGTGTCTAGAGGGCAGCGTCATTTCATTCATCTCACCATTGTCAGGAGGTTTCCCTGGCCCAGTTTAGCCTATAAGTGTACAAAGGTGGCCTAAAACTCCCATTCATTTCATTCAGTCTTAGATGATTGTTGCAAAGAATCAGAGGAAATTCATGTTGAGGAGGAAAAGGAGGAGGGCGAGTCCGAACAGTTCATTGATCGAAAACAATGAACTGTTAGATTTTTTTGTATATATAAGCTTATCGTACATGAAGTGTTAGGATGTTTAATCGTTTGTTATATCTGTGTTGTTCACACCCTGTCAATAACACCCAGATAGCCTGTGTTAATTGTATGGATAACTTTTTTGGGCGAAATGATTATTTCACTGTTTTTATTAAAACAGGGCCGATGTCATGTGGTGATAATTATGTGGACCTGCATCAGCCTTCAATTTGTGTGGCCCATGACACGAACCTCTTTGTTTTGCCAGCAAGTATAATGCGCTGTTTATTTACGTATGTCGGCCTACTGTAGCCTGTGTATAGCTGCAGGTTAGACCAAAAATTGAATGAAAATTGCCATTGAAAGAAGCCCCCATATTACGTTTAGGAATGGTCGTTCTGTACCCCCCCCCCCCCCTTGTCTTAGTTTGTATACGGACCTGTGAATGACTCAGCGATAGGCATATGGCTAATTACCCTAGAATTGATACTCACAGAAGAGCCAATTTTGACCTACCTAGACAAAATTAGACTGTAGCAGGTTTAGGGGTATTCAAGGGTGAGTTTTCAGGTACAGCAGCTGCATAGATATAAGGGTTTTATTGTAAAAGTGAAGCAAAAGAACCCAACTGTTTTAATGTGTGAAGTATAACAATTGTTGGCCTATGTCTACATAGACTATAAATAATGAGCTACAAGAAAAATATAATTGGCATTCTGGTGTTTGCTAACACAATACTTACTTTAATAATCTATATCAATATATAACGTAGCTACTAGGCCTACCCCCCTAAAGGAAAACTCCTAGAGATATGTATATATTTAGGCATACACTCAATTCTGTGAATCTAACTTCAGATTAAATTGCAATTTATTTATGACTAACGTTACTCTTTTACACTGATTAGGTCGTAGGCGTCCTGGGCACTGTCCATTTCATATTATTGGTCAATTTAGTTTGATTTGCATCATAATCATTCCCTTTGACCTGGATCTCTTTATTACCATTAATGTCTGAAATGAATTACTTATGTCTGAATTATATTGAAATGTGGTATTGGAGATTTGTGTACGTCAATTGGTTCAAAAATAACATTTGGCATTACTCCCCATTGCTAATTATGCTAATTATGTTAATTATGCCAATTAAAAAAGTTGCCCAAAGTTGCCGTCTGGGCAACAAAGCTGAATTTGTTCATAAACCCATTGGGAACATGAATCAATCGAAAAACCTTACACTTCTCACAATTTCTAGGTTCTCTGAACGGCAACTGGACTATAATATTAGTGATAGTAAACCAATCTACAGGACCAGGGCAAACTGCCTGTCATTCAGTTAAGGTTAGCGATGATGTAGTTTACAAAAATACCCTAATAATATTAATAAATCAACCAGTGTTTTTAGTCCTTTTAAAAATGATAGTAATAATAAATATATACAAAAATAAGAGGTAGACTCCACTAGAAACAAACAAAAAACATTAACATACTTGTAATTATTCATTGTTCATTTGTTTGGCTAGCTAGCCCTGTAAACGGTCTACTCGGGCCTTCTGATGAATGTATTTTCGGTCTTGCTTACATTTCTAGTAATTATTTGTGCGAGATCTTATTATAAATTATTTGAAATTTTGTAAGCATTAGTAATTAAATCCCGTAGGGCTATAGGCCTAATAGTAGTACTAGTAGTAGTAATTAATCTCAGTTCAGATTTTTGGACTGCATTCACAAACCACCTATTCCTGACAGTGACAGCCTGAGATGTAAATGATGTAGTTTACAAAAAGACCCTAATAATAATAATAAATCAACCAATGTTTTTAGTCCTTTCAAAAATGATAATAATAATAAATATACAAAAATAAGAGGTAGACTCCGCTAGAAACAAAAAGAAACATTAAAATACTTGTAATTATTCATTGTTTATTTGTTTGGCTAGCTAGCCCTGTAAGCGGTCTGCTCGGGCCTTCTGATAAATGTATTTTCGATCTTGCTTACATTTCAAGTACTTATTTGTGCGAGATCTTATTATAAATTATTTAAAATTTCGTAAGCATTAGTAATTAAATTCCGTAGGGCTAGGCCTAATAGTAGTACTAGTAGTATTAATTAATCTCAGTTCAGATACAAAGTAGTTGAATTTTAAGAAATGACCTTAGAAAGAAATGTGATCCAGGAGTAACAAAGCTGTACAAAAGACAAAATTTATAGCATTTTGAATTTTGTCGATAATTTTTATTTCTTCAAATTATTAGCAAGTGCATAATCATGCATCATTTTTCATAATTTTTCATAATCGATATATCTATATAAAATAACAGCAGTTAAAAAAAATATTTTCGGGAATATTGTGTTCTCGGTCAAAAAAGTATACCCCCTATGTAAATCTGTCGCATCCATCCCATCTTTGTAAACCACGAAACATAATATTTTTTCTCAATTTGATAGTCATCCGTTCTCCAAGTCGTATCTTAATTACACAAACTTGGAATGGATAAATATTGACACAATTACTGACTTGTCCCATTCGTTTCCAACCCTTTCATGTCCGTTCCCGAAATTATATGAGGCCACTCGTGCACATTCCAAGCTATTTTATTTTACACTTTTGATGTATTCGTCTCAACGGTAGTCGCTTACTAACAAAATTAGATTGGGAATTGTGTTCTGCATTTTTTTAACTTTACAATCAATTTGATAATTTTTCTTCCAACACATCAACGGACTAAACCTACCATCATTTTTCCCTTTCATATTAACTTCTCAGAACTCGACATTATACTTTGAATTTCACTTGAACTATTTCTTCAATAAACAATATCGCCTGTTAAAAAAATCCTTCATTACTTAAAAAATATTTTGGGCGCGACTATTACCATGTGATGCCTTGCATCACCTATTCGTACTTGTAGTGCCTCTCTCTTTTTTTCTGGTTCTTGTAGCGTCACATCCTTTATATTCCTTGATCACATGAAGATACGCGCTTGCGTGCTCCCGTCTGCTCATCTCACTTCCTGTCTGGCCCTGCTCCGCGCTAAGGGAGTCTTGGTGTTACGTCATCACATGAGATGACCAATGAATGGCTGACACTTACTTCCTGTTGACTGAGATAAAGGCACCATGCCCACCTCTGGGATCTGGGGCTGATGAACCTCTGGGAACCAGGACATGGTGATTGAAGGTGATAAACGTATGGTAGCTGTTGTGTGGCGTGGCGTGTAAACACACTTCATGTACCAGGGTTGACAATACCAACGAGATACCAAAACAATAATGTGTTCGAAAAGAGAACAAAGAAAGACTTTTTATATATTCCTTGGTTTTCATCAGAACTAGTGCATAATCTCGCGTCGGCCCTCGCGCTGCGCGCTTCTAGTAGTGGGATCTGGGGGCTGGTGACACTCTGGGATCCATGACGTGATGATTGAATGTGATAAACGTATGGTAAACTGTGTGTAGCGGGGCGTGTAGGCTTCATGTGCCAGGTTGGATATTGTCTATGTGTCTAGCAAACGAGGTACGAAAACATCGACACGTTGGAAAAAAGTTGGAAGTGCCACTTTAACAAGGGAAATATACACCTTTCGTATCAAAAGGGGGGAACATAATTATCTGCTTTATCATCAAGAATCGGTGAATTTCGAAAAATTGCAAGTATTTATTTATTGTCTGTCAAAAAAGACCCCACAACTTTTGAGGAAAAATATTGTATCGTTTAAAAGATAGACAATTTGACATGTAGTGAATTGCTAAGTATGACGCTCCGCTATGAATCTATTGTTTTCATACAGTTTTAAAACGGAAATCATCAAAAATACTATGAGTAAGCATAAATATGAATAATATCATCCCACTTGAAATTGTGTGCCGCTTTTGCGAGACACAATTTCAAGTGGTATTGGTGGAAAAATAAATGACTTAGATGACTTAGCGATACAGGGGTTGCAGCTCAAATATACATTTTTATCTATTCGCAGAACTTTAGTTATAATATTTTCATCTGCATCCATTGGTTATGTTGCACAACCATATCTATCCGACAAAATACTAGAATGTACTCAGCCTTCACGAAAACTGAAACGAGGGATCTGTGCCACACAACAGAATCAGCCAATGAGGTTTTATTTTCGGTCTTTACTCCATGTATTATACATTTATTTAGTATTTGTATGCATTAATCACTTCCTCGTCTGTTTAATTATTTCCGCCCGTATTTACGTGTATATCATCACAATTATACTCCAGCGGCTATTATCTCGTGTTGATGAATAGTAACGCTAGTGATATTAACATCATAAATCAAGTGACTAAGATTAGTATAATTATGATATTGTATTGCCGTGAGCAGCTAGTTTATTGGCGGCCCGTATATATAATGCGGCCTATTAAAGGGACTGGCCCAGGCTAAAATCATAAAAAAATCGGTGATTTTATTTTGGCTGCTTAATATGAACATATGATGTGAACATGTCCATAGACTAGAACTGCAAAAGTTTTTAAATTTTTGTGCTGCGCATTCACCAGTTAGGCTAGATATAGAGACGAAATTCCTGATTTCTTAATTATTGACAACCATGTCAAAAATTAGAAATACGGTCACTTCGTCTCTATATCTAGTCTAACTGGTGAATGCGCAGCAGAAAAATTTAAAAAAAAATGCAGTTCTAGTCTATGGACATGTTTACATCATATGGTCATATTAAGAAGCCAAACTAAAATCACCGATTTTTTTAATGATTTTAGCCTGGGCCAGTCCCTTTTACAAAGGTATAATGTTTTATTGCAATTATGTAATTAATTTGCTTTTCTATTAATCATTGTATTTGTAGCTACTTGGACAGTCCCATATTTATTTAGGCTTAGGATGTCACACATCATTATACGTTTCCATAGTTCAAAATGACAACGCAAGAATGTCTATTGCAGCTATTTTCTAAGCCGACTCCCATCAGATTCTAGGGGGTAATGTGCATGATAGATTGTCCCATGCGCTTGTGAAGGAAATACAGAAACATATAACGTGGGTATTTTTTCCCACAACTCTGAGCTTTTTATTTTGCATTTTCTGTCACCTGCGATCCACATCTTCAAGCTAAGTCATATTGTATATTTTTTTAGTTAGTTTTTGACCTATTCATATAGCTAATACAGATACAAAAAGCATACACATTATATCATTATAATATCATACAACATTGTTCGTACTGAAGAAGTAAGAACATTCTTATAAAAGCCTTTGCAAGCTATAGGCAGCAACAATATTCATATAAATCTATGTACACAGAGCATAAGTATAACAAGTAATTAGTAGTAATATACATAACATATGTTTCTCGCGCCAAAACCAGAGATATAATAACTATACATATTTTTATAAATATTTGCAAAAAACACACTCTGGAAAGCGTAGAAACCTATGAAATAAACACAAGTGTTAAGTATGTAAGCAATACTATTATTGTAATTCATTTTTATTGTTATTTCTAGTTTTTCAGAGAGTAAGTTTTAAAACATTTGTTGATCACATAAGAGAACCACAGAAGTATCCTGATAGTCTATATCAGTGTTTGGGTACCTATATCCCGGCACACATGTATTTATTTAATCATTTGTTCGAACATTTTATATTGAACCAATATATACGATGTTATTGCGACGTGGAATCAACATTGACCTCTCGCACTGGCCATACGACGTTATTGCGACGTCGAATCAACATTGACCTCTTCCACTGGACAAACAACGTCATTGCGACATTGAATCAACGTCAATGTCGTTGATTGAGCGTCGCAATAGCGTCATCTATCCAGTGAGCTGGGGGTTATATTACAGGTACATTGCGTGCAGGCATTCCCTCCATCCTCTGTCTGGATAATTAGGTCTAATTTGGATAAACACTAAAATGCAGACCTAAGTGGACAATGCATGACAGAGACTTATTGCTGACCAGTGTCCTGTTGTAAGCAACGTCACAGGAAACATGAGACGCTGAACCAACAGTGCCATCCCACTAGGCACACGACGTTGTTGCGACGTTGAATCAACGTAATTGACGTTGATTTAATGTAGCAAGAACGTCGTGTCAAGCAAGATTGCAGTCGTAAAACCACCAACAACATCGAATAAAAGCTGATTAAGATAAACACCAAATTGCGGACCAAAGTGGACAAGTAAAGGCTGGGACTTCCTATAATTGTTTTGCTTTCAACAAAACTCCATCAAACAGGCAGTGATACATCATCAAAAACAACAGCAACACAAACAATATCAACAGCATTATGAACAGCAACAGCAGCTGCAACGACATAAACAGCAACAACAGCAACAACAACAGCAGCGCCAGAAACAACAACAATAGCAGCAACAACCACACCAGCAGCACCAAAAACAGCAACAGCAGCAACAACAACAACAGCAACAACAACAGCAGCGCCAGAAACAACAACATTAGCAGCACCAACAACCACATCAACAACATGAAAAACAACAACAGCAGAAACCAATAGTAAGCCAATGCTTGGTGACATCCTGGTATATGACATTGGGGGTTCGCACCGATCCCTGTATGTATAGTAAGTTAATGCAGTCACAGCAAAGTATGAATTCACAATCTGCATATGTCATATTTTACAATATGTCCATGAAACAGAGAGAAATTAAAAAACCCTCACATTTAGTGGATCAGAACAAAATAGATACAGAAGAAATAGATAACAACAACAACAATGTATAGTAGAAGCAACAGCGTTAACAATAACAGTATAAATGTTACATAGTAGGTCTATTATGTCAATAACCACGTCAATAACAACAACAATACTTAGGGGTCTTGTCAAGTTAAAAAAATCCAAAAATCCTAAAAATACCCACTCCTCTATCCATTTTTTTTTCGAAACTTGTACAACAACAAAAAAAACATTTCTAAGAAAAAAAACGAGTTGTGGCTTGACCCACCCACCCACTCCCGAGTTTTTCTCGGATTTTTGGTATTTTTTTAGCTTGACAAAACTCCTTAGTAGAAGCAACAGCCTTAGCAATAACAGTATAAATGATGCTTTGTATAGTGTCAGTCACTACATAAACAGAACAAGGACAAAAACAACAACAAAAATAACAACAACAATAAATAGACATGGTGGAAACAGTGGCCTTAGCAAACACAGTAAATTCTGCACAGCATCGGATCTGGTTTTCTGACGAGTAACATTTAATGGGAAACAGGAACGGCGGCAGTAGAACGGAATACATTATCAGCTGCCGCATCAGCAGAACCAACAGCAACGTCAACAACTGCAGTTGCAGCAACAGCAACTACAGCAGCAGTAACAACAGACAGCAAGAACAGAAGAAACAGCAGCAACATGAAGCAGCATGAATAGCAATGTTCAGGAGAAGCAACTGCGCCAGCAGAAACAACAAGAAAAACAGCAGCAGAAACATCATCTACAACAAAGCAGCAACAACATTTACAGCAGCAGAAATAAAACCATCAGCATCAGAAGCCGCACCAACAGCAGCAGCGACAACATCAGCACCAGCAATAGCAGCAGCATCGACATTCATGTCAATAAATCACCCATCAATAACAGCGGGGAAATTATCAATAAGGTTCATAAACTGCATCTCAGACACCCACCGCAATAATTATTGACGGCCGCAATCAAACCCAAAAGACTGCGACATCGTTCACGCCTCTCTGAAAAGTAAGCAGTCACCGCATTGCCGAGAAGATTTGTGTATCAATGTTGAACGATCAAATTCAACCAAGTACAAGGCCAAGACTTGACAAACGATTCTTTTCGGTTAGTCCAGAAAGCCTAATTAGGTTTGGTTGTGAGAATATTGGAGGTCATCGCCTTTTTTAACACTGGTTAGTCAGGTCAAATCTGATTACATACATTTTCTGGCAAGAGCACACGTGCTTATCAGACTAGACAGATTTGTTCCTCCACAGAACATTCTCCCATTGGAAAAAGAAATGTGACAAGAATGATATATTCTGTTCGGAACAGTGGTTTTCACTGTGAGACGTTACAACTTTCCGTTTTATCCTGTGTTTAACCAATACCCAGCAAACACAAAGCATTTGTATAATATTTGTACAATATTTGACCAACGTCAAATACGTTGGGCCGACGTTGTGCAAATGCTGAGACAGCAATACAACGTTTAAAAAATACCCTTTTGTTAGTTTCCATGTAATTTTATGATGTTTGATACATTAGACTGGTTTAATGGGGTAAGTAACTTATGCGGCATATATGCTTACCATATGATGCATGTATGCTTAACCTATGAGAAATAATATGCTTAGCCCATGAGGCACGTATGCTTAAAGTATGAGGCATTATGATGAGACATATATGATTGAGATATGAGTCATATACGCTTACCTATGAGGCATATATACAGCACATATGCTTCAGTTATAAGGCATATAGATATGTCATGCTTTACGTTGCATATTATATTTTAAACTAATATCAATTTTATAGAATAAGTATATAGCCCACCAAAATTATTCAGTTCTACTCAGCTTCTGTTTGATATATTTAATGGAGATATTTTTTTAAATTTAAAATTTTATCTAGTGAATTAGTTTATCTTAGATCAACGTGTATGAGGAGTTCCACCTGTAGACCAACATTGTACAGATGTTTAGCCATCGTCTATAATGCTGATCTGACATTAAACCAATGTCTAAAATGTGTCGTTTGTGCATATCTATGACGCTGGTTTAACATTAAGCCGGGGTCCATATCCCGTGAAGGTCTGTGTGTTGTGTGTTTGTTATTATTCTATGTGGGGTTTCTTCACCATGACAACAGATCCAAGGTAGATTTGTAAATCCATCTCCCCTTGACATTGACCTCGATCACGTTTAGACCACGGAGGGATCATTTTCCCGTCCTTATGGGCAAGCACATCCGGAGACGTTTACTCAACGTTATTCTGATGTTGCTGTTGTTATTGTTGTAGCTATTGTTGCTGTTGCTGTTTATTCCGTTCTTATTTGAAAAAAAGGTTTGACTTCCAAAAATTAGAAATCCCCCGATGAAGAATATTTAGTTAAGATAAACAACACATGTAGAGTGATATATATCAGCTAACACAAAACGTTTACCCAATCGTGGTGTAATGTTGGACCAGCGTCGCAGACGGTGGACTAATATTGCACCAACGCCGGGTTTATGCCTTGTGCTTGCTGTAATTTATGGATTGAGCCAAATTGAAAGAGAGCTGAATGATTGCTGTTTGTAAATTAGTTTCAGAGTGGCCATCAGCTGGTACCCTGCAACATAGAGGCGAGTGTTGTTAGATATCTGAGTTATATAACTATTGTATGAGTGATATAATGATTGCTTGTGATAAATTCACAAACACATGCGTGTGTGATCTAATCTACCTAATTATCTTGACATCAATAAATCCATAACACCACGTGGATGCTGACCTAGGAAAGCGTTTTGCAAACATGACCAGGTGAAAAAAGGTAAGCGATGTTTAGATATCAGACGATCTGTGTTATATAAATGCAATAGATGCGTGATGAATTCACAATAAGATGTGTGGATGCTCTAATCTGTGTAATTATGTTGACACCAATAAAGTCATAAGACCACGTGGAAGCTGTCTCAGTAATACTAGCGTTTGAAAAGCTGACTAGACCAAAAGAGACAAGCGATGTGTATTATATAAATACAATAAAAGCGTGGTCAATTCACAAACAGATACGGGGATGTACTAATGTGTTTAAGTGTATAATACTCATGTACCGGTGACGTCATGTGTTGCCCTCGTAATAAAAACAACTATATACAGAACAAAAGTGGTGAGTATCGGGAAAATTAAAATATATGGCATAATGATAATTTATATTTGTAATGTAACAAACTAGACAGCTGGAATGATTTTTCCGATTCAATGCTGAAAAGAATACTCTATTATCAATAAAGTATGCTTGCGGAAATAAATCTTTAAAAGTATTATGTATATTCGTTTCTTGATTAATAATGGTAGTTAGGGCTAACAAATATGTCATCGTGATTCTTCGTATTGCATAAGCCCCAAGGCCCATTCACACATACAATCACGCACGTTGTGTTTTCGTTGACCGAGGTTTGTCCCAGTCACACATAAGCGGAGCACAGTCCACGCATGAAATGTATACCAGGGCAAATATTTTATTTTTTTTTATTTTTCATGATATATATACACCCTGTGCAAATATATTGCAATAAATAAATATAAATGAATAAATAACTCGGAGTGATTTTCATTTCAAATCTGTAGGAAAAGTTGACAGCCTTAGTAGAAAAACATTTGCAGAACCAATGCATGAACCAATCTGAATTGCTCTATTATTGCTGCTTGAAAAGTCAGATTTAAAGCGAAAATTAATTTGACCTTGCGGCAAATTGAGCTTTATGACAGTGACTGGAATATCTGTGAATGAACGCTTAGAATGATGTTATCAATTACGGCCTTTGTCATTGTTGATAAAGATCCTGGGGGATATTGTAACATTATGTCTCCTATAATGGAGACTTCACACAATCAATGCAAACATTTTCGCTGTGAGACGCTCAAGGAATATCACAACAAACGCGAAATATTGAATCAAAGCCGGGTCAATGTTGCTCCACCGTCTACGACGCTGGCCTAACATTGAGCCAGCATTGGGTGAATGTCATCAGTCTGCTGTGATGTCGGTCGGCTGAGGGACCACTTCTCAACGCGGGGGCCGACGTTAGAGCTTCAACATCTAACTGTAACGTCGATCACCGCAATGAGAGAGTAAAATATTTAAATTGGGCATACACCCTAACATATGTATTTAAATGGGATAACGAAGACATTTATGATTATTTCTAAATGAAGTCGGTGAACATTACTCAGATCTGTTTAATTAGACACCAAACATTTTGATCTCTAAATACATGTTAAAAAGACAATAGTCGTGCTTAGCGCTTAAAGAGGTGATAGCTATTAATAATAATATTCTCTGGTTTTGAATGATCTAAATTAAACTGGTGCCCGACAGAAAGTGTAATGTATTTCTCGTCACATGGAAATGAGCCTGTTGCTCCTAGCCATTTTGATCCCTTTAAGTCAACCTTGCTCACGTAATCGCAAGTTTCAACTGAATAGTCCTACTTTTCAAAATAGACATGTTAGAATTTACAATTCGTGATCTAGTTAAACATCGGATGCTGTTTTTGTTCAATACGTTTTGCTAAGCGTATTCTACGTCATTCAGAAACACATGTAATCGTTCGGAAGGTAACCCGAAATCACAAACTTAATAGCTTCACAACTTTTATTATGTCGTTTAGAAGTTTTTCATTTAGGCCACTATGTTTTATTTCTCTGTTTTAAATAAGAACAAATCCAAAATCAAATGAGGGAGAGCTGAACAAAACCTTTAAGAAAAAACGTTGAGCCTATTTTTGGAAAACCAAAACATTGTGAGCTCACATGCACAAAATGGTCAATGTCAGCAGAAGTGGGTCTGTCGCAATGTAAATATCATAGTCAAGTGAAGCAGAACCACCTAGCTGCCTTAATATAAATACCAAAGTACGGATCAAAGGGGGCAACGAATGACAAAAACTTCCGAAACCCTGTTGTCAACATCATCCAGGTAACGTGGGACGTTGAATCATTTGCATTATAGTGGATCAATGTCGGGCAGCGTCGAAAACGGTTGCCCAACATTGCCCACTATTGGTTCAACGTATTATCAGAAATGCGTAATATACATTTCTGGTATAATGTATATCCTGATGCAGTTGACAGCAGGGACATAGTCATCAACAAGGACTGCTACAACAGCAGCAGCAGGATTAATTCATCTACCAGTAACTACAAAAAACACAGGAACAGCAACAGTAAAAGTAAAACGGCAACAGTAAAAGCAAGGACATCAACAGACAGTGTGGAAGCGGGTGAGCTCCAGTTCAGAATCATTTGTTTTTTCCTGCCGCTTTGTCGATTATCCGGCTGCTTAGCGCAGGAATCTACGTGACCTGGTTGTCTGACGAGTGGCAGCACGAACGGTGGTAAACCAAGCAGATAGATTATCAACAACAGCTGTGCCGCATCAGTAACAGCGGAAACAGAAGCAGCATCAGCAACAACAACAGAAAAAACAGCAGTAGCAACAGCAGCAGCAACAGCAGCAGTAGCAATAACAACAACAAAAGCAGCATCAACATCAGCAACAACATGAGCAGAAACATCAGCTGCAACAGCAGCAGCAGCAACAGTAGCAACAGCAGCAGCAACAGATGCAGCAGCGACAACAACAGCAGCAACAACATCAGAAACAGCATGAATAATAAAAACATCAACAGACGCAACAACAATAACAACAACAGAAGTAACTACAACAACAACAATAGCAGCCATACCAGACGGAACAGCAGCAGCAGTAGCAACCAGCTACAACAGCAACACCAACAGAAACAACTGTAGCAACAGCAACAGCAACAACATCAGCAACACGAGCAGCAACAACAACAGCGGCAACACCAGCGACATCAACTGCGCCATCAACAACAGCAGAATAAACTACAACATCAGCAACAACAACAATTACAGAAGCAGCAACAACAACAATAGCAGCAGCAGCCACAGCAGCAGCATCAGCAGCAGCAGCAGCAACAGCAGCAGCAGCCACAGCAGCAGCATCAGCAGAACAATCCATGTCAATAAATCAGCCATCAATAACTGCAGGGAAATGATCAATAAGTTCATTAACTGCATCCCGCCAACGGCAGCAATTACCAATTGACGGTGGCACCGACCGCAATAAAACCCAATGACGGCGACATCAATAACTACTGGTCACGTCTACACATACCTGCAGTGCAAAGCTGAAAGGCAGTAGCTGCTTACAAAAGTAAGCAGTTACTGCTTTTTAGCTTTAAACAACAGATCGTTGGATCAATGCTGAGCAAATTGATTCAACTGGCCCCAGGAAAAGACCAACCTGTTAGTGACACGGGGGCGTCCACCACGACACGCCATGTACGTTCACACATCCATGTCGTGTAGTAACTGCTTACGTGAAGAGCAAGTAGTTACTGCTTTGTGTTTTGTAGATCATGATCAATTCTGATCAAGCGAATTCAACTTTCTCCAGTATAACACTGTCGGGCTGTTAAATGTGGGAGGTCATTGGCCTCTGTTAGTCTCAACTTGTCATTGTTCTCCCTTTGCACTCGGCTGGTGCGGTGGAGTTTGACCTTGCACTCAGACATAGGCCTATACAACGTTTTTTTTGTCTATGGATCTGACAAAACGACTAGCTACAACTCCCCTAAAAAGATATAATAATATGCTATACTGTGATGGCAATAAAATGAGAATAGGTCATGATCAAGCGGATTCAACTTTCCCCAGTATAATAACACTGTCTAAGGCTAGCACTTGGGCAAATGCCATCTGTTGGTGGGAATTCAGGCTGTAGAATGTGGGAGGTCATTGCATGACCTCTGTTAGTCTCGTCCAGTGCTGATCTCAGGATCTCACGACAAGGACTGGCTCACAAATACAGCCGAACTGTCAAATTTTACTTGTTTTCTTTACTTGTTCATAATGTTCATATGGAAAGATGACTATTTACTATTTAAGAGCATAGGAATTTAATTACCTTTTATATGGTATTTCGCACAGGTAAATTGGTTAACTAGAACAACAACGACTTATTTAATGTTTTGGACAAACAGAGGATAAACACAAATAGTGTGAACAAGATGTGTATGGGGGGGGGGGGTGGTATGGACTGGTAGTAGCGCATGGCCTAAGATATAAGTAACTTGTAAAACTGTTGATGGAAAAACACGTTACATACTATGGCAAGTGTTATATTTTATATTTTATATTTAGAAAAACGACAAATTCACGTGTAGGCCAAGGCTATATTGAATATGTTATTTTTTTACACTCGCAATGGATGCAACTATTTCTTTTAATAACGATTTCATTTATTTTTTGAGGCTTTGTGTTTGTATTCCCATTTTTCACCCAATAACATGAATAACGCAGCCGGTGGCATCCCCACATCAGGCATGACTGGAAAGAGATATTGGCTAATCATCATCCATGTACATCAATGAGCATTGAATTAAAAAAATTGCCTCACTAGCTGCTCTACTATAACTATACTCATGATGATGTAAAGCATATTATGACTTTGATATTTTATTCTTATGAAATATTTTCAATTTTATTTATCACACATATCATTATTTGAATATATATTGATTCTCAGAAATGCAATGGAAGAAATGGTGTTTTGTCTCACATTCTCATCAATGAGAAGATAATGTGTCATTCAATGACAGATGCCATTACTGCAGACGTGTGATATAAGTATAATTATGGTGGTTGGCACAAACACAAAGAGCATCATAAAATATGAATCTCTGCGGATGATACAAGTTGAGAAAAGAGAGAGAGAGGAAATAGAGTGTGCCATTAATATAATTTCTATCTCGTCTTTTGCAGCAAAATATGAATCTCTGCGGATGATACAAGTTGAGAAGAGAGAGAGAGGAAATAAAGTGTGCCATTAATATAATTTCTATCTCGTTTTTTGCAGCAAAGAGCATTCGAGTGCAATTATATCATTCAGAA
The DNA here is from genome assembly GCA_964017125.1 of Flabesymbios commensalis. NCBI lineage: Eukaryota > Metazoa > Annelida > Polychaeta > Terebellida > Flabelligeridae > Flabesymbios > Flabesymbios commensalis. The sequence continues at coordinate 71,761,250 of OZ024913.1, read as the reverse complement.
GAGTTATTTAACTATTCCACTACACCTGCCGACATCAAAATCGATTACAGATCAATTTATGACGGACTATATAAAAAGAAGATCAAATATAACAAATATCCATGATGAAACGGAGCGAGAAGAGACTCCATTAAAGTATTACTTGATCCATCTTATCATAATAGCGTTCATTTACAGGTGTCCATTTACAGGCATTATTTTATTCTTGTTATTTCAGTCAGAAAGCGTGCATTTATAATTCAATACTAAAATACATGTAATTATAAGTACTATCACATCATTCATAGTGTGACCTCTCTACATGACATAATAATGTGGAATCACAATAATTCATCAGTAAATACGACATAACCTATCAATATTAGGACGTTCCGTACACCTAAAGCTCGAAAATATTATGATATATATACTTTAAAGACCAGAGGGTTATTTAATTTTAAAGCGAAATAACTGGCTGAGTGAGATCTTTCCGCTTCATTTGAATATTTTAGAGGTGTATTTTAACCTTGTAATGTTAGGATAGATTTTTCTGTCAGATTCTGGATTCATTGACGACGCAAGCTATATTTAAACATCGGCATTTTGTTGTCGTCATGTCCATTGTCCAGGGCGGGGGCCCTAGGGTAGTGGTTAGCACCGCTGACTTTCACGCCAGAGCTCGGGGTTCGGTTCCCGGTCTCGGCGGTTTGAAAAAAACAAAAAAATGTTTCTTTCCCATCCACGTGTGAAAGTCATTATTGTGGGGAGCCTCCGTGACCGAGAGGTAGCGTGCTAGGCCTTAGACCGCCAGGGCTCGAATTTCGAATCCTGTGTCTGGACAGTGTCATCTCAATCATCTCACCATCCTCAGGAGGTTCTCCTGGCCCAGTTTAGCCTATATGTGCACAAAGGTGGCCTAAAGCCCGATTCATTTCATTTCTTTTCATTTATGTCCATTGTCCAAGTTATAGTATAGAAGCAGATTTGGTAATGGTGACCTAATTTGTTTTATACAGTTGCTTAAGTATAAAACGATACAAATTGTGATGGCCTTATCGGAATCCTTGACTTTAAAAAAAATATGTATACACTAAAATTAATATAACAAGACTGAAGACAATGATTCGATATTGTGGGGAGCCTCCGTGATCGAGAGCTAGCGTGCTCGGCCTCAGGCCACCAGTGCTCGAATTTCGTATCCTGTGTCTGGAAGACTCTGTTATCTCATTAATCTCATCATCTTCAGAAGATTCTCTTGGCCCAGTTTTGCCTATAGGTGGCCTAAAATCTCATTAATTTCATTGTATTGGCCAACTATCATTGTGTGATGAATGAGCTGTGGTCAGTGTGTCAGATAAGCCGTTATTAGCGTGCCATATCTGGTCCTTTTTACACGTCTCTCTGAACCTGAGACGATAAAGCAGGACCAAATCTTAGGCTGGATAAACCGCCCCTGGACAAACAGCATGATAAACGAGAGTGATCTGTTCACAAGCAAAGCGGCCGAGCTGGCTGTGAACGTGTAAGACGAGGTCCAAAACAACAAGCTCCAGACCTGGACAAACAACATGATAAACTAGAGTGACAAATAAAGGTAACTCGGCCGAGCTGTGAACGAGTGAAGAATTAATTTTCATTAAAAAATAATCAAAGTCAATTACAAAACGAATTAGTCAACATGGTCAAGGACACGATATAATAAAACATAATTATTGACCATAACCATAGTTGGTCCAAGTTTTCTGTACCCAGATATGTAGACGATATGATTAAAGCTGAGTGGTATTTAGATTTATAAATGTCATGTATTTCATAGAAGATTGTTGCGGACTTTTATGAAAATGAGTATATTTTACTTTGCTCGCCATATTGATATGTTTTTATTCACTTGTTTTTAAATAATTTGGATGTGCTGCATTTGAATGTTTGAAACTTGAAGGCCAGAGTGGGGTTCGAACCCGCAATCCCCGACTTGCAAGCAGGCAGCTTTAACCTCTGCACCAGGGCCCCCACTCTATATTCCCCGCTGAATTGTTATGGTATAAACCAAGGAAACCAAGGATTTTTTCATTTGAAATCATCACAAATTTATTAGTTAGCTTCATTTATATAGGGCCTACATATAGGCCTAGAATAGGGCTACATATAATCTGAGTCCACGGACATTTTACATAGTTTACTCTCTTTTAATGCGGTAATCGACTTTGGACTTCTCAAGTCGAATTAGTCAAAAACTCGAATTAGTCAGACCCCACCAACCCCATTATCCAATTTTTAATTTTTTTTTTGAAACATTTTGAAACATGAAAACAACACAGAAAGCACGAAAAAACACAAAATTTCAAAAAAAAATTAAAATCCGAGTTGGGGCTTGACCCACCCACCCTCGGATTTTTTGAATTATTTTAATTTGACAAAACCCTTAACTGTGTTTCTAGCATTATTAAAAACTGAAGTGGTATCGGATTCACTTAACAAAAGAATGAAATTAATTTGGCGTGGATTAAAACAACAGACCGTAATCTATTTCAACAAAATGCCTCTGTCTCAGTTGTCGATTAGTTTAAAAAGGAGGTTTTCTGAGATGCGGAGGAAAGTGATTACGTTAATGATTAATAAGTGGGCGTAATTATTAAGACGGATATCTTGGCAGAACAGTAAATCCTACATCATTCGTCAACAATTATCATTCATTTGCATCGCTAATGCAATTTTCAGTTTCAAATAATTGAAAATACCATTAGGTAAAAAATAAATGTTTATGTATTATAATTCAATTGGTGGTAATATTTGACATACGATTATTTGTGAACAGTTACATAAAAGGCTAGTTAAAGCGACATCATGGGGCCAAAAAACTGATAAATACACTTGCTACGTTGCTACACCAAATCAAAGTTTAAATACTTTCGCAATTCTAGTCTATGGACATTTTCAAATATTATAGACATATCAAGGAGCCAAAAAAAGTTTATTGTTAGCCTTATAATGTCGCTTCAATAGAGTCGCCAGTACTGAAAACGATCAGGAGGATAGACATATCATAATCGGATAAACGCATCACACACACATATATATATAGCTCATAACTTTGTTTATCATGTTTGCCATGCGATGATGGCTCAATAATATACCAATACTCACTTAAATTCTTTTTAAATTAAGACTAGGATTTGTGTATTTAAAAACAGGATGAGGTAATTAAAAATATATCAGTTTCTTAATTAAAATGTGATTGGATGACAAGTACAAAAACGTATTATATACAATGTACAATATCAAGCCAATGACAGCATTGGTCAGTAACAGGCAATATGTCTATCATCTAAGACATTGAAATGAAATGAAATGAAATGAATCGGGCTTTAGGCCACCTTTGTGCACATATAGGCTAAACTGGGCCAGGAGAACCTCCTGAGGATGGTGAGATGATTGAGATGACACTGTCCTCCAGACACAGGATTCGAAATTCGAGCCCTGGCGGTCTGAGGCCGAGCACGCTACCTCTCGGTCACGGAGGCTCCCCACAATACTAACTTTCACACGTGGATGGGGAAGAAACAATTTTGTTTCTTTCAAACCGCCGAGACCGGGAACCGAACCCCGGACTCTGGCGTGAAAGGCAGCGGTGCTAACCACTACCCTAGGGCCCCCGCCCCTAAGACATTGAGGCCTACTAAAAATGTAATTACTTCTCAAAACGTCAATAAAAGTTAATACATATAGCATGTTAAATTAGGAAAACAAAGAGACATATAATTATTATTGAAAATATACAGGAAATTAAGAGGGGGGGGGTAAAATTGTTTGGCATATTTAGGCCAATGTGTGCATGTGTTTAAATTTGGCAAAATTGTAAAATGTCAATGAAAGCTAATGCATAGATCACGTTAAATTAACCCTTTCAGCGCGGGGACCGTCTTTATACGCTAGAATCTGACGGGGGTTTATAAAGACGGTCACCGCACTTAAAGAATTAAAATATTTTTAACGGCTGTAGACCCATAACATAGGTATTCAAATAAATCGAAAAGAGCTAACTAGGAAATTTATAATTTCAAATTGAAAATAATCCTTTGATCACCATGGTTTAAACAATAAATATTTCATTGCTCCAAGGGCTAGGATAGTTCTAGAAATAGCACTGAAGCCGTCAGTAGAAGCTCGGCGTGAAAAACATAATTAGCAGCTGTCCTCAAGTGACCAGCGGAAAGCACCCTATGATATTCATGTTTTACGTGTGCATGCTACAGGATTAGGTTCTGAGGATAACCCTGTTATTGTATCATCTCTGTACCCCACATCTGATTCAGGAGGCCTTTAATGACGTCACATGAGAATCACCCTGCAATTGTATTAGTTTGTAATGACGTCATATGGGTACCCTACATCTAATTCAGGCCTTTAATGATGTCACTTCAGGATTACCCTGCGACTGTATTAGTTTGTAAAGACGTCATCTGGATACCCTACATCTGATTCAGGAAGCCTTTAAGGTCTCACCACCCCAAATGCCAGTCCCATTGAAATACATGTATAATGCCAACATTCTTAGGGCCAATTTCACCACTTTCGTCCCTAGCCACACTCCAATGTGACACACCATAATAACACACATGCTGTCCTTTTTGAAAAAACAGCTCCGATAATGGTATGCTCACCAATTAGATTTTGACCTAGGTCCCCATATGTGGAAAAAGGTCCAACTTGCTCAGATCTGCCTAAATATTATTGCGCCCATTCCCAGAAAAGACACAAATCCTTCTCACCCCATGTGTCAATCCGAAAATCTCACATAACAGTTATACATCATATCACAGATAGCGAAAACAGTGTGTGCTTACAATTTATCCACATAATTACAACAGTCCTGTATTTTTCTTAATTCACCAGAAGCGGAAACAACCATATACAGCAGTAATTTGGGTAGGGATTCTCTAGTCAGTAGCCACTCCCCTTGGATTTCGGCTCATTTAGGGTGGTGAGACCTTCATGACGCCACCTGAAGATTACCCTGTTATTGTATTAGTTTATAATGACGTCATCTGGGTAACCCGCATCTAATTTGGGAGGCCTTTAATGACGTCACCTTAGGATTACCCTGCGATTGTATTAGTTTGTAATGTGAACCCTTACAACGCTGAATATTTTTTTGTATAAATGATGTAAACCAAAGGGTTTATTTTAATTTGAAAACATAATAAATGTCTCAGTCAGCTCTTTCCGCCACATTCGAATACCTGTGTTATGGGTCTACGGTCATTAGAAATATTTTAGTTCATTCATTGCGGTGACCATATTTATACGTCAGAAACTTGAGTCTACAGACGTCAGATTCATGACGCATTAAGACAATCCCGCGCGAGACTAATGTAGGTCCGGCAAATTGACGCATAGTTGAATCGAGTTGTCGTGATAACTCGGTACTTTATAAATAATAAATGTAGGATTATGGACTAAATCGTAGTAATAATGTAGGGTGAGTAATGGAGCGCAATGCGTGTTTGCAGCAGCGTAATGATGTTTTATTTAATTAAGATTGCAATTAAACCATTCAAAACCAATGCTGGATTTACACCAATTAATTTAAAAGTTTTTATCAATTAAATTTAATTTGAAAAACTATAGTATCATCTAAATGCTAAAACAAAATTTTCAAATTTGAAGTCTAAAATTGCGACAAAAAAATGGTAGAGGAAATACTGTGCCGAGCAGAGATATCTAGGTTTAATATCACACTATTTTTTTTTTATCTGTATAAAGTGACACAGAGTAATTTGAAACAATCCTTAATGAATTACGTTTCCAAACTTTACTAAAACAATGATTACCAAAGGATTTTGTTATATTTAATTAAATTGTGAAATTAGGCTGTTTCTAACGCGACGTTGAAGCAAACGACAGAGCTTAATTAGCAAAAATGTTATTCACAATTATTTTAGGGAAGAGACAAGAGATATATGAGATGCTGAAGAATAAATGATTACGTTAATTACACTGAAACTAGATTATGACGGGTTTCTGGGCAAAACACTCCTGGTGATTAATGACAATAGACATAGCAAAATTATTATATCACATGTTGTTACATCACACATAATGTATTTTGCATAATGTGTTTGCAGTGCGACGCTGTCCCAACATTATATCAACAGCAAATGACGTCAGCTAAATTTATTCTCGACCAAACTTTCTCGACCATGCTTTCGCGATGCACGAATTTGGGCATCGCCAGTACAGCGCCAAAACGAGTCAGAAGTTCGGCAAAATTCTACGACACACCGGCGATCATTTTGGAGCTCCCAATATGTTCTCGTAAACAGCGGAGATGTATACTCGATGCGATGGTGTCGCCGATGGTTTGTATGATCCATCGCCAATTTTCCCGAACTGTTCTGCGTAACATCGGCGATACTGTGGCGATGCTCTTGCCTGAGTGTTCTGTTTTTTCCTATCTCCCCATTAATACGCCAACAAAACAAAGGTCATCTCTTCTTCATCTCTTCATCCATGATCTCTTTCGCAGCCACAAGACATGTGGTTCCACATACAATCTCTCTACATTTTACATGATCACCACAAGGCACTATACCATTGCCACGACCTCGTCAAGAAATTGCCACGACATTGTCAATACATTATCCCCCATGTTCTAAAAGTACATCGTTAACTGTTAGCCGATGTAGCGCAGCTTAATCCCCAAATCTTCCCAATCTTGCCATTATGTGACTTTATGAATATCATGCCAATATGTGACTATATGCACATTATCATGATTATGCCAATATGTGACTGCATGCACATTATCATGATTATGCCAATATGTGACTGTATGCACAATATGTCAATATGTGGCTGTATGAACATTATGCAAATATGTGGATTTCTGCACATTATGTCAATATGTGACTGTATGCACATTATGTCACCATGTGACTGTTTGCAAATTATGTCACTACGTGACTGTATGCACATTATGCCAATATGTGACTGTATGCACATTATGTCAATGTGTGACTGTATGCACATTATGTCAGTATGTGACTGTATGCACATTATGTCACTATGTGACTGTATGCACATTATGTCACTATGTGACTGTATGCACATTATGTCACTATGCGACTGTATGCATATTAAGTCACTATGTAACTGTATGCACATTATGCCAATATGTGACTGTATGCACATTATGCCAATATGTGACTGTATGCACATTATGTCACTATGTGACTGTATGCACACTATGTCACAATGTGCCTGTATGCACATTATGTCATTATGCTACTGTATGAACATTATGTCACTATGCTACTGTATGCACATTATGGCACTATGCTACTGTATGCACACTATGTCACTATGTGACTGTATGTACATTATGCCAATATGCGACTGTATGCACATTATGTCACTCTGTGACTGTATGCACACTATTTCACAATGTGACTGTATGCACATTATGTCACTATGCTACTGTATGAACATTATGTCACTATGCTACTGTATGCACATTATGGCACTATGCTACTGTATGCACACTATGTCACTAGTTGACTGTATGCACGTTATGCCAATATGTGACTGTTTGCACATTATGTCACTATGTGACAGTATGCACACTATGTCACTATCTGACTGTATGCACATTAGGCTAATATGTGAGTGTATGCACATTATGCCAATATGTGACTGTATGTACATTATGTTACTGTGTGATTGTATGCACATTATGCCAATATGTACAAAAAGAAAGAGTACTGCCCTTTTGGCAAAAAGTTTAAATGTTATTCACAGGCAGCACTGAATATTCTACGACTTTGCACAGTGGACTTACCTAGCACCACTTGCTATTCCGACTGCTCTGCTTAGGATTAGGCTGGGGATTACCATGGTGACGTGATCTGGATACTTGGCACCCATTTTTAAGATGAATAAAAAAACAAATGAATGAATAAATAAATAAATAAATAAATGAATGAATGAATGAATGAATGAATGAATGAATGAATGAATGAATGAATGAATTAATGAATGAACGAATGAATGAATGAATGAATGAATGAATGAATAAATGAATGAATAAATGAATGAATGAATGAATGAATGAATGAAAGAATGAATGAAGGAATGAATGAATGAATGAATTAATGAATGAATGAATGAATGAATGAATGAATGAATGAAAACAAATAATCAAATGAATGAATGAATGATTGAATGAATGAATGAATGAATGAATGAATGAATGAATGAATGAATGAATGAATGAATGAATGAATGAATGAATGAATGAATGAATAAATGAATAGAAATCTAGCTAAATAAATATACAAATGTATGATTTACGCATAAAGGTTCAGCTGTACCATAAAACATCCAGATTGCATCTCTGATAATATTTATGGACGCAATTTTGCAAGGATTTATAAAACACTTTATGCTATTTTATTAGTCGATACATAAAGATGACGTAGTTCCACAGTCCTGTCGCTTGACAGAAGAACAATAGCTAATTTGATCAAAATATATGCAGTTTTATTTTATTGATTCAGATGGTTGGTTTATGGTGCAGGTGTTCAAATATGAATGGAAGACCAGAAGATGGGATGTAAGTCATATTGAAAGTATGTTGTTTAACTGTTGGGCTATATTCGCAGACGATGCACCAGCATTAAAACAACATAGGGTCAATGTATCATGATTGGTGAGATTAAGCTGAAGTGACATATTCTGAATTAAACGACAATATCACCAGACAATAAATAGATCGTGACAGAAACTGATGCATGTTACAATAGTCTGCATCGAGGGATATGAAGGACACACACTGGTATTAATCTTCGCACTTCAGCTGGAATGTAACATAGAAAAAAAAACATCTTGCTCTTCCACTCTTTAATTTAGAGTGTAATCTAAAGAAATACAAGTTTAGAAATTGACCTTAACATCCTAATATCTTCAGAAATTGGTGATTAAAAACTAACTATTAGTCATGCTAAATTTTTTTATTGAAACAGACCCTTGGAATGACACATAAACATATCCACATGCCGTAAAACAATATGTTTATGGTAGGCCTACTTGTAAATTCCCACACTGTGTGCAGTGGTTTCCACTATCAATCAATAAATAAAACTTCCATAGCGCATATATCCTCAGCGGACCGAGCTCAGAGGCGCACAAATCTTTAGCGTGATCATGTGTCATAATCGAGGCCAAAGCAGGTTCGTCAACAGGGAGCCGGGCTGCTAAGGGACTAGGGTGGAAAAGCCAGGTCAAAAAGGTGGGATTTAAGTAATTTCCGGAATGTTAAGATTGTTTTGGCATTACGTATTGGCACAGGCAGGGCGTTCCATAAGGCTGGACCAGATATAGAGAAAGCTCTTGACCCAGTCGTAGTCTTTATACGAGGAACAACAAATCTATTCGAATTAGTGGAGCGTAGATATTCTGAGCATTTCGGCCGAACAAGTAAATCAGACAGATATGCAAGTTGGTTTTCTTTTAGGGTTCGGAAAGTTATTGCGCATATTTAAAAATGAATGCGAAACTTGACAGGAAGCCAATGTAATCGTTTTAGAATTGGAAAGGAACGACTAAATCGTGGGGCCTTGGTTACTTCTCTTGCAAGGCAGTTTTGAACGCGTTGTAATCTAGCGATATGTCACGGATATGATAGAAGCATGCCCTACATGTTTGGGATATGGGTTTGCGGAAATTCAGGCTACTGTCGAATAGTACACCAAGATTTTTAGCTGATGTAGATGGATTTGTGTCTTGGCCTAGAAGTAAGCATGGAAAATTATTTAAGAATTGTTCTCCCTGAAGTTTGGTCCCAATAAGAAGAAATTCTGTCTTGCTAGGATTAAGCTTCAGCTTAGATCCTGTCATCCAGGCCGACACACCCATTAAACAATGTTGCAACTTCTCAAGAGATTCCTTAGCGTTTGAAACTGATAGAGACATGTAAATTTGGGTATCATCGGCCCAAAGGTGGTGGTTTATGTCAAAACTAGAGATAATAGCGCTGAGTGATGTAGTGTATAAAGTAAACAGCACTGGACCTAGCACAGAGCCCTGTGGAACTCCATAGGAGAGTGTGACTTTATCTGAAAAGTCTCTTCAATTTTTACGGACTGGCGCCTATTTTGAGCCTGGCCAGATATTCCATACCAATCAGAAAGTCTATCTGTTAATGTGGCATGGTCAATGGTGTCGAAAGCGGCCGACAAGTCAAGCAAGGTTAGAGCCGTAACTTCACCCTTGTCCATACTAATGATGATATCGTTATGTACTTTCAGTAGAGCCGATTCTGTAGAATGATGTTTCCTGTAGGCCGATTGTAATGGATTAGATAGATGGTTATTTTTTATATGAGCTTGCAGCCTATTGGCTACTATCTTTTCTAAGATTTAGGAAATGAAATTTAAGTTGGATACAGGCCTGTAATTTTTCAGCTCGTTTTTAGGAAGAGATATGTTTTTGTAGTGGTCTTACATGAGCTTCTTTGAAATTTTGAGGAAATGTACTAGTTTTCATTGACATGTTAATTATGTCACTGATGGGAGTTATTAATATGTCAAGACAATTTTTCAACACGCTTGTAGGAATGGGATCCAGATCACATGATTTTGACGATGAACTCAAACTAAGCTTTTTAATTTCATCTTCTGACGCACGTTCAAAAACGTTCATTTTAGATCTAATTTCTGGTTTTCGCACTTGTGGAATATTCTGAACTTTATCTGGAAATTTGGAACGGATAGTTTCAATTTTATCCACAAAATACCTAGAGAAATGATCACAAAGTGATTTTACTGATGTGAATTCTGGCAGAGCAGGAGGTGGAATTCTATGCAGAATGTTATTTATTGAATTCCAAAGGCGACGGGGATTGTCCGAATTTTCTGAAATAACATCAGCTAAAAATTTCGATTTAGCTTTTGTCATCATTCTATTACACAGGTGGCTTTGATGTTTGTAACGAGAACGATCTAGATGTGTGCGAGATCTGCACCATGATCGTTCGAGATTGTGGCGAGGGGTTTTAGCCTTCATTATTTCCGGAGTCATCCATGGAGTTGGTGGTTTTCTGGGCAAAATCTTTGTACTTACAGGAGCGTGTTTGTCTAAAATAGAGCTAAGAACAGAATCATACTGTTGACAAAGTGCCGAGAGATCTTTCTCAGGTTTCTTTATTAGATCTGAACTGAGAATATCTGAATGAAACGATTCATAATCAATTTTGTTTATTTTTCGAAACGATATTTTTTCTTTGTTCCATTTCGTCTTACAACAGTCAATTTCTAATATGACCGCAAGATGGTCCGAGATACCTGCTGCCAAAAAAACTGATTTGATAGAATTAGAAATGCGTTTGGTGATTAGCAGATCTAGCCAATGACCATGAACATGAGTCGGAAAATTAACATGCTGCTTCAGATCGAAACATGTGAGGATTTCGTTGAATTTGTTGGTGTTTCCATTTGAGTTATCTAGATGTAAGTTAAAATCTCTCAATATATACAAATTGTCATGCAGTGAAATTATGTTCTCTAGTAGATTATGAAATTCAGCAAAAATTTTGCATGTACCGTTTTGAAGCCTATACAGACAGACAACGAAACCACTGAACGAATTGTTCCCGATACGTGCAGAGATCGCTTCGAACGTTTTAAATGATGGCAGAGGATGAATGTCAGTTTTTAATTGGTCAGACACTAGTATGCCTACACCTCCTCCTGCCCGCTGATCTGCGCGAGGTATGTGAAAAAACGAATAGCCAGGAGGTGAGATATCAGCTATCGTTGATTTCGTTTCATCATGTTTTAACCATGTTTCTGTCACTGCCACAATGTTCAGATTTTTAAATGTTACATATTCGGAGAAGGGGGCAGTTTTAGGTTTGATAGATCGGACATTCATTGTTGCAATTTTGATTCTTTCATTTGAGCCGGAGGGACCCGGATTTAAGCTGACATCTCCTGCCAGTAGAAGTAAGATGGCCAATTTAAAAGATGGTCGAGAAGGTGTTAGTGGAAGTAATTTCCGATTGAAACAAACATTTAAAAGAGGTAATTTTGCTTTGACCAAATTAGAAAACATGATGTTTGTTAATGATGAAGGTTGGTGACAATTTGTTTCAAATATGGTTGGACCACAGGAGGCCAATTCATCGTCCTTATGTATAGATGACACTGCTGTTATGAAAAGAGTGAATATGAAAAAAGGAGTCATGATTTTAGTCATTGGGTCAATGTTTAAAAAAAATGTGCTGATTGATTGCCTATAGTTTGATCGTCAGCTACCTGTATGCCGCCTACGATATCCAAGATTCCTATGGGTAAGGTTGGGCCAATAGGATGCCTATAGTTTGATCGTCAGCTGCCTGTATGCCGCCTACGATATCTAAGATTCCTATGGGTAATGTTGGGCCAATATGATGCCTATAGTTTGATCGTCAGCAGCTTGTAGGCCGCCTACGATATCTACAATTCCTATCGGTAGTGTTGGGCCAATGTTGGTGAAGATAACTAGGCTTATAATTGTTTATGAATATTATACTGGTCACCTACGGCCCTACATATTATGACACTACGTTTATCTATTTACTTTAAATTGTCTCCGCGTACTATATCCACGTTTGTTATGGATTATGCCGGGCCAATGTTGGGCCAATGTAAGCGAAAAAAACTAGGCTTATTAGTGTTTATAAATTATTCTGACCACCTACGATTCTACATATTATGATACAGATGCTAATTTCTTCATACTATTTAGAAAATTATGCAATAATTTGAATAGAAATGGTGACTTATCCGTTTAATCCAACTGAGTGTCGCCGCATTGAGTGTTCATTGAGTGTTCCTTGTTGATTTCCTGACAGTCTCCTAATCCGTTTTAATATTGTGTTCTGTTTTCCATCCGTTGTTTAATTACACATTTTTGAATTCTGCATACTATATACGTGATCTTTAGCTAATTATTTTCTCATTTTGATGTATAATTATGGTAGAAATGTGTGATTTAATCCCTTGTCGGAAATCATTTTTGCACTATGAGAGGTATTATCAGCCCATATCGCACTGTAGCTGTGATAATAGTGTGAGAAAATACATACGCTCTCATGCTTCGTTCGATATGGGGAAATACAGCATATATCCAATGAGTAAGGTGCTCGCGTTCCTTAGGCATTGCACGAGTCCTGTATTTCCCCATATCGCACTCAAATGAACACCGTTTCCATAGCCCCCATCCTAGTTTAGTTATAAGCTCCTCTGTAATCGGGGGAGGGGGGACGGGGTATCAATAACAACTGAACATTTTTATCATTTCATGGACGACCATCATTTAAGACCATAATTTATTAGTTGAGAACTCATACATGGTACACACCCATACATGTTATCCGGGCATAAATCGGCCTGGTGAATCTTGAGCTTACTTTTCCACGACAAAATGTGCGCCTGTTTATTTGCATATCGGGTTGACTTGGTTATCTCGGCTCGTCGTATTTTTAGTTGGTGTTTGGACACACCTCATCTTAGATCGTTCACAGCTTATCTCCCTCGGTCGATTTATCTTTATGAAGGCTTTCTAGCAGATCACTCTCGTGTATCATATTGTTGGTCCAGGACCTGTCTATCCGCCCTAAGATTTAGTCCTGTTTATCGTCTCAGGTTTAGAGAGACGTGTAAAACAAGGATCAGATATGGCACGCTAATAACGGCTTGTATGACCCTCTCACAGCTAAGGCTATTTTGAATAATTATCTGTTTTGGATGGGAACAAATTCAAAATAATAATGAGGGAGGGCGGAAAAATAAGAAATTGGGGTTTTTTCTGCTGAAAGTGGCAACCATTTCATGGGAGCGCTCGGCAGAAGTCGCGCAGTTATCTAAAAAGGTAGAGGCTGGTGAAGGCTCAACACTGTGAATGATGTGAATTATGTCAGTGTTGCAGAAGATTGCTGAATTACATATCTAATGAGTCTGTGAAGAAGAAAAAAAGGAAATCATACGTAATAAATCGTATTGTTGACAAGAAGAATTAATCAAGTAATCTTTCATTGATCTGTAGATATTTGACATTTTATTATATTATGTTCGTGTAAATTTATACGAATGCCATCGGCTTCAAAAGAGGGAAATTATAATGCTAGCTTGTAGGCTTACTTTACGCTTCTGAAGGCTTAAGAGAAGATGGAATAATAGAAGTGACAAAATAACCACTTATTTTAATGACACACTCTATTTTAACTCCACCATAATATCACGCAGTGATTTTATATTGTATGATGCTCTCTTTGTTAGCAGCGTCAACCATCATAAAACTATATACGTCATTGGCACGATTGGCAAAATGGAATATTTAATTAGATGACACATTATCCCTTAATTGGTCAGATGTACGGCTAAAGAACTGTCTCAGGCCTATATTACTATGAAATATTACTATGAAATAATATATATATTTAATAATGTGGTATTTGATTATTTTAAAATTTGCTTACTGATCAATGATCACAGAATACCGCAGTGATACCAAAGACCATGTATAATAAGATGATCGACTTGCGGATTTTACTATACAAATGCGTTTATACATTATGCAGTTGTGTCCCCTTTTAACGGGAGTTGGAACTACGATTTGGCAAGTGTATCATCATATAAAACAAGTGATAATTTCACCTCTTTAGCCTCCAAATAAAAAATAATGTTTTTCTAGGTTTGACAGTTATGACAATATTTATTTTTGGAACGAAAACAACTGCTAATATAGCAAATAAGTCATCTTATATTATGATAAATTTTAGAGTTGACCTCCATTTTGTCAAATCTGAATAATTTTCACTCACTTGAAGTTGTGGATCGCGTCAGCGAGACACAACTTCAGGTGGGTGAAAATTCCAATTGAATACTTTGGCAGTTAAAGGGTTAAAAACAAGACACGGTTATTTCTATGACACAATTTATTTATAGTAGAATTTTAATAATTTTCTATTTTTCCCTCCATTACTGGTAATAATATGTTCATTGTTTTCCCGCATTGTTTTCCCGCATTGTTTTCCCGAATGGGGACATAATAATTTATTTATATATGTAATATTAACGTGAAAAATTCAAAATTTGCATGTGATTTACTGTCTTTGATGAACGTATTAATTTGATCTCTTTCATGCCTCCTATGTAGAATCTGTTCAGTTATATTCCGAAATTTCGTTCATTTGAACTAATTATTTGCATTAAGTATTGACATGGAACAAGAGCCCCACACTCTGAATATTCAAATATTGTTGCTCAGACAGAAATGTATGCAATTTATTATTGGCATTAAATAACTTTACATTGATCACATGCAGATCGCGACACTTTGTAACATATATATCCACTGATATATACAAGAATATTCCCCTACTCAATGGTGATACCCATGTGGGGCGTGAATGATTTCAGCATTAAATAAGCTATTTCTGCGACAGAATCGCTCAAATCAGGTGAATCAGCAGTAACAGTAACAGGCTTTATATCAGCAAAATATTTCTGTTCTGGTATATTCCGTATGATAAACATGACAAATGATCCATAGTCATTAGACTATATAAGTATAGTCATATTATGCTTTCTTTGCCTTTATCTTGGTTTTCTTTGTCCGTATCTACCCTTGCACACATCCTCACCTGCCAGCAAATACTAGACGATGAAACAATGATGGGGTAAGGCTGAAACAGCATTAAAAACGTTGCACCAGCGTCATTCCATAATTGGGTCAGCGTTTCGTTTTGCTGGGCGTCGCCTGTTGTTTGTAAACGATGCATATGAATACGTGTTCATACGGGCGCATCAACCCCTGAAGTGCCAAAGGGAATAAGACAATTAAAAAATATTGATAACTAACCACCAAATTAGTGGATAAAAAAAGCAGTAAACCTCCATCAATACTTATTTTTCTGGTTTTTATGATGTAAAGTATGTATTGTTTTTAATAGGATCAATGTCACAATTACTCGTCGTAATATGGTAAATCATACTTGATAGATGGTAAAAGCATTAGTTCCAACCCCCGATACCGGGGGACAGCACTGAAAGCGATTTCATGTTTTGGCGAGAGTCGATTGTACATGTTCTTTGGTGATACTTAGTAATTGTCACATTATCAATATTCTAGTTGCTCAGTTTTACCGCCATAAGATCAACATCTCGTCTTAAGTCTGCGATGAAGGCACAATTTTTGGCCAAAAATGGGTCAACGTTTCGTGTTCACTGGGAACCTATCTACCCAGCAAACAGCGTCGTAGACGGTGGGCCAACAATGAACCAGCATTGGGTCAATATCTTGTGTTTGCTGGGTAACATGGTTCAATGCCACTTCAGCCCCGGAGATCCTGGACCGACATTGAGTGAAACTATAATTACATATTATACATGTGCTGCTAAATTGTTTGTTAATAGTTTTCATTCAAAGTCATAAACAATATTCACACAATCGCTAACTTCATATAAAAAAACGTGTATATCTATGAAAACTAACAGCAGCAGAATTAACACATGGAAACTAACAACAACAGCAATAACACCATCAACAGCAACAACAACATCACCAACAGCAGCAACAACGGTATCAACAACAGCAACAACAGAAGAAAAAACACCAGCAACAGCAACAACAGAAACAACACCACCAACTCCAGCAACGCTAGCATCAACAACACCAACAACAGCATCAACACCAGCAACAACAGCATCAACAGTACATCATCAGCATAACATGAGCAGCAACAGAATCAACAACAGCAGCTACAAAAACAACATAACGGCAATAATAACAAAAAAAGAACAACCGCAGAAATACCATCATCATCAGCAACAACAACAGCGGCAGCAACATCAACAGCAACAACAAATAGGGCAACAATGCCAGCAGCATATTTATATTTATGGGAAATAATAACAGCAACAACAACATCAACAGCTGCACCCAAAAGTTAAACAAAATCAATAACAATACCAACAGCAGCAACAATGGCATCAACATCAGCTACAACATCAACAACACGAGCAAAAGCACCATCAGCGAAACTAGCAGCAACAGCAGCAACAACAACATCAGCCGCTGCAGAAGCAGCAGCAGCAACCACAGCAGCGGTAGCAACAACAACAGCAGCAGTATCAGCATCAACATCAACGGCAACCGTAGCGATAGCATCAGAAGCAACAACAGCAAGAGTCAAAACAGCAGCAGAAGCAACAGCAGTGACACAAAAAGAAGAAAAATTGAAGTGGCAAAATACAACGTTTTATATCCAAGGGGTATATGTATACATCTGATCTTCTGGTGCCTGATTATTAACCCTTGTAGTGCCGTTGTATTCACGATTTTGAAACAGAAAATCGTATTAACTATTCCAGCTGCAAATAAAAAGTTATCCTTTAACTTAAACCCTTAAAGCGCTGATTTAATTAGTAAAAAAACATCGCAACAGAAACATTTTTTATTTGAAATCATCATAAAATGCCTTTGCCAGCTCTTTCTGATTCATTTGAATACCTATGTTATATATATATATATTATGGGTCTACAATCATTATAAATATGTTCACTCTTACAGTGCGTGGATCGACTTTAGTTGTCACAATCTGATGTCTACAGACGTCAGATTCTGACGACTAAAGTCGATCCCCGCACTGTAAGGGTTAAGTGCATCACAAGAGACAGCAGTTTATTAAAATTTTCGTGATGTATCTGTGCTATCACAGCTTATGGCAGCGTTATTTTGTGTTTATGAAAATGCGGTGACTACTAAGTCTAGGATTTTTATATGTTATGATCACCTTAATTAAAACTTAACATAATGGTTAACATCGTATTAGCCTTGTTCTCTCAGAGACACACATATTAAATAGTGGCGGGCATTTTTGCTGTTTACTGTCCGTCGTTTTCATGGTGGCGGGCATTTTTGCTGTTTACTGTCCGTCGTTTTCATGGAGGTCGCATTAGAAAAGCTTAATTTTACAATTTAATTAAATACAAATTTAATTTCAGGAACAGTAATTAACTAAGCGGGGTTGTTTCAAATACTGACAGTTTATTCTCGGAACATTAACTTCTTTGCCATTTTTCTCACATATTAAACATCAAAAGGCCTCCATCCTATATCCCATGATTTAGATCATAGTGCCACCATCTCCAATATGTTGTTACATTAATCAGGTCATTCTATTGTCTGATATTAGTGGCATCTGGTTATGAAGCTGATATATTACATCTAACATTATTTCCTTACACCTGGATCAGGGACCGTATTCTCGACCAAGTTACGATATATCGTAGGCTTCTGATTGGTCGAGATAGTCATCTCGATCAATACGAAGCATACGATATATCGTATCTTGTACGAAAAAACGTCCCCAGATGTTCAGCACCTGGGCCATAATCTATAGAAAACTCTGGGATTCACAGAGACGCGATATTTTACAATGTGCAGGAAGGCATATTCACTCACTCATCCGCTTATTGGATATAGTTTTTTTTTAGAATAACGTATGTTGGCTTAGAAACGTCACCTTATACTTAACTGGCTGATATAAATAAAGTTAACCGATTGCCTGCCTGTCTGCCTTTTTCGTTCGTTCGTTCGTTCGTTCGTTCGTTTGTTCGTTCGTTCGTTCGTTCGTACTCGTTCGTTCGTTCTTGGTTCCTTTCCTTCCTTCCTTCCTTCCTTCTTCCTTCCTTCCTTCCTTCCTTCCTTCCTTCCTTCCTTCCTTCCTTCCTTCCTTCCTTCCTTCCTTCCTTCCTTCCTTCCTTCCTTCCTTCCTTCCTTCCTTCCTTCCTTCCTTCCTTCCTTCCTTCCTTCCTTCCTTCCTTCCTTCCTTCCTTCCTTCCTTCCTTCCTTCCTTCCTTCCTTCCTACCTTCCTCCCTTCCTTCCTTCCTTCCGTTCCTACCTTCCTTCCTTCCTTCCTTCCTTCTTTCCTTCCTTCTTTCCTTCTTTCCTACCTTCCTCCCTTCCTTCCTTCCTTCCTTCCTTCCTTCCTTCCTTCCTTCCTTCCTTCCTTCCTTCCTTCCTTCCTTCCTTCCTTCCTTCCTTCCTCCTTCCTTCCTTCCTTCCTTCCTTCCTTCCTTCCTTCCTTCATTCTTCTAATTCCTTGATTCCTTCCTTCCTTCCGTCCTTCCCTTCTTCCTTCCTTCCTTCCTTCCATCCTTCCTTCCTTCCTTCCTTTCTCCTTCCTTCCTTCCTTCCCTCCTTCCTTTCTTCCTTCCTCCCTTACTTCCTTTCTTTTTTTTTCTCTTCTTCTTTCTTTCTTCCTCTTTTCTCTTTTCCTTCCTTCCTGCCTTCCTTCTTTCCTTCCTTCCTTGATTCCTTCTTTGATTCCTTGATTCCTTCATTCCTTTCCGTCCTTCCCTTCTTCCTTCCTTCCATCCTTCCTTCCATCCTTCCTTCCTTCCTTTCTTCCTCCCTTCCTTCCTTCCTTCCTTCCTTCCTTCCTTCCTTCCTTCCTTCCTTCCTTCCTTCCTTTCTTCCTTCCTTCCTTCCTTCTTTTCTTTTTTCTTCCTTTCTTCTTTCCTTCCTCTTTTCTCTTTTTCTTCCTTCCTTCCTTCCTTCCTTCCTTCCTTCCTTCCTTCCTTTATTCCCCCCTCCCTTCCTTCCATTCTTCTTTCCTTCCTTCCCTCTTTCCTTGCTTAATTCCTTCCTTCCTTTTTTCCTTCCTTCCTTCCTTCTTTCCTTCCTTCCTTCCTTCCTTCCTTCTGTCCTTCCTTCCTTCCTTCCTTCCTTCCTTCCTTCCTTCCTTCCTTCCTTCCTTCCTTCCTTCCTTCCTTCCTTCCTTCCTTCCTTCCTTCCTTCCTTTCCTTCCTTCCTTCCTTCCTTCCTTCCTTTCCTTCCTTCCTTCCTTCCTTCCTTCCTTGCTTCCTTCCTTCCTTCCTTCCTTCCTTCCTTCCTTCCTTCCTTCCTTCCTTCCTTCCTTCCTTCCTTCCTTCCTTCCTTCCTTCCTTCCTTCCTTCCTTCCTTCCTTCCTTCCTTCCTTCCTTCCTTCCTTCCTTCCTTCCTTCCTTCCTTCCTTCCTTCCTTCCTTCCTTCCTTCCTTCCTTCCTTCCTTCCTTCCTTCCTTCCTTCCTTCCTTCCTTCCTTCCTTCCTTCCTTCCTTCATTCATTCATTCATTCATTCATTCATTCGTTTGTCCGCTTGTTCCTCCGTTCCTATATTTATGTATTTATCTATGTATTTATCATTCACTCGAACGCAATCAAGTCGGCTAATATACAAACCTAGACAGTCCCTATCACATCTAGTAAATCAGACTGTTGATTTCGCCATAGCATGTGTCGCCTCGGCCCTGTAGTAACTCATCCCGGCTATATAGACTATCTATCTATTTTTCTTTATATTATTCAGCCGTCGTATCATTCAGAGACGGACATCACGTGCTACTTATGTTAATTATGTTGTCATGTTCTTGACAAATAAGCACGCGCGAGATAATACGTGATTTAAAATGATGTGACAATTCAAGGAGAAAACAGAAAACCATATCATGTGAGAACAAAGACTATCCTTTTTGCTATAATGGATGGTATGTCACTATGGTGGAAACGTCAGCCTTTAAACGTGTTACAGACGGTTTAAATCGGTGAAAACGGTGTTAAAATACACCCGTGACGTCAGTCTATTTTTATAACAGTAGAACCGGATATGCGAGTCTACTGTTATTATGTACTGGTCAGGTCGGTCACACATGAAACTGCATATTAATATTTCATGGTTCAGCCATACTGACAAAAAAATATAGGTTTTCTCTGTCAAATCTTGGAACATGTGGACATATTATGTGTATTTTAAATCAAAGAAATTACTCAATTACAATAGATTCGTAGATCCCAATATACTCGGCGCTTCGCGCCTCCTACATTCGGATCTCCGAATCTATCGAATTTCGTTCTTTCTCCTTGACTTACACGAAAAACACATTTTTCAAAATGTAATGTACCATTATAGCATGGACATCTGTAAAGATGAGTGTTTTTTATTTACTCCAAGCGTCAGCAGTGCCAGATTCAAACAGCAAATGGCCTGAATGTCAATGTCAACCCTCTGAGCGTTAATCACGACTATAGTCGTTTTATCAGCCGATTTTATCAGGCGAATAACTCCGATTTTTTGTAAAAAAAAACCTGGAATCCAAAAGTGTTTTTTTCAATTTGAAATTATCATAAATGTCTTAGTCAGCTCTTTCCGATTTATTTGAATACCTATGTCATGGGTTTATGACCAATACCGTAGCGCTGCTTATGGAAAGCTATTGTTGTTGCGATATAGTGCTGCTCAGCCTGGTATTAGTATAGTCAATAATGATATACAAATCGCTGCCAGGGAATTCCATACCCTTCCTTCAAAATTAGTGTATACTACATCAGGCTGAACCGCAGCATTTCCCAACAAAAATATTTTCTGATAGGCAGCGCTACGGGTGCCGGTGAATACAAATATGTTCACTCTTACAGTGCGTGGATTGACTTTAGACGTCAGAATTTGACGTCTACAGACGTCAAATTCTGACGACTAAAGTCGATCCCCGCGCTATAAGGGTTAAATCAATCATACTAGGGAAATCAAATTGTGTTTAGCTTTTCAAATGTTTGGCTTCAAGCTAAACAAATATGAGTAATGGTCAACCGCTTGAAGTTGTGGGTCGCGGTCGCGAGACACAACTTCAAGTTAGTGAAAAAATAAATTATTTAACTTAGCGGTTGAAGGGTTAATTAGGGCCTTCGCTCGTGAAATTAATCTGGAGATTATGAATAACATAATTCAATTCAGATCGGATTTCTGAGGGATTTGTGATGGTGACCTCCATGCGTCTGAAGGCTAAACGGTTCTAAATCACGAGGCGCAATGTCAGACAAAGCCAGATGACAGCACTCAAGGTCACACGGATTACCACGGGGATGGATAACATGCCTAACTGATTCACTGTGTTTAACCCTTTAACCGCCAAATTATTCAACATTATATTTTCACCCACTTGAAGTTGTGTCTCGCTAACGCGATCCACAACTTCAAGTGAGTGAAAATTATTCAGATTTCACAAAATGGAGGTCAACTGTTTTCAAATATTGCTGATTGATGTCACATTTTATCTTTAACATGTTTAAAAGGTGGTACTTAATCTGCTAACCAAAATGCGGCACCGGCGGTTAAAGGGTTAATGATAACAGGGATCAGGTGATTTTACCCCTAAGTATGTCTATTGTCGTTTTAATCCTTTTTATGAGCTGATGAAACGTGTGTTAGAACATCAAGATTTTGCAAGTGTCTTTGTCCCGAATGAAACAAATAACTTTCACCAAATTGAAAGTGTGGGTCACGGGAACGTGACAAAGTTGAAGTGGGTGGAAATTTAGGTTAGGTAACATATTAGTGTGGGGATTAGCTTAGTGATCAGATGAATTGATGGATGATAATAAATGGGATTTTGATTTTGAGTTGAATCATATGATAAGGCCTGCGGACACGAATTCGAACCAGTCGGGCATGAAACTCTCAATAATTTCGACTCAAAAGAGGAAAGTCTGGTGATCTTTTATCAAACCTGAATAGTGAGAGAAATACGCCGATCTGCTACATTGTCATTCTGAGACATGAAAATAGGGACCATCTTATATATTAAAATATATTACTAGATTTATGTGTTAGATATAGTGCGCTGTTGCAACTATAACAACAAGAACTTATGCACCATTGCACCAGACATGCATGAAATGAAAATCAAGTAAGACAAAAGAGTATATTCGTTCATAATAATAGCTCCTGCTGTATCATTATTTTGGTTAGTTTATCAATTCAAATCACTTTTATTCACATTGAGTTGATATTTGCGGCAGGCGAAAAGACGTGATTGATTACGATGGTGAATAGACGCCAAAATAAAGTAGACACAATGATCGAATCCAACAAAAGGAATGCACTACAATAAACAGTAGGCCTACTGCTCTGCAAAGCTGGAAAACAGTAAGCCTTTATTGTCTTTTAGCTCTGCACGACAGAGTAGGCCCTAATCCAATTCATAGAGCTAGATGCAGCACTTTTTTTGAGTAATAACGACAGCACACCAGGTGTTACTGTTGTTTATCAAATATTATTGCATCCCGAAACAATATTATCACGAGATCTACAGCCTATCTTGCCATGAAGGCCGACACAGTACGTGTTTTTTGGACTAATAATGATTTTTTCAATGTGTTTGCCATTTGTTATTTATTGTAATCGCCAAGCGACATCTGTTGTTTTGGTTTATTGTGTTCATATCCGCTCTGAATAACAATATAACAACCAATGCAATGTTAGTCATAAAATACCCTGGTAAATGTACTATTTGCATCGGCAAATACGTGTAACCCTTCACCTGCCAGTGACGTATACCACTGTATACCACGAAAATTATGTGAAACACAGTGACGTCACTCGGTGAAAACAAGGTTTTAAATGAACCCTCGCCCATACTTCATTTTATTAGCCAGCTTGGTGAAAACAAAGGAGGTCGAGGTGATTGAATTTCACAGAATTCGTGAAACCATTTTCCTATATATATACTAGTGACGTATATACGCAAATATTTATGCAAATACGTATCTATGTGCTAGTGATGTTCACACGCGTCGGTTGACAGATTGTAGTAAATGTATTCAATCATACCGCTTATTGTATTTCTGGCCTAAACTTTGCCTGCCCCGTTGGCTCATTCGGTCCGGTTGTGGCTCGAAACTAAAGGTACTGTTTTCGAATCGCAGCCGGGTCGGATGTTTGTCGTGGGGTTTTGTATATGCAGTTCTTCAAACTACTCAACGGCCTGATTCACACATGTTCTAGAACTATTGTTGACTTAAAATAAACCCATTTGGAATATAAATAATAAATTATGTGAACCTATTACATGTTTTTTTGGTCAGACGTAAAATTTGCGCGTTTTTCTTTGGGCTTAGGAAAATTGTATGTATCTCACAGATTTGCCCAATGAATGTAAAGCCACTGGCACAGGCTACGAATGAAAAATATTTTGTGTCTAATCTTTGTCAAATGAACAGGAGAGCTTTGAGTTAATTTTAGTTTTACCTATTTTTTTCTACTTTTTCAGTAAATAGTCAAAATATTTTTTTCTCAACTGATTTTTGTGTATGATAAATATATATTTTTTTATTCAAACATGTTCTAGAACTATTGTTGACATAAAATAAACCGATTTAGAATAAAAAATAATGGGCTATTTGAACATTGTACAAACTTTTTGGGTAGGATGTAAAATTTGAGTATTTTTCTTCAAGCGCGGGGAAATGGACAGTGTTCCACTTTTTTGCCCAATGAGTATCGGGTACCCAAAATTTAAAAATGTACCAACATCTTTGATATCAGTTAAAAGTAACTATCAAGGGCTTCAACGTGGATACATAAAATTTTACTACTGTTAAAAACGAAATGTACAACAAAGCGCTAAGTTTGTATTTTATCCCTCCATTTGAACAATTTCCAACGTTTTTTTAGTGAATACCAGCAAGACTTCTCGCTCCTGTTAACTTGACATGGTATAAATATTTGTTATTACTTTTACATTCTCTAGAGACATTTTTCAAAAGTTATCTTGACGACTGACGAAGTGACCACTTCCACTTTTAAAGTTATCTCAACCACTACAGAAGTTAGCATGGCCACTGAAGAAGTGATCACAACGACTTTAAACGTTATCTCAGCCACTACAAAGTGATCTTGACCACTTAAGAAGTGACCACAGCCACTTTAAAAGTTATCTCAGCCTCTACAAAAGTGATCTCAGTCACCGAAGAAGTGATCACAGCAACTTTAAACGTTATTTCAGCGACTACAATGGTAATCTTGGCCACTGAAGAAGTAATCACAGCCACTTTAAAAATTATCTACGCCACTACAAAAGTGAAATTGACCACTGAAGAAGTGATCACAGCCACTTAAAAATTTATCTCGCCAATACAAAAGTTATCCTGGCCAGTGAAGAAGTGATCGCATCCACTTTAGATGTTATCTCAGCCACTACAAATGTGATCTTGGTCACTAACAACTGGTGGCAGCCAATTTAAAGGTTATCTTAGCCACTACAAAGTGATTTGTGCCACTGAAGAAGTGATCACAGCCACTGTAAAAAATATCTAAACGACTGCAAAAGTGATCTTGACCACTGAAGAAGTGATTACAATAACTTTAAAAGTGATCTCTGTCTCTGGCCACTGACGAAGTGCTCACAGTGACATTAAAAGGGATCTCAGCAACTATTACAGTAATCTTGGCCACTGAAGAAGTGATCTCAGCCACTTTAAAAGATATCCTGTCGCAGCCAGCAATTTTTTACGTCTAGCCAAAAAACAGTGTAATATAATCACATTACTCAGTATTTTTATTCCAAATGAGTTTATTTTAAGTCCACAATAGTTCTAGAACTTGTTTGAATCAAAACTAAACATATACACAATACAAAAATCAGCTAAGGGAAAGTTATTTTGACTATTTACTGACAAGTGTGAAAAATAGGTAAAATTATAGTTTAAAAATCCAAGTTAAAGATCTCTTGTGGATTTTTCAGATCGGGCAGGAAATATGTTACATCCACGTGCAAGCCTGTGCCAGTAGCTTTCTGTTGATATCAAATATATTGATATATCTCAAAATGTCACTCGCCTACTCAGTGGGCGAAAATGTGTAATATGCTCGATTTTTTCAAAACGGAAAAAATCGCGCATAGGTCATGTACACTTCTAGCCATATTTCAGTAAAGCAGCGGCAGTTACCTGATCAACAGGTTGATTCTGGCCCCTGAATTTTCAAGCTATGTGAACATAATAGTGACCTAAATTCCCATTCCGGGTGACACCTTACCCCCAGTCACGTCTGGTCTAATGTTACTGTACGCTATAAACACCCCTTGAAATCATTCGATAAGAGTACCGTATAGTTCCGACTTTCGGCTTCCTTCGGTCGCGATATTTTCATGATTGCGCAAAATGCGACGTAAAGCAATTTTGACCCACGGCCAAAACTGTGTATACAAGAATTGGGCTGGAAGCATCGTAGACGATGGGCCAACAGTGGGGAATTTAATCGTGTTTCCTGTGATATGCCTACACAACTATGAAAACATTCCTGGCATTATCCATTCACCACCGGTGAATATTAAAATAAATCCTATCCTAAAAATGACCTATATGCTGTAGATGAACATTGTTTAACTAACCGAACCGTTGATGTGTTTAGAAATAGATGATTGAAAATTATACAAATAAATATTTCACATATCCACCTTCATTTATGTCGGACTCTCGATACAACCTCCCCATACCTCTATTTCTCACTAGATGTCTCTGTCTGTTAATGGCGTCTGCGGAAAAATCGTATATATTGTTCACCAGAGGGCTCCCTTATTAAATTAGTCAGTGTGATAGTTTCAATAAAAGGAATCAAATAGAATCTCGTCTAACTCCACTCATAATTCTGTGAAACTCAATAGCCTTGACCTCCAATGCTTTCACTGAGTTAGCTAATACAATGAAGTATGGAGGGAGGGGATCAAATATAAACACTGTTTTCACCGAGTAGCTATTCGAAAGGGTTCCCTGTGACGTCACTGCAAGTTTCACAGGATTAGGTTTCTTAGTACCAAAACAAAGATAAACATCTTAGCGACAAATCTAGAGGTGGTATCTTTGTCAAAATTGTCCGAAAAAGGTAAACAGGCTGTTTCTAGCTGTCAAGCATTTCACATTCTCAGTCGGCAGCCGCCGGAATTTGATCTGATTCCATTATAACGTGCTCCATGTTACATTTTGACGGAGGGTAGATCAAGACTAGTATGATCACTATGTCTGTAGCTGCTTCAATAACTGTGATTGGCAGTATCACACACCATCAGATCAGCTTATCAATGTATGATCCATATGGATTATAATCTAGATGTTTTGTGCGATCAAGATCATTGTGTCGAACATTATAAAGATGAATTATGTTTTGATAATGACGTATGTTTCAGCTAGTTGAGGCAATACAAGCATGACACGTTGACACAGTTTTGCTGTCACGTTGACCCGCTGTTTGCAACGCTGTTTGCTACGCCGAACCGACCTGATAAATTATATTTTTTAATTTTGTAAGTGCATGGCCATAAAGGACTCATATTTACTTCGATTTGAAGTTTAAACACTCATTTCATTTCCATTAACAGTGAATTTGTGTGCATATCCAACTGATTCAAAACAATTAACCTTTACAGTGCGGGGATAGACCTCAGTCGTCAGAATCTGGCAACTAAAGTCTATCCCCGCACTGTAAGAGTAAAAGAATATATAATGGCCCATAACAGAGGTATTCAAATGAATCAGAAAGAGCTAACTAAGACATGTATGATGATTTTAAATTGAAAAAAACCCTTTGGTCTCCATGGTTTATATTTAAAAAATTCAGCGCTTTAAAGGTTGAGGTCGTGCTCAGCACATCAAGGGATAAATCAAGACTGGGTAAACATCCTGTTAGAATTCCGCGGCAAGAAACATATACCCCATGTAGTTTTAAACTAAACAACGCTGAAAAATGAATGTATAAACTATGGAGAAGAAAGTTTGTTTTCAATTTGAATTATTATAAATGTCTTTAGTTATAGCTCTTCCCGCTTTATTTGAATACCTATGTTAGGTGTCTATGGCCTTTGGAATTTTTGTAATTCTTTCAATCGGGGATTGTCTTTAGACGTCAGAATCTGACATCTAAAGACGGTTCTTCCTTCATCTGAGAGGGTTTATGTTTGGCCAGGTCATGTTGGTTGAGAATAATGTTCCAACGATATAAGTATATTTATGATATGTGTTTGTTTTTCACCACCAACTGGTGAAATTGAAAGCAAAATATGTATATTTTTAGCAAACAAAATACGCATAGGAAACAGACTGTTTAAAATGTTGTAAGAATGCACCTGGAAGATAAACTAAGGGGTTTTGTCAAGTTGAAAAAATAAAAAAAATCCGAGAAAAACTCGGAAGCGGGTGGGTGGGTCAAGCCTCAACTCGGATTTGATTTTTTTTGGGGGGGAATTTGTGTTTGTTTGTGTTTTTTGTGTTGTTTTCTTGTTTCCAAATGTTTCAAAAAAAGTGAAAAACTGGATAGGGGGGTGGGTTGGGGTTAGTCTGACCAATCCGAGTTTTTCTGGGAATAATGATTTTTTGTTAACTTGACAAGAACCCTAGCACGTTTCTATTTCCATATGCACGTTTTTGTAGGTAAAATGTTGTACCACTAAGTCGCGACTTTATAATCAATCTGGCATGGAAATGTTAAAGTGATCTATCACCCCTTATATTGTATGAATAATTATGTCCTTATATGGGGTGATTGGCTATCATGTGACCCTCTCAGAGGGTCACATGATAGCCAATCACCCCATATAAGGAAACACTTGTGCCCCATCTTGTGGCCACTTTGAATTATTTGTCACAAAATTATTCATACTATAGAAGGGGTGATAGATCACCTTCTAACCTTCACAGTTTTTAAACACACATTCAGGTATTAACAGCTCATATATTATTTTAGGTATTTCATTTTAATAATAAAAACTATTTGCTACATGGTGGTTGCTTACTATTGAATTGAGAAAATGAAAATTATCCTACCTAAACATTTGTCTAGGCAACGCGCGTATACGTTGGCCCAACATTATGTCAATCTTAGTTTAATGCATTGTGTTAGATGAGACGCCTAATTCTCAAAATGAACCAAGAGGGGCGTTGGTGGAGAATGTGTATGGATTATAAGAGCACACATAAAAAGTCCTTTCTAAAAGCATCATTGTCCTGGCCGCACTTTCTTCGCAGTTTTACAATTATTGTGTATTTTTAGAAATAAGGTTAAAGACGTAAACACATCATTTTATCTGAGCGTATATGAGTGGGATGTTGAGTGGAACAGATTTCAAGACAAATGACTGATCCAATAATGGCGCATGTGGACATTTCTTCTGCTGCGTGTTGTTTCTATGTTTCGTCATTTGAAACTAGAATTGCTAACGCAATTTCCAGCTTCAAATGACGACCAATATTCATATTTTTGAAAAATAGACATCAACCAAATTAATTGACAAAAATGAATTTTATTTTTTGAAAATAAACATCCCCAGTGTTGGAGACCTATATGTTCGACCCTAGCATCTCAATGGTGTATCTGCCTTGGTCATATTGTTTGTACTGTTTAATTTCGATCATGGAATATTTCAATAATTTTTGACTTTGTGCTTCTGTATGATTACTTTTTCAAGTCCGTGCATAGGATTATTTGTATACACTTTGCATGCAAACTTTGATTATACTTTTCAATCAAATAATGGCTTTGTGCTCGTAAAATTTCATTCAACCAGCAATAATTGTCAACTATGGAATGTGGAACATTCACAGGGGAGGTGTGGATACAAAAATATGCTTGTAAAAAATCTTCTATTCTTGCGACTTCACTTCAAGTCGCCACAGATGCCCCACGCATGTGTAATAAGCTGTGGTTGACCTGGCATAATCCCTGGCTTCCGGTGAGGGATTCAGAAGCTTAGTGATCCGCCTACTGCCTAGAAAAACAAGAAAACTCACCTGCCAACACTTCACGCGAGACGCTGACCTCATGTTTCTTATATGTACTTTCTTTCTTATGACCATTCGCATTTCTCAGGCTTTCCAATTTATCCGATATGTAAAACATGTCCATTTGAGTGTAATATGGGGAATCATCAAATGAATACGTGTGTTGTATTTTTTTATAATATCGCACAGAAATTGAGCAAGGTTTGTATTTTCTCGCACGATCAAGTCACACAAGATATTTCTGCCAATCATTGTAGCTCCAACTACTGTAAGAGTGTCATAATTATGTGCTTTACAGATCACAGTGTAAACCACAGCACAGAGTGTCATATGGGCTGATACCGATATATGTGTCACAGTGAGCACCTTTACACAGAGTGTGATGTGTCATGTTATTTTCTATTGCACTATAATGATAGAAAATCATCGTCATTACTGTATAAATCAACTTAAAACACATATTTAATAACATCAAAAAATCCCCGCGATTAAAAAAATAACAATTATATTCCCTCTTTTTCGAATTAATGTTAGTTAGATGACACGCGCGAAATGGTTACGTTGCCTTCTAACGAAATAACGGAGCATAGCGATGACGGATTCAGAGCCCCCCCCCCCCCCCCCTTGTACAGTGTCCTACAATCAAACACATTGTGGACACGTTTTAAACTAAATGCATTTTAAATTATAATCTATATTAATATAATAAAGTTTCAATAATTATTCAGTAAAATGATCTTATATATAGCGCAGTTCCAGTCCGTGGGTCTGCTCAGTGAGCTTAACAAACCAAAATATTATTTAAAGTTCTAAAAAGAGGTAAGGTATGTTTAAAAATCATATGTGTGTATAAGAAGATGGGTTTATAGGTTTGTTTGAAAGAGGTTAGTGTAAGACTGGAAGATATATAAGTGGGTAGCTTGCTCCATAATGTGGGAGCGGCCTTGTAAAAGGCTTGATCACCGAAAGTCAGAAAAGACGTGTCTAGATGTAATATGTGATAATAAAGTTGGGTAGTTTAATAAAAAATGTATTCGCATAGACATTGGTGTAATAGAAACTAATCAAATATTCACAAATCCCTCATCTCCATTATCTAACCATTGTGCTGCTAGACCCGTTTAATTGCGGCTCCGAACAGAAACCTTGAAGTCATTTAACTAGAGCATGGCATTGTCGTGACTTTATTCATTCTGTCGCGATATTACCATGATTTTGAAACAAGAAAAATAATAAGTCACTAAAAATACATAAAAAATAGTTGGTGATAAATCATCCCTTTGTCAAATAGTTATATCTGTGAGATCTATATTTTACATATTAGATCGAAACATTTTTTCGTCATCTGACCTGAAGCTGGAAATTTCGTAAGCAATTCCAGCTTTATGTACACAAACAGACACGTATTATTGTTAGGGGTATTACCTTTCCACTCCAAATGTTATTCTACCTGAATAAAGTTTTTTACGAAACAATCACATTATTTTATTGTCTATGTTATGTATCAAAACCGAAGGAGGGGATATGAAAATTGTAACATTTTATATCATAAAATCTTATATATTATGCGTGTAAATGAATCTACATGGTCTAATATGGAAAGTTACACAGAACCCATTAGTACAACTGATAATAATTGCTAACAAATATCTCCTATTTATAAATACCCGTGATACTGTATTTACTGTATGCCGTCAGCACTCTCATGTTCTCACCTGACAACCTAACAAGCACGGGATGTTGAGCCAACGTTGATTTAAGGCTGACCCACCGATGATCCAAGGTTGATCCACCGATGATCCGAATAATCACCTTTTTATCTAATGATCGTCGTAATCATGCTTGCTATATTCAGATCAAAGCTTTGATATTTTACACAACAAGCATATGATTTCATTACCAATTTAATTAGACCGAAATAAAGAAATGACCTTTCTTGTATAAATATCGATTTGTTTTGACTGTCATAATTTATATACTTCTTCTACTTCATCACCATCATTATATTTATTCACAAAGAGCGAGATCGTGATTGGATTTGACCTTCGTCTGACTGAATTATCACCCAGTTTTTTTTATTTTTCATCATTGAAGGTGAAAATAACGTTAGCATTTCCAGCTTTAAATGTGGATACATAGCTCTGATTCAATGAGCGTCTACCACAACCTATTACAATGTCTGTGCAGTTTGTTCGGTTTGGAATCTGCTTATAAACGGATATAAGTACATTATTTAACATTGGATCAGCGATATAGACGATGAACCAGCATTACATTTTCATTCTATCTTTTCAACACTCGATCATACTTGTTGAGCCGTTATGCATCCGCTAAGTCTTGAATACTAGAGATTAATAATCTCTGCTGATTACAACTTAGCAATCTTTATTATGTTTTCAAACAAACCCGCAAATCAATTAGATCCAAGTTTAGTGTTTTGTTGACCCAGTGTCATGGTGTCGTGTCGTCTTCGGTGATGAAGTAATTAAGGTAAATCACTTATCGCGAAACTAATTGATGAAACAGCAAACTGGCTCTAAGTCACGATAATCTATGTAACCATGGTAACGTCTGATTAACGACAAATCACCTGTTACTTTAACATATCATAAAAACTGAGCAAATTCAATATGTGATATCTTAGTACTTCAGATGTAAATTATTGCTACAATTTTTTTAATTTAAAATCGTCATAAATGTCTTAGTTAGCTCTTTCCGCCTCATTCGAATACCTATGTTACAGATCTAAGGCCATTTTGATGTTTTTAATATCTTCACTGCGGGGAAGGATATTAGACGTGTCAGAATCTGACGTCCAGAATTATACTTTGTTATTGTACACAACATGATTTTATTGTCATGCTTTTTCTAATCCAAATTATCACAAATCACCTGGTCACTTCCAAGGTCATTAAACAATCCCGTCTGCTATATTCGGATCTGACGATCTCATACTCATTGAAAAAAATAAATTAATCGCCTGTTTATCGCAGATATCATCTTGTTTTGATAGCTACCATTTAAACAGCTTTTTGGGTGATCACGTTTTTTTATATTTATATTTTACTTTTAATTAAAAAACATCTAAACAATCAGGTATGATACATCATCATCATTGATATATTTCTTTTTGAGGAGATTAAGCTCGGGATTCATATTACCTTTGCTTTTCAATCATTTAAAACTGGATTTGTTGACGCAACTTTAGATGCCCCATCTATTGTAGTATACAGGAAACTCCATTTTAAATGATTTTTTTAGGGATTAGCGTGCTTGGCCGTTTGTTTAACCCAATGGAACCGATTTTCCAAAATTCTAAATTAGGGAGCTTAAATATTCTTGACCTCATGAGATGTATATAATACTTATGAAGGCTGCTAAATTATATCTAGGTATTATCCGAAATATACAATAGCGATAGACATATAGTTAAAGCCACACAATCAGGCCAAAAATCTTCATTTGTATATTGGTATATTGGTATATTATGTTCATAATATGCGAATATTTCTATAGACTAGAATAACAGAAGCATTTTTAATTTTGTGTTGCTGTGACAACGTAGCCAGTGTATTTCTCATTTAGCTGTTAAATGCACAACACAAAATTAAAAACAACGTATGCAGTTTTGGTTTATGGACATGTTGACGTATTTTGGCCATATGAAGGAGCCAAAATAAAAATGATAATTTTGTTCTGGATATGTCACTTTAAATCAGCGGTATTGGATAATTCCTTGGCGTTTTTTTATTGCAAACAAGATGACTTCAGAAATGAACCATTTCCATAAATCTATGTTTTATTGGGGCGATTTGAAATAACGCAGTCCTATAGTCTTTTCATATAACCACACCTAATTAATACACTTCCCATAGACTTACATGTATTATGGTACATACGATTAGCCATCTTAGTATTCTTCAATTGTAGCACTGTAGATAAACCTATGTATTTTTTATTCATCAAGACATATTCTATCAATATCAAACATAAAAATATGTTCTTTAACATTGGCATTTGTTCCTATTAGCGTGTGTAACCGGCAGTTCTGATAAATGAAATGAATCGGGCTTTAGGCCACCTTTGTGCACATATAGGCTAAACTGGGCCAGAAGAACCTTCTAAGGATAATTAGATGAATGAGATGACACTGTCCTCCAGACACAGGATTCGAAATTCGAACCCTGGCGGTCTGAGGCCGAGCACGCTACCTCTCGGTCACGGAGGCTTCCCTCAATACTGAATTTTTTACACGTGGATGGGGAAGAAACATTTTTGTTTCTGTCAAATCGCCGGGACCGGGAACCGCACCCCGAACTCTAGCATCAAAGCAGCGGTGCTAACCACTACCGAGCCCCCGCCCCGGCAGTTTTGAGGAACTGAGAGTCATTAGAACACGCCACCTAGCGAATGCACGAGAAAAAAATGACTTCCAGCATAGGGACTATACGTTATATATGAATTTACTGATTTCGATGTTTTTTTAATTACAAATGATATCTCAATCCAAATAACTGGGTAGCAAATGATATTTCTGCGATATTGTCGACAGAGGCTGCTGTCTAGCCATAATTTATAAAAACAATCATGTACATCTCTCAATTTTAAAATTCACATTATTGTGGTGAAGCGTTATTAGAAATGTCTAGTCACGTGACCCGCTACTCACTTACACTGTATGGCCTTCAATTTATCTGAATAATCTCCTCAGCTTAACAACAAAGCTGGATTTCCCTGGAGAATTATTTGTTCTGGTGGACCCTGTGATCAGTTGAGAACCTGATTACTCTGGTAGTTTATTATTCCACGTCTGGTCTGTTAGATTGACTTTTTTATCTGCCTAAACCTTGTCCTGCTAGATATCTGTATAAATACTTCTTTGTGAAAGTTTCAAAATTAATGTCACTAAAATTGTTATTATATTTTGGACTGTATACTCTTTGTTTGGTTTTACCAATAGTTCAATTTAATAAAAAAAAAATGAAATAAAAATGTCAATTTGGTAATTCAAACTTAACATGAATGTAACACTCAACATGACACAATAGAAAAATAGATTGATTAGCCAATCGGTAGCATGTATTGTTTAATTGGGCTTTGAAATACTGATTTTATATACATTATGTCGCAATAAAAACGGGGAATTTGACTACCATTGGCTTAATCCTATTATTTTCGCAGTCAATAAGATACATTAAAAATGCCCACATTGAAAAAAATATGTTCTATTTGGGTTACTCTACATAATAAAACAGGCTAATTTTTTTTAGTTTTAAACATGTTTAACCCCAATTTTTTATATGACATAATTCTATTTCTTGCTAAATGTGCATAACAATTGTGTAAATATAGGCGTTTCTGTGATAAACGTCACAGATTTCGTCCCATTATACTTACACATTTATAGTAACATTTAAAGTACCAGCTCACACGTACATCTCATTTTCAATAATAATTTGATACACTGAGAATATTCCTTCCCATGTTAAACCCATAAAAAACATTCTCACAATGTAAGGTTGATATTAGCTTCTCATAATGGGACAGTATAAAAATTATTAGGCGTATATTCTGTATAAAAATAGGCAAAGCTATATTTTACAATTTAAAATATATAAAATGTGGAGTGTTTAAAACGTCACAGTGATCAGCGTACCTGCATGTGTGAACAATAACTACGCCGTATTCACCAATCCCGCTGACATTGGTAAATTGTATACTGGTCTCAACCCATTATATTCACTCTTGAGATTTATTGCGTTTTTTACAAAAAGAAAACATTGTTCATTTCAATTCACTTGACACTTCAAGACATTTCTCAATATAACCTAGCTACTATTAGTATCTGATACTTCTGTGTTTGTCATTCTGTTGATATATTAGTAGCAGGATATTTTCAAAAGCTTGCAAGGTGAGCAAAAAATATAGTTCGTATGAAAGGCGTTCAAAAGAACAATATTTACAGTAGTCTACAGCAGAAATGAAATGTTTTGTCGCGCCCACAGGTCTGTCCACAGCTTTGATAATGTATCGCATAGTTAGATAATGCCTTTCCATTTAGATTGATTAAGTCATTTTATTTATTATTAACACATGTAAAAGTTACAAATATTGGAGCAGTATAAGCTAATATCATTTATTTATATTTAACTTAGCGAATTGATCATGCAGCTCTGATTAGTAGGATGTATGATAATTCTATTGGATGTCAAGTGGACCTGTGATGTTTTATGCAAATAGTTTGTTTACACTATGTGGAAATAAAGTGCTATATAATCTCTATTGAGCATCAAAATCAAGTTTTAGGAGCTGCTAACTATTGGTAATGATTGACACTTATATTCTAGCTTGCATGTTAAAAAATGATGTTAGCAATGTGGGGACCTTTAACCCAGTGCTGGTTTAATGTTGCTCCAACGTGTGAGACGCTGGCCCCATATTAAAGCAGCACTGTGTCAGGCGAGGCTGAGGAGGGAGGAGTAAGGAGGTCCACAGGGGTAAGTAATTGATGTAATTTGTTTTCAGTCTCATTCCACACTCTCTGGTATACACAGCAGACATGAAACGTTGGTTCTATGGTATTCAGATTTGACAAAATTGAGGTTAGCTCTTTTTAAATTTTGCTGATGGGTGTCACGCTTTTCATTTAGCATGTTAACTTTAAAAGGTGTTACTTAATGTCAAAGTAATTACACGGTTTTATGCTTTTATTATCAATCCGAGACCGTGGGCCAACGATAATCAAACATTGGATCAATGTCTCTCTTGCCTGACGTGATGTCACTGTGACATTTAGTTCATAAAATGACGCTTACGTGTACGTCTATCATGGTCTGTTATAAGGTCACATTGCCATTTAGACAGTTATGTACATTTTAAGTATATAGAAATAAAGATATAAGACCTTTCAACGTGAATGTCATTACAATATGTAGGCTTATCTAGAATCGAGGAACTGTAGATGTTAATTGTGCACGCTATTTCTTTTACACCTTTTTGTGGACAATTATTTAGGGTTTACGAACAAAACTTCCTTCATTCACGATATACTTTTCATCATAATACAGACTAGAAAATACAACATCAAAAAATTGTTTAAATCAGCCGGTTTTTTGCAATCGTGAAAAAATATAATCGAAAACACGTGCGTTTATTCGCCTGTTTGTTTGTTTGTTTGTTTGTTTGTTTGTTTGTTTATTTGTTTGTTTGTTTGTTTGTTTGTTTGTTTGTTTGTTTGTTTGTTTGTTTGTTTGTTTGTTTCCTTTATTTCCCTTTCTGTACTTCTTTCTGACCTTCTTTCTTTACTATGGACTATTTTAGAGACACGTGTTGAACCTTGATTACATGTTAAAATGGCTGTCTAGCCGGCTTTACTTCTGCCACACAGACATCAGATGCTGCCACACAGACATCAGATGGATGTCGAGTTAGATACAAACCAATCTGTCTGTCTTTACGCCTTATTAGGTAAGCAGGAAGCTCCGACATATCTGACTGTCACATTCTGGTGAGATCTAATTATTCTGTAACCAGATTGCCACGGGAAAACATCCTGGGCCAGAGACTGCGTGGTACTAAGCGAGATAATGTGAGGTCCTGTGACAAATAGGTGAGAATAAAATAATTAGAGGTTCCCGATATGAAACACATTGCACTATATCTCTGAAAATCTTGATTCTTGTAAAAATATGTTTATTCTTTATATCACGAAATATAATACATTTTCGTTGTTTGTATGGTTGGAGCAGATGGCTATGTCAGCATTTGAACATTTTGTGCTGAGAGATATAATATACATTGTTGCACAACTCGATGTCAAAACCAAAAACTAATCCTTTAACAACCAATATAACGATAATGAGACATCTAAGAGGCTTTTATTTCTAATCTACTTTCACAAATATAATTTTGCATGACAAACACAGCTCATAAGAAACTCATGATACTGTTTTTTCAGTGATTTATTTCTTAATTACAAACAACTGTTTCTTAGCATTGGTCCTCTGACGCTATTTTACTATTCAGAGATAAGTACTGTGTTTATTTGTTTATATTGTGTTCATGTAACCTCTCTGGCATGTGTCACAGATGTATATATTATTCACATAACTGTATGTATCCAATCGTTATATCATTTAACTCACACACACATTAAGTACCATTACACATATATATCTGCACGTGTTATGTTAAAATAGGGTTTGCAAAACTAAAAGATCAACACCCGCCTTTCACCAAGAAAACTACAGGGCTTTGATCTGTCATTCAGGATGGCTGTGCGGTTTGATGGTGGATGGCATTTTACCATGAAGATAAATCAGTCGGGCAGATTATCTCACTTTAGACCTTACGCCTCATCCTTCTCATTATCCTGTCATCAGTGAAGTATTTATCGCTGGCGTTGTTATTTTTGCGGGCATGTTACATCATCAACCTGGTCTATGTCATAGATGTTGCTCATAAATTTACCTTAAGCTTGAAACGTGTAGCCTTCTGTTAGAAAAACGATAGTATAAATTTAAAAATGTTCTTGATTCAATTTTTACCGGACATTTTTACTGGAAGTTGTTTTATCTGTTTTAGACGTCGCTTGTATTTATGTTTCAATTCGGAATACAATAATAAAATGAGTTAGGTTTCCGAATACAAAATGACTCATCTGTTTATTTACTATCAGCCGACGTAAATATACAAAGGACAAAACTCATTGTCTACAGGTCGATGTTATTTATATTTCAATTAAAATAAAATGTATATATTATCTTTTTTTCGTACTTCGAAATAACAAATAAGCAGACCAGAATAAATAGATATAGGAGGTGATAACTATTTTTCGGAAGAGGTGCTACATTGTTTTCATTAAAGTCCGATATCGTATGTAGGCCTACACGAGAAGGGTGTATTTTTTAGGTTGCATGATCACATCCTTTCTGACGTGGAATGTTTATTGTAGAGTGTTGATCAAACGTGTTGTCTTTTCCGTTACATTTCCGCGGAGGTTTTTTCTGCGATGAGACCCTGTGACCAGGTTATTACAATGTAATGTAACCTTTGCTCCTCTAATTTATCTACTCAACTCCAAGTAGTATACTGCTTTATTTGTGGAACACTTCATCTTCTGATTAACGGAGTCATGTGATACTTTTACTACGCTGTCTAAAACAGTTTTACAATAATTTATATGATCCTGATTTCTCCTGCAGCAACCTACCTGGCTGGATCCGTATTTGCAGATGGCAAATGTGCGCATTAACTTAAATACATATTGCTAATGAGTAAAATAGTTTGTATAATTTATATACATGTTTATATCATAATATAAGCTACGAACCAACATGTCTACCATAGTAAAACTTATTGGAACGTTTGTGTTTTCACAGAACAATGTTCCCATTGTATTGCTGTCCAGCATTTAAAACCCCAACGTTTGACAGACCATTTCCTTCAAAAAATGGTCATCTGAAATAGTCCAGGAGCCAAGTCAGCAAAAATCATTTTCATTTATCCCCCTCCACACATTTGTTTTGTGAATTGTAACTTGTTTGGGGACATGTCTAGAACAATTTCTGACCTGATGTATTTCCAAATTATGTTATCACTAAATAGTTGAAGCACATTTTAAGTCCCCGGGTCATTTTGATCAATACTACATTATGATGTAAATAATTTTGTTAAGTGTATAGTATATATAGTCTGAGTAAAACTTCTTACATAATATTCTGGGCACTGTTCAAAAAGAATTCATTTTTCCAAGATGGCCGCCAAAAATATTGTAAACACTATATAAATCCTGCATCGTTTATTCAATTGACCTAAAAATCCAGACAGAGATACCATAGAGAGTACAAGAAAAATTAAATTTTGTGAAAACTCCATGGAAAATCTATCTGTCCAAACAGTAATATTAAAAACATATATACCTTCATTTAACAAAACAGATCAAATTAGCTCACAATGGCCCAGAAGTTGGTGTATATACAGTACTGCCCGTCCAAAGTTGAATACCTTAGAGCACTTCCCGTGGTAAGCGGGGTGTGTCAACTAACCCATCGCGGGGTACGACCACTGCTAAAAGTGACACGGTATAGACGCTCCAGTTGTGGTTTAAGCCTCTTAGCTCGGGTCTTGCCCCGCATGTTAACCCGGGTCAATGCTGAGCTTTTGCCACGGGTAATTTCAACCCGTGGCAAATTTCACACAATGAATGAATGAATGGATGAATGAATGGATGAATGAATGAATGAATGAATAAATGAATGAATGAATGAATGAATGAATGAATGAATGAATGAATGAATGAATGAATGAATGAATGAATGAATGAATGAATGAATGAATGAATGTAATGAATGTAATGAATGAATGGAATGAATAATTTACCTGAATAATGAAGTATGCTTAAAAAAAATAATAATAATTGGTGCTCTTCTTTTAGATTAGTTTTAAATTGACTGGACTATAATAATAACAACATTATAAAACATATATAAAAATTATATAATATACCGATCACCCTGGCATTGCCCCACAGATTGCCCCAGGTCAAGCAATTCCGGGTAATCATCTTGTAGATTTGTTTAACCCAGATTAAATGCCACGGGTGATATTTATTTTTAACCTGGGCTTAGCCCGGGTTGTAAAACGGGAAAAAACCGGTGTAATAGCAGTACTGTAAGTTATCGGATATGGTAAGGTGAAATGCAACTGGCTATTTTTTTATTTTAAAAAATAAAATGGCCGCCAAACAACGTTTAATTGGTTCTTTTGTCGAATATTATAATAATTAAATATACACAAATTAATGTTTTGTGTGGCATGGTATGACATATGTTTTGAAGTGATAACTTAGTATCCTTTCTTAGCGTTTTATAATTAGGAAGAAAAAATGAAATAATTGAGAATAATAGATCGATATAATTACATATATATATGTGTGTGTGTAAAGTAGATAAGGCAATGTACTTAGATGATATAGATATTAACGAGAAATGAAATCGCCTTATCTTCATTTGTGTCCTCTGCATTTGTAGGTAGGACTCGTATAACACTCTGTGTGCCCAGGGTAAATACATAACATATTATGTGCACCTGCCTCTATGGCTAAACGATGATTTCGACATCTAAACTTTGTGAAATATTTCCTGAGTAGGTCTGGTAATTCATTTAAATTACTTTCAAAGGCAAACAATGTTTTAATAATACGATAAACTTTACATTTTCCTCCTTGTGATATAGCTTTGTGCCACCGCCAAGGATACTGTGACATGTAAAAAAACTAGTTCAACTGATGTATTACAAAAGAAAATTGAAATAAACAATTTCTTAAATCTGCCCATACACTGCAGCCATCTTGGCCCCTTTTTGAATAAACTGATCTTTTATAACAGGATGCGATAGTACAAGTGCTCTGTTTGGAATCGGCTTTTCGCAAGTTGGTTAAATGCACAAAGCATCAGCAATAATGTATATCATGACTTGGAGACGATCAAACACTAGTTGCAGCTACAATCCACGCATGTGAGACGTTTCTGCTGCTGGGGTCACAGGATATGATATGCGATATTGGATGTTCTACGAAAAGGGTCCAAAAAGTGAATCTCTACCACCAACATCGGACTATATCAGGCTGCAC
Source organism: Flabesymbios commensalis (assembly GCA_964017125.1). Lineage (NCBI taxonomy): Eukaryota > Metazoa > Annelida > Polychaeta > Terebellida > Flabelligeridae > Flabesymbios > Flabesymbios commensalis. The sequence continues at coordinate 71,720,009 of OZ024913.1, read as the reverse complement.
ATTCACAGAGCAAATTACCAGTGTTTCGTTCAGAAAAAAATCACATTATACGCCTATTGGTCATGGTTGGAAGCTGTGTAATACAGGGGACATCGCACCTCTTCTAATGACAAAAGACGCAGCACCTTCTAGACCAGTAGAGTTATCATCATGCAGATGTCAGAAGTCGGCTTGTTTACAAAAACGTTTTTTTGCTCATGTAATATGAACGGACTCTCCTGCACAGAGGCCTGCACATGTATGGCAGATGACAACAAGTTTCAAAACCCACATAAAAATTTCCCGAACGACGCAGTTGATGGCGATGATGACAATGATGACGAAGATGAAGATCTCTCGGAAATTTGAATAAATAATATTTTACTGTCACAATTAATATTTCATTGTTCATTATGATTCTGCAATCATCTTGATATAATCACACACAATAATATACATGAATTATTTATTAGATTATAAAGATCATACTTAAAAAATAGATTAGGATCAGTAGTTCGCTTCCCAAAAATATAAAAAATTTAACCATATTACACATGTACTTAAAAGATGTATATAATTAGTGATGCCCCGATTGTAAAGTGTATATGGTCTAGAAATAGCCCATATATAGTACATTCTTTTATTATAGACCAACATACCTCATAAATTTAACAAACTGATCCAAACACCTACGTCTATCCGTTCCAGTACCACACTTAGAAAACTGATTTGAGCTCGAATACAATTGTTTTAATGACAACATTAACGCATTATTTTTCAAAGGATATTTTTTCTAATTACATCAAATATTGCACACTGTCTCAGGTCTCGTCCAATCAATTTTGAAGACAATCTGATAAGCAGTGATGAATATATTGTGTTACTACGTTTTTTAGCGGCCATCTTGGAAAAAGACACTTTGCTTGGAATATTTACAAAAATATTATACAATAACTTTTTAGTAGACTACATACCCCAAAAAACAAACCATTCCGAACACCTACAACAATCGGGTTCAGTGTCACACCAAGAAAACTGATTTGGGTCAGAGGTTTTTTTCAATGACAAATGTGGCGCATGTTGTTTTTATTGAATTTTCATCAAAATTTTACCTGATATTGAGCATAGTCTCTGGTCTCACCAAATCATTTTGAGAACAATGGGATGAACGATGACAAAGATTTTGTGTTGTTTCTTTATTTTGGCGGTCATCTTGGAAAAACACTTTTCTTGGAATTATTACAAAAAATATTATACAGGAATTTTTTATTATATTATTACTATACATACTGTATACCTTAATATGTAGTTAAAAATATATGTTAGTTTTTAAGTTATAAACAATTTTAAAATATCGACATATCACCCCTATTACATAAAAGGTGTTGCATATAATTACTGATACCACAATATTGCATTGCATCAGGTCTAGTAATGGCCAACGTACCTCATGAAATCAACAAACTGAATGTGTGGTGGGGGGTAAACCAAAACCTCAAATAAACCTCTTTTGAATATTGGCTCCTGGACTAAAAACGTCTTAGTAGTAGTAACTTTTCTTTTATAGTACATTGCGTCGGTTACTTATGATTTCAGTAGCACATTGGATCACCTTTTAAGTACTTTATACCACGGAGTTGTTGTCTAATATCAAAATGTGCGTTGTTTTTCTTCCAATTAAACATATGGCCATAGATAAATGTCTATAGCATACACAATGGTAACTTTTGTAAATGTCGTATTAATAACAGTGATCAACAACAGTAACATGAAAAGTATATAAGCTTCAGGCTAAATTGCTATATTGAATGCTCAAAATTGACAAAACGCGTGTATTGTTCCCATTCATTGTCCTATAAATTTAGACCAATCCCTATTTTGATGTAGTAGTAGTAGTAGTAGTAGTAGTAGTAGTAGTAGTAGATCATTGCTTTACGACACTTTTCGGCACAAATGGTCTTTTAAGTGACATTGTAATACTATAAAAAACGTCAATTGATGGTATGAATGATGTACAGATGCTGATGTGAGGGTGGGGGTGATAGGGCATGGTGAGAGCATTTTTCTTCGCTCGCCCGGTAATGGGTTATGTGCATGTCTAAGGGTTCTACCCCCAGACATGCACAGAAGGCCAGACCCTTGGGTTTCGCTGTGCAATTTAATGCAGAAACCCTGTGGCATTTCGCGTAGCTCTGCTATCCTCGGGTAGGATAGTCCCCAGAGTAACAATAGGAAGGGTAACTCCATTCATCCCCCGTGAGAGACCTAATGTCAAACACTCTATTGACGGTTATTTAGGGCTACCACGGCCTACACCAGCACTTGCAAGAGCTGCATTGACACCGCAGTTGAGCGGAGAAACTAGGGTTGCCACTGCAATACACCCGAAGATTCTGGCCAGATACTCATTTTTTGAAGTGTAGGCAGTTATTAGCTGCAATCCCCATTAAAATTACAGTCTATTTAATTTGTCTATCAGTTAATATATCTCGTAGTTAATGTAATCAGTCTTTGATCATACCTATTATGTGATGTTTCGCACATGTAGATTAGTCAACTAGAACAGCAACGACAGACGTTTACGTAAAACTACCCCTTATTATTCTAGACAGGTTTGGGAGTACACCCATATAAGCGTTCACAATATAAAGTTCTTTCCTATTTATTTCCTGTTTTGGATATATCAAGACCAACAAAAAGGTGTGTGTGTGTAAGATGTGTTGGGGGTGGACATATGGGTTGTAGTTGACCATTGCCTATATCAATTAGCTAGAATGAAAGTGATTTAGTTTTAGCAAAGTGGCTATCATTTTTTTTAAATTGATAGATATCGTAGGCGGCATACAGTCAGCTGACGATCAAACTATAGGCAATCAATCAGCACATTTTTTAAACATTGACCCATCTCTAAAATCATGACTCCTTTTTTCATATCCACTCTTTTCATAACAGCAGTGTCATTTATACATAAGGCCGATGAATTGGCCTCCTGTGGCCCAACCATATTTGAAACAAATTGTCACCAACCTTCATCATTAACAAACATCATGTTTTCTAATTTGGTGAATACAAAATTACCTCTTTTAAATGTATGTTTCAATCGGAAATTACTTCCCCTACCACCTTCTCGACCATCTTTTAAATTGGCAGGAGATGTCAGCTAAAATCCGGGTTCCCCCAGGCTCAAATGAGAGAAGCAAAATTGCAGCAATGAATGTCCGATCTATCAAACCTAAAACTGCCCCCTTCTCCGAATATGTAACATCTAAAAATCTGGACATTGTGGCAGTGACAGAAACATGGTTAAAACATGATGAAACGAAATCAACGATAGCTGATATCTCACCTCCTGGCTATTCGTTTTTTCACGAACCTCGCGCAGATTCATCCTCTGCCATCATTTAAAACGTTTGAAGCGATCTCTGCACGTATATGGAACAATTCGTTCAGTGGTTTCGTTGTCTGTCTGTATAGGCTTCAAAACGGTACATGTATTTTTTTTGATGAATTTCAAGATCTACTAGAGAACATAATTTCACTGCATGACAATTTGTATATACTGGGAGATTTCAGCTTACATCTAGACAACTCAAATGGAAACACCAACAAATTTAATGACATCCTCACATGTTTCGATCTAAAGCAGCATCTTTATTTTCCGACTCATGTGCATGGTCATTGGCTAGATCTGCTAATCACCAAACGCATTTCTAATTCTATCAAATCAGTTTTTTCGGTAGCAGGTATCTCGGACCATCTTGCGGTCATATCAGAAATTGACTGTTGTAAGACGAAATGGAACAAAGAAAAAATATCGTTTCGAAAAATAAACCAAATTGATTATGAAACGTTTCATTCAGATATTCTCGGATCTAATAAAGAAACCTGAGAAAGATCTCTCGGCACTTTGTCAACAGTATGATTCTGTTCTTAGCTCTATTTTAGACAAACACGCTCCTGTAAGTACAAAACCCAGAAAACCACCAACTCCATGGATAACTCCGGAAATAATAATTTAGCTGATGTTATTTCGGAAAATTCGGACAATCCCCGTCGCCTTTGTAATTCAATAAATAACATTCTGCATAGAATTCCACCTCCTGCTCTGCAAGAATTCAAATCAGGAAAATCACTTTGTGATCATTTCTCTAGGTATTTTGTGGATAAAATTAAAACTATCCGTTCCAAATTTCCAGATAAAGTGCAGAATATTCCACAAGTGCGAAAACCAGAAATTAGATCTAAAATGAACGTTTTTGAACGTGCGTCAGAAGATGAAATTAAAAAGCTTATTTTGAGTTCATCGTCAAAATCATGTGATCTGGATCCCATTCCTACAAGCGTGTTGAAAAACTATCTTGACATATTAATAACTCCCATCACTGACATAATTAACATTTCAATGGAAACTAGTACATGTTCTCAAAATGTCAAAGAAGCTCATGTAAGACCACTACTGAAAAAAACATCTCTTCCTAAAAACGAACTGAAAAATTACAGGCCTGTATCCAACTTAAGTTTCATTTCCAAAATTTTAGAAAAGATAGTAGCCAATAGGCTGCAAGCTCATATAAAAAATAACCATGTATCTAATCCATTACAATCGGCCTACAGGAAACATCATTCTACAGAATCGGCTCTACTCAAAGTACATAACGAAATCATCATTAGTATGGACAAGGGTGAAGTTACGACTCTAACCTTGCTTGACTTGTCGGGCGCTTTCGACACCATTGACCATGCCACATTAACAGATAGACTTTCTGATTGGTATGGAATATCTGGTCAGGCTCAAATTTGGTTTTCTTCTAATTTGCAAAATAGGCACCAGTCCGCAAAAATTTAAGACACTTTTTCAGATGGGCGGGGGCCCTAGGGTAGTGGTTAGCACCGCTGCCTTTCACGGGGTTCGGTTCCCGGTCTCGGCGGTTTGAAAGAAACAAAATTGTTTCTTCCCCATCCACGTGTGAAAGTTAGTATTGTGGGGAGCCTCCGTGACCGAGAGGTAGCGTGCTCGGCCTCAGACCGCCAGGGCTCGAATTTCGAATCCTGTGTCTGGAGGACAGTGTCATCTCAATCATCTCACCATCCTCAGGAGGTTCTCCTGGCCCAGTTTAGCCTATATGTGCACAAAGGTGGCCTAAAGCCCGATTCATTTCATTTACTTTTTCAGATAAAGTCACAGTCTCCTATGGAGTTCCACAAGGCTCTGTGCTAGGTCCAGTGCTTTTTACTACACCACTCAGCGCTATTATCTCTAGTTTTGACATAAACCACCACCTTTATGCCGATGATACTCAAATTTACATGTCTCTATCAGTTTCAAACGCGAAGGAATCTCTTGAGAAGTTGCAACATTGTTTAATGGGTGTGTCGGCCTGGATGACAGGATCTAAGCTGAAGCTTAATCCTAGCAAGACAGAATTTCTTCTTATTCGGACCAAACTTCAGCGAGAAAAATTCTTGAATAATTTCCCATGCTTACTTCTAGGTCAAGACACAAATCCATCTACCCATCTACATCAGCTAAAAATCTTGATGTACTATTCGACAGTAGCCTGAATTTCCGAAAACACATATCCCAAACATGTAGGGCATGCTTCTATCATATCCGTGACCTGCGTCGAATTCGAAAAAGTCTGTCCTTAGATCTTGCCAAGGAAATTGCAGTGGCACTCGTCAGTAGTAAGTTAGATTATTGTAGTTCACTTTTTCACAATATGCCAGAAAAGGATATCGCTAGATTACAAGCGTTCAAAACTGTTTTGCAAGAGTAGTAACCAAGGCCCCACGATTTAGTCGTTCCGTTCCAATTCTAAAACGATTACATTGGCTTCCTGTCAAGTTTCGCATTCATTTTAAAATATGCGCAATAACTTTCCGAACCCTAAAAGAAAACCAACCTGCATATCTGGCTGATTTACTTGTTCGGCCGAAATGCTCAAAATATCTACGCTCCACTAATTTGAATAGATTTGTTGTTCCTCGTATAAAGACTAATCTGGGTCAAGGGCTTTCTCTATATCTGGTCCAGCTTTATGGAACGCCCTGCCTGTGCCAATACGTAATGCCAAAACAATCTTAACATTCCGGAAATTACTTAAATCCCACCTATTTGACCTGGCTTTTCCACCCTGGTCCCTCAGCAGCCCGGCTCCCTGTTGGCGAACCTGTTTTGGCCTCGATTATGACACATGATCACGCTAAGGATTTGTGTGCCTCTGAGCTCGGTCCGCTGAGGATATAGGCGCTATATAAGTTTTATTGATTGATTGATTGATTGATTGATTGAGACATTGAATGATATATCACTAAGCATTCTTGTTTTCCCTTCCCTATACTTCTTACTGGTATTGCTAAACTGTGAGGGTTCAAGCCAATATCTAGTGGTTTTGTTTCTTAAATGTCAAAAAAATGTATTATTTGTGTTGTGCGACCTTGTGACGCCATGTTAGGTAATTTTGTTGTGTAACCTTCAGATCACGTGACCTATTATCCCCGTGTTTTTTATTCCATTGATGTTCAGTTGACAATGGTCTTTCCACCTCCATCAAACTCTTAGTAACTTACATTTCCCTTGGACTGTATAATTGTGCTGTGAGACTGTGGCCTGTCATGTGAAGTCCCAATCACGTGACAAGCGTCCAGAACCAATCAGATCACGTCTCGTTGGTGATCCAGCACATTCTGTCCCTAATTACACCCACTTTAGGTATAATTAGATTTGTCGATTGACAGAAGCCATTACACCCTTTCAGCGTGGGGAAGAACTTTAGACGGCCTAAGCTGACGTCGCACTGAAAGAGTAACATATTTATATTGGCTGTAGACACATAGCATAGGTATTCAACTGAAGCACAAATATATAACTAAGACATTAGTGTTGATTTGAAAATTGAAACCTTTGATCTCCTGGCTAAACTAAAAAATATGTCAGTGCTTTAATGGTAATTTAATGGTAACTCTGGATTTTAATCTCCATCAGCTCCACCGAGTTAAAGAAGCACCTCCTGAAATATTTATGAATTTAGCTTCTTCGAAGTCAAAAACATGCGATTCAATACCAAAATCATCAAAATCAATAAACAAGTCAGTGAGATTATTTGGCAATAGTCTTTCGCGACGTTCTTGTATTTTTTTGAAAAAAAACATAACCTGGCTAAACACTTCACGCGAAGTCACTCCCTATCGTAATGATCAATCTGACGATATTGCAAACCTGATTTGGCCCATCTTAACAAAAAAATTTAGATACAAAATCATAGTCACTATCACTAGTCATACATAATAACACAATAGAGCGCTGTTTTTTTTTTTAATTTACGAGGGCTGAAGAAACAAAAAAGACTGTAGAATCGCTCTTCATAACAAAGATACATGTAATATTATTTATCGCCTTGATTATAACAAGAGACATTTTGCCTCATCTTGGTAATCTTTTTGATCTATTTATGGCTGCCTGTTTTGTGGCCCGGGTAATTTCTGTCCCATCTTCCTAACATGTATCATAGATAGATACATTGTACATCACCTCACGCTTGACATTCTCCGATCATTGCCTCTAATACACGCTGCGTCCTGCCCTGTGGTCTGAATATTAAGGTAGCAAGACAAAAGAGGGTCACTGCCAGCTTATGACACTGGCTGAACGATGCCTCTACTGCCTCCTGGTCTGAAAGGTGTGGTAGATGACGCTGCTTCATCTTTGGGCCGGTACCGGCGATGTTAGACCATCATTATACCAGCATTGGATCCTGTGCATAGGCTTGAATTGTATAAATACATCGCTAGCTGGTGGTCGATAATAGAGGAATAAACATTAATAATTAATAATAATATTGAAGAAGTTTAACACACCTTTTTTATTTTTATTTTATACATTACAGATGATGATAGTGTTTTATCCACTATCCAACATTATAACCATGATAACAGTACAGCTTCAAGTTTAATATTGAATCCATAAAGTTTACGTGAACATAGCACTTATATATAAGTAGATGACATATGGGGGTAAATACCAAGATCTATATGGGTCTCAACCTTCGAAAGGTTCTAATCATGTTATGATATTAAATGCTAAATCAGCAATGCATTGTTACAAAAATAAATATTATTCAACAAACCAGCTCTGAATCACGTAGAAATGAATCGATGGACATTTTGACTGGAAAATGTTGTAATCTGTTATAAAAACGGATATAAAATAGCGTTGTTGGGCAAGAAATGAGCTTGACATAGATTTATTATCATCACTTACTGATGTAACTAAGGTCAAACACACACACACAGCCCTGTTGTAAGGTCGAAGACATACATCAGCCGTCTTCAAGGTCAAATAAACATATCACCCTGTTGTAAGTTCAAAGACACAAACACTGCTGTCATCCAATTTCATCAGTAAATATGATGTGTAACTGAGGGATGGGGCATGTGAAGCCAAAAGGGTAAAATATCTCTCCAGCATGAAAATTGCATCGACCTCCTTTTATGATATTTGAGAGGTTGAGCAAGATCGATACATATCTCACGCATCATTTTAGATATAAGTCGGACATTTTTTTCAATTTAAAATAATCATAAATGTCTTACCTAGTTCTTTAATTTGAATACATATGTTATGGGTCTACGGCCATTAAATATATTTTATTTCTTTCGGTGCGGGGACTGCCTTTATACGTCAGAATCTGACGTAAGACGACCCCCCTCGCTGTAAGGGTCAAGATATAACTATCGTTCTATACACACACATGGGAGAAGAGACCCGTTCTGTTATTCATGAGGCTGCATCAGACCCAGACAAAGGTTGGGAAGTCACTCTTCATAACAAAGATAAATCTAATATTATTTTGTGCCTAAATTATAACATTTGACATTGTGTTCCTTCTTCAGGCAATCATTTGGAGAACAGTCCTGTATTTATTACTGCCTTTCTTGTGACCCGAGTAATGCCTGTCCCATCCCCTTGGCATGTATCATAAATATGTATCATAGATCACATTTAACCGACTCGATCTTTGCCTTTTACACACCCTGCCTCATGATCTGAATGGTGCAATAAAGAGATAACAAGATATTCTCAGATTATGACTGTGAAGCAACGACGATTTTGTCATAATCACATGGTGATGGAATATATTTTTCATTAATCATTTTAATAACATCTCATCAAATAAGTACACAAACTTCATAATGTTTTCAAGGCAAGTCGATCTGGGGTTTTTATCGTGCACATCAAATATATATGTACATCACATATCTGATAATATTATTAAAAAAAAACCAATAATAAGACCCACCCCAATGCCGGAGAAGTTAAATATGTCGTGATATTCTTACCATACATCGGCCACTCTTTAATAGAAACGTGATTATGAGGTTGTTTGTCATTTGACTGTTTTTCAGGTTTTATTTTGAAATCGTGCTTTTTCATCATTATTCTGTCTTTTTGTTTACGACAGGAGGTATGTTTGTCAATGCTGACATGCTGCTGTCATTTTGTTTAAACAATGATAATTAAGATAACAATGAGAGTATAAAACACCAACAGCTGACATCGCAGTGTCGTAAATATTACTTGCGAATTACGTCTGATTAATAAAGCTGTCATTTTGAAGCCTCATTAAGGCAACAATGTGCTGTAAATGAAGGTGTATTAATTAATCAGTCATTCTACACCACAGTTTGTCACGTGTGGACAAAACACACAGGCCAAACACAGCATTGGTTCAAAGTATGTGGCATGTCTGTTTGGCACTTTCTGTTTGTTTGGTTTGTATAATAAATATTTTCCACATCAAGCCTAAAGTTCAACACACATATCTGAAGATATACTACACCAAAGAAGGAAATAACTAAAATAAAAACAAACCAATGAACAGCAAGCAAAAAATCAAACGAGAGAAAAACAATAATTATTGGTTTCTTACTCGTTGGTTTGTTTGCTGTTTATTTTTATCTCATTTCTTCATTGTTTGGTGTAGTCCTTTTTGTGTTGAACTTTAGCCTTGATTCGCCGTTAAAGCATAGTTGACGTGGTTTTACACAGATACAGACGACTAAGATAGATGTAGAGTTAGACATGAGTTAGACTCAAACAAATCTACCTTTTGTTTTGTCAGGTAGGTAACCCTCTGTGCACATGACGTTTTTACGTTGAAGTTACAGTATGGAGGAAGACAGGTAGATGAACATAGAGGTAGTCCAGTGACCTTGTGCTAACGTCTTTCTGTAACATTGTCAAATGACAATGTGATAATCTCTATATCACCATAGTATGTTTCACCTCCATATGACCCTCCATAGGATTCTAACATATCCTGGGCGGAAGGATGCTCTAACCAATTTGTTTGTCACATTCAGAGTGAGATCTAATTAATCTGTGACCAGGTTACCATGCAAAAATATTCTGGACACGAGACTGTGACAAATAAGCGAGAAAAGCAATTGCAATGGTCCAACTAGCATTGGTCAACGTCCTGATGCGTCTGATGGCGAAGAAGCGCGTGGAAATGAACGCTGATAGACTGGTTTCAATCTCAACTCGACAAAGCCGCCACTAACGTGATCGCTTAGTCACATCCAGAATGGAGAAACAAGTATATGTCTTTGAAAAAAACCCACACCATGCGTCCATGACTGGAACACTACAAATGCACAAAACTCTCTCTGTGTAGGTGTCGACTGCCAGCCACCGTTATCATGGAGTCTACTATCTCCATGCTGTTATCGAAGGGATCTCGTTGTTTTTGGAATTGTAAAGTGGGTGTGTTGTGTTTGAATACAGGACCGGACCTTTTGTATCATGTTTCCGAATACATAAACAATCATGCAGTATTTTTCCTTCTGGCTCCCGTTAAGTTTCATAAAACCAGAAATTAATAATTTCTGATAAAACGTAAGAGAAAAAGGCAGCTTTTCAGTGAAGCCTCAGTATTTCACACAGCCACATTTAGAATTTGCAATCTATTAAACTGAAAACTGTCCCTTCACTGAGTATCCCACTTCCTGGCTATTCGTTTTGTTTCACGAACCTCGTGCAGATCAAGAGGAGGTGTATATTTAATTTATCTGAGTAATCACCTCGGCTTAGCGACAAAGTTGGTGAATTTCCCTAGAGAATTATTTGTGCTGTGAGACCTTGTGATCCGTGGATAGCCTGATTATTCTGGTAGTTTCTTATTCCACGTGTGTTCCGTTAGATTGCCTCTCTTATCCGCTTAAACCCTGTCGGCACCATGCCTATATATCTTGCGTGAATCTGGTATCCAGACAAATGAAATACGACTCAAATTAGAGTGTGTTAGTCTGTATTATATCTTACAGTACAATTTGAGAGATGCCCGATATCATTAAGTTGATTTTGTATTTTATTTCGAACTGGAACTTTCGTTATATAGCAATTTCAGCTTCAAAGTAGCAAACAGTGGACACTTACGAAAAAAGCAGGACACAATGGACAGACGTGTCGCTATATCTCTGTGGGTTTGATCAATTCAGATATGTTTTAATTGTGATGATTTAAGCCGAAATTCCAAAAATAATGTAAATCGGCAAACTCTTCATATTTTAGCAGCTTGGACTTTTAAATTTGTTGAAATTGAAGCGGTCAGTTGCATGCCGTACGATGTGTATTTATTTATTTATTTGCATGCACAAGTATACAGTTACACCAGGTAACAATAAAATAGACATATATAATATAGAAAAATGGTAGACAAATGCATAAACGTGTAACAATTCCAACATTAACAATTTAATTATTTCCCTGTAATTAATCCTATTTATTTAATTCCTAAATTAAATCCGAAACATGTACCAATTCTAAATTTAAAAATAAACAGTACATTAATTGAAAATGTGGATGCATTTAATTACCTGAGACTAATTATAAATAAACACCTAAAATGGATTCACACGTCACACAGAAAATAGGTGTAATTAATATACTTAAACACTTAATACCACAGACAACATTATTTACAATTATCACATTCTCCCACATAATAATTATTGTATGCATGGGGTCATGATTCGAAAGGATTTTGAAACTTCAAAATAAAGCAATTCGAACTATTGCTCACTGTAGTTTTTGTACACACCGATTTTATCTAAAAAAATTGAAAGTAAATGATCATCAACAACTAATATTTTATTTCAAGTTTATTAACAACAGTTTTCCTTATCATTTTTATTAATTTAGTTTTGCTCTAAACTCACTAAGACTCAGGGTGGGGGGGGGGGGTTTAAGTACATTAAAAAATGACCATTTCAAACATGAGTTTTCTCGTAACTGTATCAGAAGCCAAATACAACATTTCTTAAATACCACACATTTTTAAATAATGGAAAAAGTACTCACTAATAGTGTAAAGGGTTTTGGACAATATATTAAACACTAGCAAATAGAGAAATAGTGTGTCATTTTTCTAATTCGTAATTGTTATGTTTGTAATTTGACAACATAACACTTAGATTAATTGTAGTTTTCGCCCATTCGTGGTTGTGTCTCGCTAACGCGACTCACAGGCTCACTTGTGTGAAGATTATTGGCATTTTATAAATTAATGTTAAGTTAACAATTTCCAAATATTGCTGGTTGATGTCTTGTTTTTATCTTCAACATGTTTAAATACGGGTTTGCTTGGGTAAAATCATATCTCATATAATATCCAAAATGTTTTCATTTGCACAATCCCTTCTAAAATTAGATTTGACTTCCTCTTCAGATATCTTCTGCAGCTATCGTTTACATTGAAGTTAGATACTGAAAAAGCATTACACAATATATCATTAAACTTTTTAAAACTAAGTTATGTTTTTGCATTTTTCACATTTTTATAAATATTGCTCCAACTATAAACTATATACAGCTGTATTGTATTGTTTGTTTTACATCGTGGTATTATACATTTGATGATACCGAGTGTCTGGTTTATTTGTGATTGTTTCAAAAATGTACACTATGGGAGGGGGAGTAATGAGTAAGAATCTTAAATAAATATGTATATCTGAAAATAGGACGACATGTCTCGCCTGTGTGATAAAGGGAGCAGTTAAGTTTATTGAGGAATTAGTATAAGCTCCGTGTATTCATTCCAATGTTTATATATGTGCAGTTCCATACTCCAACTTGTGTGACATAGCATGGCCTATTCAAGTTGAGGCATAAAAATATAACTGTATGTTGTTTTGAAACACATTCCCAGGAAATGACTGGCCTACAATCATTTTTATTTAAGCTGTTAGCGTCCTATCATGTGTTGTGACATACCCCACGAGTCAGACATGTCGTGGGTTACGACATGTCTGAAACAAGAACTATACCAAGTTCCTCAACTTCTTTATGGTATCAAAGGTGCATAATTCCAAATATACTTGAAAGGCTGATGTCAATTCGATTGGCTGAATGAATGATATCACACAACACCTGACCTACGCATATTGAATGTCATTCCCCGTTAAACAGACCATCTGAAACGGTGGTTCATTTAATCTTGCTGTTTATGACAATTTGCAATATTGACTGAAACGGTGGTTCATTTAATCTTGATGTTTATGACAATTTTCAATATTGAGGGGCATAAACACATTGTAACACGTGACTATGTTGGTAATTGAGTCATGGGATCATAGACACATTGTAACATGGGACTATGTTGGTAATGACACATGGTAGCATAAACACATCACAACATGTGACTATGTTGGGAAATGAGTCAAGGGAGCATACAACATTGTAACATGAGATTATGTTGGAAATGAGCCATGTGAGCATGAACATATCGTGATATGTGACTATGTTGATAAATGGGTCATGGGAGAGTAAAGACATCGTGATATGTGACTATGTTGGTATATGAGCCATGGGAGAATAAACACATCGTGACAATGACTATGGTGGTAAATGGGTCACGGGGGCATAAACACATCGGGATATGTGACTATGTTGGTAAATGGGTCATGGGGGCATAAACACATCGTGCCATTACTGTGACTATGTTGGTGATGAGTCATGAGTCAGCATTTTTCCACCCACAATTAGCAGCTTACGTAACAGTGTCGTAAATAATACTTACATGGATCATGCCTATTTCATTAAGCTGTCATTTTGATGCCGTATTAACGGTTATTAAGACAACCAGACGTCAGTCATGTGATTGAAGGTATGATAACATGATAAGATAGGCAAACGGTATTTATTCGAGTGTGCTAGGGGAAAACAGAATTCGTGTATTCATAGGACATGTGCTGTATTTTCCCATAAAACACGAAAAACTCAAATAACACATGGCATAACTGCCAAGCACTACAGTTCAAACCACAGCGAGAGTGAGACATGGGTGATACCGGTATACGTCTCACAGTGAAAAGCACAGAGGGTGATCATTAATTATGTATTCTCTTCCCCAGTTAAACACCGCATTTTGTCAGTATATGACATGTTTCAATCGCTCGGTTAGTGTTTTTGCATCTTTTTGAGCTGTATGTTTATACTAACCTTACTTATTTAGTTGTTAAAAATAGGAAAGTCATCAGCAGTTTCGTGTGAAATGCTGGACAATTTTCATTTCGATTGAGAATTCATTGAAAAATCTCCGAAAAACATCCAAGGCAAATTAATGTGACTTGCACTCTACCATGTATATGGAGATGTCTGTTATTGTAATTTTCCAATCCTGTTGCTGCTGCTGATAACACTGCTTCTGACATGGTAATATTGACCTTATCATCCAATAACAGCAGTAGAGACGCGTGACGTCACAGCAATCAGCTGAGCGCCTCTTGCATTGAGTCTGTGACGTCACAGCAATCAACCGCGCCGCCTCTTACATCCGTCTGTGACGTCACAGCAATAGCCGTGCCGCCTCTTACATTCCGTCCGTGATGTCATACATGTGAGAGCGATAATTAGGCTGTGACGTCATACATTGTTGACAGCTACCTCACAATCACGGAGTGTTCTAATTCAGATAATTCCTTGATCTGTTCATCTTCAAACAATATTGTTGGAACGACTCGGATTTATTCTTTAGACGTGAGAATTTGAAAGCGTATAAAGGCAATCCCAGCACTGAAAGAATTAAAGTATAAATACTGTCTGTAGACCCATAGCGTAGGTATTCAAATGAAGCGGAAAAAGCTAACTAAGACATTTATGATGATTTCAAATTGAAAAAAAACTTTTCGTCTCCATGGTTTATTTAAAAATATTTCAGCGTTGTAAAGGTTGACTTGCTTGTTTAAAGAGACGTGAGTGGTGTAGTTTGCGGATTCTTTACAAGCTGACCTTGGGTCAGTATATGGGTCATTCTAGGTCATCGGCACCGGATGTACATAGCACGGTGAGTGATGCGCAGTGAGATGCGCACAGTGCCTATCATGATCGTCCCCAAATCTCATTAGGTTTTGACAATACAAGGTCCTTCTATAGTGGTTAGTACCGGCTAGCTTGGTCCAAAGGCTGCATCACTAGACCTACTGAGCCAGCTTGTGGAATAAACTGTTAGTAGGCCTACACATACGATTAATTGATAGTACAACCCGTATAACATTTGTTTTCACCAGAGAGTATTGCTACCGTTTCATACACTCTTTTACATACACTTTTTACATTCACTTTTCAAGGGGAAGAACCTTAATACAGTTTTATCATAACTATTTCTCAACTCCTATTGTATTTTAAATCATTTTTTAGTTTTCCAAAAATTTATTGTTCAGCGTTCCAGAACATAATTGGATGGATCGCTATTGAAAAGCTCTATATAATAACAATAATAACAATAATAGTAATAATACGATATATCGTAACTTATACCAGAATACGGGTCCTCGGGTCTCGTCGTTTTCCCTCATATTAGATGTCAATTCACTCACTCATTCATTCACTCACTCGCACATTCAGTCACTCACAATGATCAGTGACACTAATTTTTACTCACTCACTCACTCACTCACTCACTCACTCACTCGCTCGCTCGCTCGCTCGCTCGCTCACTCACTCACTCACTCACTCACTCACTCACTCACTCACTCATTCACTCACTCACTCACTCACTCACTCACTCACTCACTCACTCACTCACTCACTCACTCACTCACTCACTCACTCACTCACTCACTCACTCACTCACTCACTCACTCACTCACTCACTCACTCACTCACTCACTCACCCACCCACCCACTCACTCACTCACTCACTCACTCACTCACTCACTCACTCACTCACTCACTCACTCACTCACTCACTCACTCACACACCCACCCACCCACTCACTCACTCACTCACTCACTCACACACTCACCCACCCACCCACCCACCCACTCACTCACTCACTCACTCACTCACTCACTCACTCACTCACTCACTCACTCACTCACTCACTCACTCACTCACTCACTGAAATAAACACCCACGCACTCACTCACACATTAACTCACCCACACATTCACTGAATCTCCTGGACACTCACTCACTTTTTTAATCACAGATAGCAGCTTTCCATCACATGTCTACTAAATTCGACTTCTTAGCAGGCGACCATATTGCAGTCGCCAATTTTCAACATAACATGATACAAATGACACTCTGCTGACAGGCTTCTTGGCAAACGATGCTAGACAGGTCATGGACAAAATTTGATGGTCAGACTAGTTCACTACACACTCAACAGTTGGGGCTGTGAGCTGACAAATTAGCAGGCGACGATGTCAACATGTGGAAGTGGATTCCAGGGTAAATTTGCCTCAATCCCTCTTTACCTTCCAGCAGATCCAATACATTAAATACATGCCCAGGTATAAAATCATCAAAAAATCGGTGATTTTATTTTAGCTTAATAATATGACCATATGATGTAAACATGTCCATAGACTAGAACAGCAGAATTTTTTTTAATTTTTGTGCTGCGCATTATCCAGTTAGGCTAGATATAGAGACGAAATTCCTGATTTCTAATTATTGACAACCATGTCAAAAATAAGAAATACGGGAATTTCGTCTCTATATCTAGCCTACCTGGTGAATACGCAGCAGAATTTTTTTTTTTTTAATTGCAGTTCTAGTCTATGGACATGTTTACATCATACGGTCATATTAAGAAGTCAAAATCAAATCACCGATTTTTTTATGATTTTAGAGGCCGCACGTGTTTTTAACAAAACATGATTATTATTCTGTTTAAATTATAAACACCACGATGTATAAACATGTTGAAATCACACACGATTAGAAATTAAATACCAAGATCTCCGCTGCCGTTTAAATTGCAAGCGTGTTGTAATAAGACGCATCTTCAAAATGAGCGCCACCTGGTGAATGACAGAAACACTGACGCACGCCGCCTGGTGTGGCAAAAGAAACCCAGCACAAGATGGAGGAAATCAAAATGGTAAGGCCTAACTTTATTATATAAATCAGCATTCATCCAGCTTTTAGTTATTAAAATTATGTTGCTGTGTACAGTGGTTTATTTGTGTGCATCTATATGATAGTTTATTAGATTAATTTTCCCAAAGTAGTTTGTTGTAAGACCTTTCTTGATGTTTTAGTGTAGACTACAAACAAAAGTGGGCGATAAGGCCTCAACTTCAAGCACATGTCAGGGAACATGTTTTTAATCAACGTGTTTAGCTGACGTTCCAGGGTTTGGTGTTTAGGCATTCATTTTAATTAGAGTAGTAGTAGTCTAGTGACATTAGTCGAAATTAAGTAGATGATCCTTGCTTAATGCCAATACCAATGGGAGAGATGCATTGCTGACACACCAGTCAGCAGGGACTCTTACGCAAAGTCATAATTAATCTGGATCGGATCATAAGTTAATCTAATCTGGCTTTTTTTTTAGGTAAGCTGGAAGTGGCATGGTATAGAGGAAGACAAGCAGACAACTAGTTTCACCATGTGATGATCCGTATATGATCCTGTGGCAACCTCTTTATAATTCCAATATAGTCTGGTCAGAAAGAGTCTCCAATTTATATGTCCGTCACATTCTATCTGAGATCTAATTAAAATGCGATCACTTTATCCGTCTTAATTTCATCTGCAGTTAGATTTTAAGAAGTCGGAATCAGTATCCCATTTGTAAATTGGTTTCTCGCCTCGATTTCCGTCGCCGCCAGATTTTGCTCATGTTAAGCTAGTAGTGTATGCCTCTGAGCTTGTGACTGCTTGGTGACTGAGACGAATTGTAATTCGCCTAATAATTCTGTTCCTAATTTTGTCTGCAGTAAAGGCTCCCACGCACCGCAAAGACTGTTTCGATTGCTTTAGACGCGACGGTAATCTTATAGTCCAGGCAAACTATGAATTGACCCACCACTAATTGCAACAGAAATTATTCCTTCACCAAAAGTCTCAGAAAGTGTCATAGAAAAACATATTAAAAGTCACCTAGAATCGCAGTAGTGGAAGAGTGCCTAATTTGCATAAATCCAAAATGGCCGCAAAAAAAATTATTTTGGCTTTATTTCGGCTAATAATCAATGAAGAATCACGATTTTGGTGTCTAGCCATATTTTTTTGGAGTCAAGAAATCCGATGAGCACATTATTAAACATCTCAGCATCTCTTGACAAAATAAATTGAATTGTCGTATATGACGAATGCCGAATTGCTTAAAATTTCACGTATTTTGATTACCCATCACTATGATGGCCACCATGTTATCAGAAAAAATGACAGGTTAATTCTGAGCTGACTTGTCGACTGACTTAATCATTGATTAAGTGTTGATGAGAAACCTGAAAAATACAGATGGTTTGACGAGAGGAAGTGGCATGAATGAATCGTCGCGTCTCGTATGGTTGCTCTCAACTCTGGATTGTATGGGGAGACGCAGGCGGATTTGGACATTGCCAGTTTTTTTTTCTTTTTCTCATATTATGTTCATATGATAAAGCTCGTCTTTTGCCTACAGAGAGAGATTCACTATGCCTATGGATGGCCATATGTGTTTTTAAAATTCTATGCAGAAGAATATGGCTAGAAATAGAAAAAATCAAATTTGTCCAAATCCTCGCCCATGTGTGGGTGGATTTGGACATGGCTGGGGAGCATTTGAACATAATTAGAATCAATAACAAGAATCCTGAAAATCAAATTAATTGAGAGTCATATTATCTGAGCCATTTTATAACTTTAGCTAGTGGGATAATGAATTTCATGCTGTGGGGAGGATTTGGACAAGTGAGTTGGGGAGGATATGGACATTGTCAAAATCCTTACCCAGGTGTCCAGCTCCTCCCTGAAAAGTGTCCAAATCATCCCTGAATCTTCTGACCAAATGCACCCAATAGCATGAAAATTTGTTAATAGCCCAATTCTCGAACAACAGAGACATATCCCATACAATTGAATAACACAAAATGAGTAAAACAGCCATTCAAATATTTAAGGTGAAATCCAAGACTAGTCATAAATGAATAAAAAAACGTCGAACTTGCCTCTGAAAAGATAAAAATCAAACCAAATGTGACCAAACATTAAAAAATGACGTCCACTTACTTGGTCTTATCTTGGTTAAAGGGTTCCCTAAATGCATTCCCTGGGGGCGGTGACGTCATCTATTTATAGCCTAGAACTACTGTCCAAATGCACCTTGTGTCCAAATCCTCCTGTTTCTCCCCTACTCATAATAATTCTGCCATGCAAGCCCTGACTGATATTTCATACACAACCAATGTGCAAGACAAGGACATTTCACATGCACAACCATAAAAGGACATGGCAGACACCCTTAAAATTATGTAGTATCTGATACCAATAATTCCTTTCTCTCAGAATTAAACATTGCATATCATCGCGTCCGATATAACAGGTGATACCTCAGTGAATTATTATCGTACTCAGGAGATGGGTGAGGAAATACAAACAGATATGGTGGGAAAAACCGTGGTAAAGCAGTCATTAAAAACGAAAGATCAAATATGTCACCTCAGCAACACCAATACCATGAATATAAGATACTCCTCTTCAAGAGACTAGCTGTAGCTGCAGTACAGGGTGCTGATGACTCACCAAGATAAGAGACGATGTCATTCACATTGATGCCTAACTCCTCTTCCAGAGACTTGTAGCTGCGGGACAGGATACTGCATGATGACTCACCAAGATGAGAGACGAGGTCATTCACCTGACTCCTATTCAAGAAACGTGTAGCTGTAGGACAGGGTGCTGATAACTCACCAAGATAAGAGACGATGTCATTTAAATTGTTACCTAACTCCTCTTCCAAAACTTTGTAGCAGCCAGACAGGGTACTGATAACCTAACAAATATATTTCAGTACGAACTACATGTATGTAGCTATCACTCAACCCTATAATAGTAAGTTTACTCCCAGAAGGGCGAATAAATCTAGCCTAGCTGATGGAATCACATGCCTGATAACACACCACTACCCAAAATTACCATTCGATATATATTAGATAGAGGTACCTTATTTCATAGAGTCTCTTTGTGTAAAGGAAGCCCATATGGAGAAACTTGCAAGCATTATGTAAAGTATGTCAGCAAACACTATGAAACACTATTTTTTGTGTTGATATAGTTCACCAGGAACACTCTAGTATCCATGTAGGTGCAACTGTACAAGTTTCAGACTCTGTGGTCTTGAAGGAGAAACGGGAAGATCATTTCTAACATGTTTAACAAAGCGATATGTTAGTAGTGCAAACTGCAATAGCGGCTTCAGGAAAACATCAAGCCCAACAGTCGTAGTTGGCGATGACACAAACCCACTTCTTGGTATGCTTCCATGTCAAATCCACAAATTATATCTTGCACCAGAGCCAAAGCAGAGAGAAAATTATCCACCAAAATGCTGGAGTATTGCTTTATTGAGAATAACAGTTGGTTCAGAAGTGTGTCGTTTATGCATCACATTATTGGATGGTATACCACATCTGCGTCGGGATTGGAAAAAAAGCATCATTGACACTCCTATCCACCAGTGCAGTATTCGGAAAGAGTGGGCTAGGTTTTAATGATCTAAGACCATAAAAACTAGGGGATGAAAATTCCCCAACCAGGGTGAATGAATTTCGCAGATTCCTCAGTCAATTCTAAACCAATTATTTCAAGAGTTAGACCATTAACTGACATGTGATGAAATTCTGGGACGAAGCTAATGGATTTATAGAGGGTGACATTTTGATTTATTTACTACACGTTAAATAGACTAACTCTTAAACTATGTAATATTTTCAATGACATTTTCACGGCAGTGGCCCCATGAATAGAAAATAGTGCTTGTACATGTACCATGACAATTGGTTAGGAATTGACTAAGAAATCGACGAAAAGCATTCACCACGGTGAATGTGAATCCGAATATAGTCGCACTGTTTTAATGTGGCATTATTTGCCTGATATGATCATAGGTATCCCCTTTTCACCCACAACCATACTGTATTTTGTAGAGAGAGGGAGGGTGTGGAAAAGGGGTACATAATATGTGATTTACAAATACAGCTTATCTTATATATTTTAGGCCTACAGGTTCATTGTAATGTTTTCGGTAGGGGGCCACCATTCAATCTTCAGGAGGGGGGGTGGAGCTTGCGGCCGAGCTTGCATGAATTAAAT
Source organism: Flabesymbios commensalis (assembly GCA_964017125.1). Taxonomy (NCBI): domain Eukaryota; kingdom Metazoa; phylum Annelida; class Polychaeta; order Terebellida; family Flabelligeridae; genus Flabesymbios; species Flabesymbios commensalis. The sequence goes on along the minus strand of OZ024913.1, from coordinate 71,698,440 downwards.
AAAAAAAACTCGAGCCCCCCCCCCCCTTTGGTGATAAGATGGTGGCCGACTGATACAATAACATGTTTATTATAAAAAAGCCATAATGATCAGGTGATTATTAATCAAGTTAAGTATAATATTATGGTCATGTTATAAAATCAAAATTCGTGAAATTTGGGGTGATTTCACCTCCGTCATACCAAATATTTTAATTTGTGGTGTAAACGGGATGTCCAGGATATTTAATAAAGTGCACATTAGCTTCCTTGACCATAAAAACATAAGGTTAGACATAAAAATCATGATTCTTCATTGATTATTAGCCGAGATATCTCCTAAATAAGACTCAGTCAATTTTCATGGCGGCCATTTTGGATTTATGCAAATTAGGCACTCTTCCACTACTCCGATTCTATGTGATTTTTAATAAGTTGTTCTATGATAATTTATGAGACTTTTGGTAAAGGAATAATTGCTGTTGCAATTAGTGGTGGGTTGACCCTATTTTTGATATAGCTGTCCTGGACTATTAAGCAATCGGTGAGGTGTGGCCACTCGCATGACTACAATTTCGTCGATTTTCGTCACATCGGATGATGTCGCTTAGACTGAACATGTTCAGTCTCAGTTGTGGCCCCTGGTAGCTATAGACTGTCGTTGCAGTGTAGCATGTCGTACGACGCGATCAAACTGTTGGAGTTTGTTTATCTAATCAGAAAGTATCATTAATTCATGTGACTTGCAAGAAGCCGCTTTTATATGTCTCAGTCCAAAAGAGGACGATGATATTTCCGTCTTTTGTAACCACTGGGAGTTTTTGCAGTGTTCACAACCACCTGATAACCTCCCTTTTCTTCACAGTCTTCGTCCACATAAAAGCCTCAAAACTGCGAAAGCAGCAGCTATTTCATCTTTTCGATTCAAGTCTGGCATCTTGATGACATTGTTTGGCTGACTGTTGCTTTCGGAACATCCCCGAGGGCCTACACGGTCACCACTAGGATCGCTGCAATAGCTTACAACACAAGGTCGGTGATAGTCTTTCTGGTGCGGCATGTTGCCGTCGTAAACCACCTTGTCTGCGATTCTCTAAAACTCGCAACGACGGTCGCGTTTTAAGGAATTTTTAACATTTGTTGATTAGTCGCTATTGACCAATTTAGTAAAATATCCAGCAACTTCGTCCAGTGGTCGAAACTCAGTTGTCACTCCCGCCGTTCATTGACCTTTAACACTTAAAATTTCGGAATCACATGCCTTGCAACCGATTAGCGACTGAGACGAATGGAAATGCGTCCGATTCTGTTTTTTATCTTTATTTAGTCTTAAACTAATTTCCAATAAGTCGGAATCAGTATCCCATTCATAAATCGGTTGTTCACCTCGATTACAGTCGCCGGCAGATTTTAAAAATATTAAAAAACCCGACGGCGACTAATCGACGAATTAATTGCGTTAATTGGTCTGTAACGACTCTATAATTAGTCTGTTTACTCACCAAGATCGCTCCAGTGGTTGCTTCAAAGTTGCACCTCGTTCTGTACAGTCGCTCATCGACGACTCCTACCAATCATTCAGAAAATATGGAGAACGGTAGCGATTAAATTAGGACTGATTTTTAGACAGTTCAGTGACGTCTCAAACTGTGACGAATTTATTTCAATTACTGGTGTGAGACCACTTACAACAACAACTGATTAACGCCACAGATTAGATGGGAAGACTGACTATGGAATGATTACTGCCTAGTTGACAAATTCGACGACTGTGTGACGACCGTCTAGCAAATGCATAACGACTATAGCAACAGGGTATCTTAAATATTTGTAATCAGTCGATGATTGATAGATTTGTTGTGCGCCCCTGTCATGTATAACGTCAAAAAAAGGACAGCTTAACGACATACACAGACACATCAGCGCAAATTTAAAATGCTAATAATCTTAATAAGTCCCAAGAAAAGATTAAGCCAGGTGAAGAAACTCAGTGTAAAAAGGCATCAGCCTCTCCCATACAAACCAACCCAACAGCCCGAAACGGTACCTGGACCTGAACCTACAGCAATACCATCTAGTGAAGCTGCAGTGAGCAAACGACATTCAGCTTCATTTTCTTTGTTATTAGTTTCATCCTGGCTGAGGTTCGTCTTGGCTTTGAAATCAACATCAATATCTTAGTTAGCTCTTTCTATCTCATTTGAATACATCTGTTATGGGTCTACGACCGTTATAAATATTTTACTTTTTTCGGTGCGGCGATCCTGTCAAAATCTGACGACCACATTCCGACGTTTGAAGTCGATCCCAAAGGGTAAGGGTTAATGGGTCATAGGTCGAAGACACAAATAGGCCCTACAAGTATCTAAGCACGGCTACGGTTTTACAATCTGTTTTTTTAGCATAAATTTAATTCTTGTTGTAGGAATAAAAAGGGTGCTTAAACATCAAGATTTGCAAATATTTTATCTCAAGTTAAAATACAAATATGAGTTATTTTCACCCACCTGAAGTTTTTGGTCGCGGTAGCAAGGCACGACTTCAAGTGGGTGAAAATTGTAGTTCTTTAATTTTAGTGGTTTTATAATTAAGCTGACACTGGTAGTCTTCTGGTGTATTATAGGTCTCTACTACTCGTTATCGTCATCTGGAGAGCCTACCCCGGTGGCTCGTTTCCTTTGGTTGTAGAATCGTATTCGGATCGGTGATCGCAGGTGATCGGTTTGAATCTTATAACATATTCATTGATGGGATAAATTAAAGTTTTATTTTTCTGTCAGCCGGCTACCTGCCTCAATGTATTGTCTATTTCTAAAGGTATTGTAATTTGAATTGAAACACATATCTGATGTTGTTTACATAAAAAAACAGTGTCAACTGATTTCTTTTATTAGTCCATATGAATGTGTACATAGCATTATGACATTTAATAAATAACATATTATCACACTTCAAATAAGTGAAGAATTGTAAGATAACTGAAAAAAATCCTTCATCTTCAGTACTGTATTACTTTTTAAATAGTAAATAAAATATACAAAAATAAAATAAAATATACAATATAAAACAATATATATATATAACGTAAATGTTTATCTGATGTTGTAACGGAATATACACGCTGTTTTGTTATCATCATTGCCATGATTTTTCAGTGGCTAGCTGAAAATTTGTCATTAATTAGCATACTTTTCTGCTGTCAACTGATAAGTTTTTATCAAAACATGTTTCTCTTTCAGCTTTTAGAATTATGGGATTCTACCCTAACCGATTCACTTTCGATACTTCATTTCAATGTTGAGAAAACTCACGTTGAACAGAAAATAAATGAATTAAAATATTTAACTTGGCATCCACAAATAATCATTAAACATTTTTTAAATTATAATATGTAACACCATAAAATGCCACGGCGACTTAAAATGCAAACATAATCAATATGATAGAAAATGTATTAATTATTTACATATTTTAGAATATGTTATGCATCACTCATAATACTGGATAGTAATTAACATATATCACAAAAATAACAGGTAAGAAGAAAGAGCTAGAGTTATATTTTTTTAAATATATTACAATAAGTATAAAAAAACATAGACAAATTTACAAACATGGGCAATAATTGAAATATTTGACATATTTTGTGAATAGTTTGGCAAGTGATGTTGGGTGTAAAATAGGTTTTAAAACTCTGAATTAAATTAAAAAGTAGATAAAATCGAACTGCCAATGACGCTTATATGCACATAATGGTCCACTTTAACTAATATATCTCATTTCACAATACATGTTTTTTTCTCAAAATACAAATACGGATGACGAAAAAGTTATTGAACACAAATAATAACGACTGCAACTATAATATACATTGAACTATTTAATTTGCAAAGCAAACAATTGTTCTGATTTTTTAGGATAATGAAATTCACTTGTGCCACCAGTGCCTCTGGAACACAGACACTGGTGTTCAACTTCTGACAAGCCAATACGCACCACCAGGGGTGTCAGCTTTCAAAGCCACTGACTGTTGACTACTGCCCATCTAGATGTATGAAAATCCCACACTGCTTATAAATTGGTGGCCTGATACAGTACACAAAAACTGTAATCAATAATTCAAGTTGTTAGCACTGCCGTTCTAAACAATAGATCGAACTAGAGTATACTATATATGGAGAAAACATGTACTTAAATCATATATTAAAAATTCAAGATAATTTTTATTTGTTTTAATCTCACCGTAAATAACATTTATTTGGCTTGTTTAGAATGAACAAGAGGCTAATCATAAGTAATGAACATGATATGTTAAGGTTATCCAAGTGAATAATTTGAGTCTGAATGTCTGTTAATGGAAATTACAAGCCTCCCCCAGAAATATTGGTATCTACTTTTTTTTAATCGCCTTTAAGCTGGATACCAAGTCATCTTGCAAATGGTAGAAAAAAAACTGCTGTTTGAAAAAAAATGTATTTATTATGCAGTGTCCCTGAGAATGGTGATCACGTTAAGGGCATTTTAGCAAAAAAATGAAAAAAAATGTAGTTTTATTAGTAAATTTTGATTCAAATCGTACAAAAAGCAATTTTTACCCTCTTGTTTTTGCGTCGTGCGTTAATACAAAGCTAGCTAGAGTTTCACAATAATCATTCCAGCAGCATCTATTTACATTTTACTCGAGTTTGATTCATCTTCAAACGTGAAATGCTCAAGGTGGATAGAAACCTTTTAATTTCATAAAATACTCAAGTATCCGAAGTTAAAGCTCAGAACCTCCTTGTTGTGCGGGATTTTACAGTTTTTAATACAACAAATGTTATTAAAAAAATGCTATGTGCTATGAAGAATGGACTTTAAAATTTATCGAATACTGTAAAAGTATATTACCAGGGGTTAAAATGGATTGAGACCTGTACCATATGCTCATTTGAGTTCTGACATTGTTTTAGCAGGTGATCCCAGAGTCATCGTCTTCTTCGGCTCTTGGTTCAACCCGCAGAAAATTCTGCTGCTGATTTGGTCTGTCGCCTAGCAAAGCCAAAGATACACCATTTTTCTTAGTGTGAGCGGTATCCATGGTAACATCTTCTCTAGCAACTCGTCTGCTTCGGCCTGCTCCGGGTCGTCGTAGCATCCCAAGAAAAGCGTTTCTGTAGTTATCATTGAGCCAGCCATACAGAAGTGGATTGATGCAAGAGGAACTCATGGCAAGGACACGAAGCATGGAGTCCAGGAACTTATAGTATCGCCCACTCACCATACTAGAATCAAACTCTGAGATAAGAGAGAATATGTGAAAAGGTGTCCAGGTTAAAGCGAAGGCTGCCACCACGGCCACCAACATCTTGGTAGTTTTTGTGCGTCTATTATGTCCTTTCTTCTGTGGCTGTACTCTGCTGCTAATTCTCCTGAAAATCAGAGCGTACAAGACAGCAATCACAAATAAAGGTACAAAGTACTGTAGTAGAAGAGTGAGTACTGTGTACAGATGACGCTGTTGTTTACTCGGCCAAGTCTCTGTACAATATCTCCGGTGTAAGTTAAACTGAGAGTCATCTATCTCCAGATACTGAGCAAATATAGCAATAGGTGACGCCACCGCCATGGAGAACAGCGCGATTAATAAGACGAGTAGCAGCGCCACCTGGACTGACATCCTACGAGCGAGAGGGTGAACAATGAGAATAAAGCGATCTACGGCAATCATGGCTAATGTTAATGTGCTAGCATAGACCACAACAGCAAACCCGGCAGGAATAATATGACATAGTACCTGACCAAACCTCCAATCATCAGTGATCTGATAGTAAACGGAGAGTGGTAGATCAAAAATACAGACAAAGACATCAGTGAGAGCCAGGTTACAAATGAAGATGTTAGTGGCATTCCACATCTGACGAGTTTTGGCCACCGTTATGACAACCATAGTGTTGCCAGCAGCTCCAAGGACGATAACTATCACGTAGAGGACAACAGTAAGAAGGGCAAACCCAGGAGCCTTCAGGACGTCAAACTCCGCAGAGTTAGCATCCCAAGGTGACCTTAAGTCATCTGGGAAATCACATGTCTGGTTCAGCATCGCGACTGTGAAATTCACATTCAGGTCACTGAGGTCACATTTCACCTGCAGGATACCAGTCATGGTTGGTGTTACGGTACCCAAACTGTCTGTGGTGTTAAGCGCCATCTTTGTTCCACAATACAAATAATCCACAAATTATTTAATGGTGTATGTACGTTCCACGGCGTGTTTTTCAAAACTCAAGTGATCATGCTTCATATGGGTCACATGATAACTGTGTCTTCATTACTTCACAGCATCACCAAATCTGAAAAACACGGAAAGCATTCATTGTAGATCATTTGTAAACATATGTCATTGTGTTAAAAACTCATTTCTGACGGATTGCACATAACATGCACAGTTAGCACAGATAAAAAAAATTGCTCTGACACTCACTGGGTGAAAATATGAGAACGAATAAATGTTCTTCGCTGAAAACTATTTCAACAAAGCAGCATAGCAAAAAGTGAAAAACACAATATTAGCTCAAGATGAAGACACAAATTATTATGCTTGTTAGTTATTTTTTAATATACAGGACATTTGTGCAATGCGAACTCAAAAGAATGTAGAATAAATAATCTGCATATATTAGAAGGTTTTCAGCAACAATATTTTCAAGCAAAAACGAAAGATGCACCTGCAACTAGGACTATAACTACAGTTTAGTAATCACAGTGATGTTTAGTTTGACTTCTAGATATTATTAGCAGGCTAAACCTCAGAAGACACTAGATTTGTGATTAACTCAACAAGATGAAAAATGTTTTGATGGTGAGTGGTGATTTAACATTTCCCTGGTGTTGGCCTGTCACCAGTAAACACTGTGGAGTCCCAATGTCAGCAATGTCTGATCAGTGACGGCTGACACTGCTGTAGGAGTGTACAGATAAGAAGGGGATTCCCCTGTGACCTGGTGTTGACCCGTCACCAGTAAACACTATGCAGTCCCAATGTCAGCAATGTCTGATCAGTGACGGCTGACACTGCTGTAGGAGTGTACAGATAAGAAGGGGATTCCCCTGTGACCTGGTGTTGGCCCGTCACCAGTAAACACTATGCAGTCCCAATGTGAGCAGTGTCTGATCAGTGACGGCTGACACTGCTGTAGGAGTGTAAAGATAAGAAGGGGATTCCCCTGTGACCTGGTGTTGATCCGTCACCAGTAAACACTGTGGAGTCCCAATGTGAGCAGTGTCTGATCAGTGACGGCTGACACTGCTGTAGGAGTGTAAAGATAAGAAGGGGATTCCCCTGTGACCTGGTGATGGCCCGTCACCAATAAACACTGTGCAGGCCCAATGTGAGCAGTGGCTGATTATTCCCCGCTCAACCTTAATCCCTGCTTCACCTTACATTCCCTGTATCCGCGCTGCTCCAGATTACTGTCCCTGGATATTCCCTGGATATTCCAGGTAAAAAAAGCGTTGACTTACACTTAGAAATACTCCGGACAATGCAATAGTACCTGTGGGTATTCCATAAAATTACTATATGCGTTTCATACCCAACCCCGCTTTCAAGACCAAGCTCCCTAATCATAGCAAGTCCAAATACTTGAGTGACATAATAATCATAATAATAATAATAATAATAGTAATAATCATCTACGAGTTAATAATGCCACCAATGTTTTTGGCTGACTGTTGGGTTTGAAAGATAACTGATTGTGTTATTGTTGGGATCTGGAACCCCATGCATGTATTGACAGGCGGGCTTTCCCAGAAAACATTGTATGCTCACCCAACGCTGGTTTAATGTTAGGTGGTTGTCTTTTTGGAGAAGTATTCATAGTCTTGTAATCAGGTTAGCTACTCCAGCTGAATGCAATCAACCTGTACTGTATACTGTAGGCATGCACGTGACATGCGCATGTGTATTCTGGATATGACTGGGGGTCTCATTGTAGACCTTGAGGTGTGAATTGCTGTCACAAATCCCACTTAAAGTCTACAGTAAATCATGATTTTATGAAGTATAATATCTCAAACGAGAGCTCAGAATATCCTTATTGTGATGAAGTACATCGTTTTGTAACCGATTTTTTGTATAAAGCATGCCACGTGGCACGTAAATTGGTCGATTGATCTCAAAGGGGTTAATCCGCTAATTACTCCCTACTGAGCAAACACCAGACGTTGGCGAGAAGTGGCAGCTCCCAGAGCAAACAAAACAAAAAATATTTGATGAAATAGCAATACAATAATACAATAATTAAAAGTGGCCTAATTGTGATGGGTTATAGCAGTGCGGGGGGAACATATCATTTCGGGAATAAGTAATTTTGTAAAAATATACCACATGGGGCATACATTCAACAAAGAGGCTAAAAGGGTCGAATCCGCTTGGTCCCCAGGCATGTCGAGCAGGTCGTCATAGCAACATCAAAGCACAGTATAATTAAGCGGATGAGGTTAGCCGCCTAGTTTAACTCTCGTGTGTCACGTGATCCCAGCAAAGGTGACCTTGACAGTAACCTTCAAAGCGGATTCAAAATGAGGTGATCAATCAGCCATTCACCAGAGGGCTCTAGCGTCGCTTCAATCATGGGTCTATTCTTTGAAACTCAATAGCCTTGACCCCCAATGTTTTCGTCGAGCTATTTAATACAATAAAGTATGGGAGAGGAGGTCTTATATAACATTGTTTCCACTGAGTAGCCATTCACAAAGTTTTCCGATGACGTCACTGCGTTTCACAAAAAAATCATAAGAGTGGTGATTATCTGACATAAATATACTTGTTTTCCTAAATTACAAGCTGCAACTATCAAAAATAAGAAATTAAGGGATTCACACGATATCAATTGTTCACTCAATATAAATAATGTAACTAAATAATGGTATCCAGTAACTATATATTTGGTTAAAATACCACATTCTAAAGAAGAAAATACAAAGATATTCTACTAAGAATAGTGACCGACTATATTTTGTCAAAATAAATGGATGGCAAATATAACTCTATAGTCAAGAAATAGGTAGATTTTAGCATCTCCAAGTTAAATTATATTTCTATCTTTTGAAGCACAGTACGATAGAAATATTTAAATGAAGGAAACACAAAAACACCCCATTATTGTGAAAGATAAAGCTGAACACATGGCGTATCTTATGCTGTGATCCTATTAATATCAATATATTCGTACTGATTTTGCCACATGAAAAAAACTGGCAAATACGGTGTTATGACCACTGAAACTTTGCAGTGTAGTTTTAATGTTGTGCCAGCTTACAAGACGATAGGCCAACATTAAAACAACATTGGCACAGCGTACCGTGTCACACGGTACGCTGTCCCAATGTTGTTTCAATGTTGTTTCAATGTGTGATGTACTACACGTATACGTTGTGTTGACCGCCACTACTGTTTACTTCATGGACGCAGGCGATAATTACTTTACCAGCAGACACGAGACGTTGAACCGATGGTGATTTAATGCTGGGCCAGCATCGCAGACCGTGGACCACCCATCATTCAACCACGATTACCAGTCCACACACACATCTCTCAGTAATATCAATCAGATCTGCCCTAGTTTTACTCGCGGATTTCTCCCAGAGTTTTCATCCAATGTATTAATTTAGCCAATCAGCGTCAAGCGTATAATTTCTGCTCGTTACCCTAATGCGGCATCAAGGGGTTAACACGGCGTGAAGGGGTGATTAGTACCCTTATTACCATGGCGACCAACCAGCTAGATCCGTATCTGGAGTGTTTTCTGTGGTTGACAAGTCACGTGCGATTTGACCTTGATCGGATTACATTTACACCTTGTCAAGGTCATACTGGAGCACAATAACATGGCTGTAAACACGAAACAATGGTATAGTGAAGGCATAATGCTGGACCTGCTGCGGAGATGTTGGCCATCATTAATCCACCATGGCGCTATTGTTTCGTGTTTACTGAAATGCCATGGTTTCTCGGTCACTGAGCTATACACGGCGTCTGGAAATAATGCTTTATATAAACACGCTGTTACAATGGTAAAAACATATATGTGAATAAATGAATGAATAAATGAATGAATGAATGAATGAATGAATGAATGAATGAATGAATGAATCAATGAATGAATGAATGAATGAATGAATGAATCAATCAATCAATCAATCAATCAATCAATGAATAAATGAGTAAATGAATGTATAAATGAATGTATGAAAGAATGAATGAATGAATGAATGAATGAATGAATGAATGAATGAATGAATGAATAAATGAATAAATGAATGAATAAATGAATAAATGAATGAATGAATGAATGAATCAATCAATCAATCAATCAATCAATCAATCAATCAATCAATCAATCAATCAATCAATCAATCAATCAATCAATCAATCAATCGATAGATATCGTGCTAACAAATAGGTAATATTTATTTTGAAATTAGGTACATTTTTTTCGACACGAGTTCCTTTTAGGTTATAATTATAAGCCCCTTTTCCAGACCACACAGACATCGACCACGAATGAATGAATGAATGGAAGGAACTAGTCAAAGGAGATGGTGGGTTAACACTGCCCTCCAGCTACAAGACTCGAAAGTCGAGCCCTGGCAGTTTGAGCACACTAACAATACTGAATAGTATCTAGTGAGTTGGATATAATTTTTTTCTTTGAACCCAGAGTACCAGAGGTGTGTGGATTGTAACAAACTCTGTGTCAGACGGACATAATTTGGAAAAACGGCCTACTTTGTTAGCAGGCATGACAGGCGGTGGTGCCAGATATTCTGTGAAATTCAATTGCCTTTATCTCCATTGTTTCCACCAAGCAAGCTAATACAATGAAGTATGGGAGAGGAGGTCTTACATAACTTTGTTTTCAAAACGGTTTCCGGTGACGTCACTCCGTTTCACAGAATACATCGATATAAAATAATTCGGAATTTACAAGATTATGTGTCAATCTAATATGAATAGTGCATACAGTCGTAGAGTTAATAATAGCTAATTAACATATATATACGAAAAAACCTGTGATTCACTGTTATTCTGATCCGCAAAGCCAAAAGTATATGTTTACTGTCTCCAGCAACACCAGACGGCGACGTATAACGCTGATTTTGATGGCAACCTGCAATAATGTGACATGGACTTCATAACCCTTTAAACCCTCACGATGCAATTAAGCATCATTTAGCATCTCTGAAAATTGACTTAATTCCCTCAAACACATGTGTTTTAGAACAAATATATTCGTGGAACTGTTTAATAATAACAATATTTTTTTTCATTTGCCACCTACTTCAAGTCATTTTCAACCACTACAAGGCGAGAATTGCGACAGCAATTCGCGGCTTGTAGTGGATGAAAATGACAATGGTAAAATCAGGCTTGAAAGGGTTAAGGCCTAGAATCTAAATAAGGTGACAACTGAATTTGTTGCACTATTTTTACCGGTCACTTCGATTCACTGATTCAAAATATGTGTTTTTAACGGAGCCCACTGCTGAGAACGTTGACCACGCTGCGCATGAGGGTGGGTGTAGAACCTATGCTCAGCGTTGCTTAGCAACCCACGTACTTTAAGATAAAACAGTGGCATGCTTCCACACCCAATTTGAAATACGTTGTTTGAATATCGTTGGTGTTATCGATCAAGGTACAAAACATCTTTCCCATTTACCTTACCGGTATATGCTTTAAAAGCCGGTCATGGCTCTGACAAGACTCTTCTCCGTTTTGCTTTATAGATCCAGCTACATGTCAAACCCTGATCAGCCCTTTCATTTGTTCTCCTAAAAGTAAATGCCGTGATCGGTCACTTTACTTTTTTGTTTTAAAGATCCGAACCAGTGCTTTCTTCAGTAACGTTTTGGTTTTGCCTGATAATATACTGGTGAATAATATCTGTATATGTGGTTTCACAAACGCGTTTCGCTTCTGGCTTCATCGGGAGAGCATTTATTATGTGGACACATACTAGGTTTTAAATTGTGACAAAAACAACATTTCTACATATTCGTGATATCCGGTGGTCGGTCACTTTCCTGTTTCGCCTCATAGATAGAGGTGCACTGCCCCGGTCAGCCACAGTCCTCTTTTTCCTTATGCTTATAGACCCTGCTCAGTCACACTCTGATTTTGCCTAAAAGACCCAAGTCAGCAGCTACACTCCTATTTTGCCTTTTGCGTATAGACCCTGGTCAGCCACACTCCGATTTTGCCTTATAGAACGCGATAGACTAGATAATGATCACTGACAAGGCGCTCTCTCGTCCTCTCATCTAAGTCTTGGTCAAATCTCGGCAGGTTGCGTGTTCCGGGTGTGTTTGACCTTCACCTTTGAGATCACCATGGTAATCATGCGTTGACAAGGTGACAGCCCCGTGATTGGCCCTCCATCTAATCAGCTCACGGGCTGTTATTCCGACTGCCGAGAGAGCAGTCTCACCCAAGTCACGTGAGAAAAAAACCTCGAGCGTCATCTGGAGAATGTAGGGTGAACTAATTATGGTGGTAATAAAGTCAGGGATCAATGACCACTGGTCAAGGGAGCCTGCTGACCTAATGTTGGCTTAATGCTGGTACAGTGTCGCAGATAGTTTGCCAAACTGTAAATGAACATCGGTTCAGTGTGTGGTATCAAAGAGGTTATAAATCTCAGATTCCAAAAGTTAGAGAATCGTTACACGGCCACGAATATCCTTTTACGTTCCCTCACTGTATTTGCATATGTACCACGTGACAATTAGTCACGCAATATTTTTGGATGCAACATTTCATCTGAAGATATAGCGGGGTCTATCATAACATCTAGCTGACTAGTCCCCAAGAATGATTTATAGGAATTTTCATTTCAATTTTTGCTCTTTTATATATATATATATATTTATTCCAAAACAACATCATCCAACATTAAATTGTAAATGTTTTTTGGTACATTCTAGATCAGCAGCACTTACAATAAATGCATCTGTCCTGTGTGTAGGCCTGCAAATCCATAAAAAATCACTCGATAATTGACAATAATAGGTGAATTTCCCATACATTATTGTCAATCCAGTAAGCCAGAAAAAAACACTACGTAATAATGAGCTGCCAAAAAATATTCATCGAAGCTATTGCATGAAATACATGCACAGACACATTTTTTTACCTTTTAATAGAGCACCCATCCATTCCTCGACATTATAATATTAGGTAGTTTTATTCAATTATGCATAAATAAAAAATGGCCTGCTTAAGATAATATTCTCTGTGAAAACCAACTGTTGCGAAAATGTTATAGGTGATATATAGGTGTTAAGACAATGTTCTAGATGATATCTAATACACCCTTTTCAATACCAACACGCCACACGGTGAGAAACGCTGAACTGTTTTAATCAGACAACTGTTACACACTTTTCAATGACAACACGCCACACAGTGAGCAACTCTGAACTGTTTTAATCAGACAATTGTTCACGCGCAAACTCGTGCAAGCAGTCTGTTGTTCTGTGTTATATATCAATGCTAAGATAATGTGCGCGATGAATTCTAATGGTTGATTTAGTTCTCCGTCCCATTAAATCACAATTCGGCGAATATCGCATGTTTTTTTGGTTGCCTCGGGCTTGGTAGCTAAACCAGTGCCATAATCTCCACTCTGGCACACTCACCGAGGGCCGTATAATCCAGGATCATGAAGGATTATATGAATCCTTATGGATAGCCGGGTGTGTGTATGACGGACTGGAGTGATTACCACTCAGGCCATCCAGTTAACTCTTTGGCTGCTCTTTGGAAAAAGAAAAGTTGACTCAATGTTGATTTTATGTTGGCCGACGTCTCTGGATTGCTGGGGTAAATTGATATAAGAGAACCACACACAAAAGTCGGACGTCCATCCATTGTTGATATAATGCTTGCCCCAGCACTCTCTGTAGATTTGTCATGCGTCATAATGTCCTACTTTCTAATGAGTCACAACAAGCGCATAATTATGAAGACCAGTAATTCACAGTTCTCGTATATTTTAATATGTTAAAATTGTTCTATTGTTTGTTTAGCTATTCTTT